>JAKGUB010000336.1:1335000-1690000 GCA_026261675.1 Hippocampus mohnikei
GTTGCTTGTGGTGCAGGAGGCATGTTGGGTCGCAGGGGGGATGGTTGGAGCAATGTAGCTGAAATGCGTCCTCTTGTCCAACCTCCATAAAGCTGCATCGCCATCACTGGTGAAGAGACTTTTCAAATAAGATACACAATGTGCGCCTCAGAGCTTTTAATTCATTCTCCACCTTCCTCCTCCAAAACAGTTTTTCTTGGGAGGCAAGATCTGCATGACGTGCTCAGGTCCAAGTGATGCATCTCAGGGGTCCCCGAGTCAGCACAATATCGAGAGAGTGCAACATCGCCTTTCCTTCTCTGAAGAAAATTCCATAAGCTGCGCATGAAAATAGTGGCTGTGACATATTTGTGTTGTTAAGGAAACGTACACAATAGCAAAGAGGTGCTCCTGCAAATTGCGACTTGCTTTTTTAAGTGGAGAGTGGCTGAAAGAGAAGATACACGGACACATGCTGATTGAAAGATCACTTGCAGAGTTCAATGATTTTAGCCTTCTGTGGGGTGAAAACACCCTTTTTTGGCACACACTCACACACACAGTTTAAGCTTGTTGTAAAAAAATCAGTTGCAGTTTGGATTGTTCTTCATATGTTGCCTTTTATTTGTTTTACGTTTGTTTCTTTGGGGGTTTTTTGGCAGACAACGGCCTCATGTCCAAGGACACATTGCCCACCCAGAGCACAACTCTCGAAGCTCTGCTAAGAGGCGAAGGTCTAGACAAGAGGAACTCCAGGAACGACGAAGAGAGTTTGCTGGAGATCCAGGTGCCTTCATTCAGACTAATCTGCTGTGAATGTGAAATGTGCTCAATCAGTGAGCGACCAGCAGTGGTTCACATCACCCATACGGTATCGACTCAGCACTATCATAAAAATATGACCATCAAAGTGCCGCAACCCACCTCTTCGTTTTCCTCCACAAAGCCCTACGAGTGATGTTATGCAATTTCCACAACTTGATACAGTCCAAGCTCAAAATTCTATCTTTAAATTCTTATCAAAGCTTGAGCAGACCGTAACCAACTTGCCTGTTCAGACCGCATCCTCATGTGTATCATTCTCATGTCAGAGAGTCCTCGAGGCAGACGCGGCAGAAGATGCTTTCAATGATGATGACGACTACGAGGTGGACACGCCCAAGAGAAGACACCGAGGCAAAGGAAGGGTAAGTGACTCAATTTTACAAGGTGACGTTTTCAATGTGTGCAGGCTACTGCTCGTATGTTCAAGATTAAGTGGGTGATCTCGTGTTTGTCTTTAGGGTCGGGGTTCAGGCCGGAGGAAGGCTGAAATGGATGATGACAAGCCATATGTCTGTGACAGTAAGTGGACATTAGAGCAGCATTACATCCTGTAATTTTGACCTTGCATGTGAGTAACTGAATCCTCATGCTGGGTTTTGACATCTAAACCAATTTTTATAGTGTGAGAGACCTCACACATGATGGGGGGGATTGTCTTCTTGTGTGTTCTTACTGCCTTTATACAATACAATACAATACAATACATGCTGATTTATATAGCGCTTTCACAACAGCGGCAGCTAGTGAGTAGTAACTCGAAATGACCAACACAGAACACCTCACATGGAGGATGTCTGTTGTAATACTAAGACTGACCTGTGTGAGACAGCATGGTGCCCCAGGCAGCATTGGACATCCATATTGCCGAAAAATTACAAGTAGAAGAATAAACAAAAGAAGCTAGGCTAACTGTTTGTTTGCCAATCGGTGCATTGCCGTTCTCCTTCTCGTTTTTCATTGTGGTGTATAGCTACATAGAAATGTTAAACACTCAACACAAACAGTTTCTCCTCTATATGTGTCCAGCAACAGGGCAAGCTACAAATCAAATCTTGATTGCTTATCGTTCAGTTTCTTGTCATGTCATGTGGCTTGGCTGAGCTTTGTCTTGACCTCATGCATAAGGAGGTGGTGATGTACTTAATATTTAGGATTGTCGGGCCAACCTTTCTCCAACCAGATTGGGAAGCAAAAAAAAAAATCACTCTTTACCCACACTATAGGATAATTTTTGGAGACATTCAGGTTGTTGCTGACTTTAAAGGGGGGAAATCAAGCTCAAAACTGGCCTGGTTATCAGTACTGATTTGCGATCAGCTTTAGTGATTGAGCAACCTTTCAAAAAATTGTCCAATAAAGGTTACAGTAGTCCTCATTGTCGAATGATATCTAATGTGATTTTCACAGGGTGAAATGCTATTCTTGTCGGAAGCTCAATTATCCTTTGCATGCAAGTGGATAGTGGAGCTCGGGGCTTATTCACGTTATACTTGTGACTACAGTACATGGACAACACTTGCTAAGGCTGATTTTATCATCTTTTCTTTTCCAGACAGATACAAACAAAGAAACAATTCCAAATCATCAACCTCAGGTAAACGGACTTAGTTTATCAATTGCTCTGTCTTTGCATTTTAATGTGTTTAGATTGAAGAGTTGACAAGACTCATTGCTGTGTGTACTTGACAGTCTATGCGAAGCGCTATAGGAGCCGTACAGGACTAAGCTACCACTATACCAATTCCCACCTTGCCGAGGAGGACAGAGCCGAGGAGAGGAGCTCTGTCTCGTCAAGGTCTCCTTATGTACAGCCCACTGACAGACACAAACGTAAGAACTGCTGTCGCTAACTCGCTTTGCCTTTCAGTGCTGAAGTGTGCTGTGAGTCTTTTTCCGAAAAAGGTTTGATGTATACATCTTTATTCTGGTGCCTCTTCATTGACATGTTTTCTGGCGTTCCACAGGGGAGCAATATGACCCAATATTATTGACTGTCTGCTAATGACCTACCAGCTCCTAGACGCAACTCCAACAATGAGAATATCTGCAGATCGCATTTCATGTTTTATTTTCGACATAGTAAATGTCAGGGCAACTTTCCACAGCTAAACCAAAACATAATTAGATGAGTGGTTAGCGTGCCTGCTACTCAGTACTGAGGTTCAATGAATTAACTGAACCCCAAAAAAAAAATTTTTGCTAACAAAATAAAAACCAAACTGGGTTTTAAGAAAAAGAAAATCTGAGAGAGGCTCCCTGCAACCCTTGTGAAGATAAGATCGATTTCAGTCTTGTGTTGGATGGATACAATTCAATATTTTATGTTATTTTTGGTGGTAAACTGTTTTTAATCGATACAACTGACATGTTGACGATGTGATGTGGCAATAATTTGTAATAATTTGCTACATTTGTGGAAAAGTCGTGTGATTGATCAACGTTGCATGTCGTTGAGACATTTTTGCTGAAGTTACTTTTTCTTTTTCTTTTTTTTCCTTTTTAATATAAACGTTTCTCTCAGGTCCAAAGGCACCGAGCGGGGCCAGAATTCCCAACCGATACTGTGAGAAATGTCAGAATGCCAACAAAAAGCTTATGAAATCTGGCTCCCCCTGCACAACCTGCCAATGCACACGTGAGTAGGAGTATTTACTGCTCTGTTTATTGTCAGACCTTTCCCCCTTCTGTCACCACCTTCTGTAATGTCATCTCGCCCGAAAAAAATAAACACGCTAAAAAAAAGAAAGAAAACAGGTAATGCTTTTGATGCTCACTTAGCTGAAGTCCCACAAGATTTCACAGTCTTATCTGCACTTGAAATTGCACCACTCTTGCACGTTGTACTCTCGGGGTCCCACTGTGGATTCAAGGAGACATATTATGGAAAAAGTACTTTAAGTGCTTATATATATAAATTTTGCGTCTCTCGAGTGTCTGCCCAACCATCAAGTGTGTAATTAAACAACCAAGCACTGTCGTGTCCATGAATATTGGGAGGAGGAGACAATTCTTGTCGGTTTTTGGCTTGAAACACCACCCCGATGCAGTTGAACTGAAACAAACAAGACGTGCTTTCACTGCAGACTTTCAGCTTTAGTTTGAGGGTTTAGTTTCCCGGACCACTTGCAATTACACCCCCAACCATGAGAGGTGTAATTCCCGAAAACACTTCAAGTTTTTCTTATGCCGTAACCTAACACGTGACCGAGAAGCGTGCATTCACCTGCGTCAAGAATGACATACTGTAGATTGATATAACCGAGAATCCAGTAATTTTTCAAAATAAAACATCCTTCAGATTCCAAAATGAATAAAATGGAAGGAATGTAAGTTATTCTTTCTGTGCGGCCAGGCACTGCGGTTGCGGACCCCTGCTCTACGGTATCTGAACCAGTCCCTCCGATTTCTCGAGTATTTGATGGAATAGTTGATGGCGTAATTGATTCGAAAAAGAACAATTGTTACAGACCAAATTGATTTCCATACTGCGTATCCAACTTTCAATTGTTCCAAGAGTCTCCTGGGAAGCTCTAGTCCTAGTTTGGAGTAATTCTTGGCAGAGGAAGGGCACAACCGCTTCCCTTTTTCTTTCCATCGGACTCATTTTGCTCCTCTTTTGTCCCGCGAGCCAGCTGACGGCGGCGAGGAGAAGGAGGACGGCGGCGGTGGTGGCGGTGGCAATGCAGGCGGCGCCGAGGAGCTGTTTGCCACGACATCGGAGAGCGATGCCTCCACCTTTCACGGCTTTGAGGATGACGACCTGGAAGAGCCCGCCGCCAACAGCAATGGATTATCCAGCCGACACAGATAGACACTCTCATTTTCCATCTACAAAAAAAAAAAAAAAAGAAGAAAAACATCTGGATTTGTCTCTGGCAAAAATCTGCTGCTGCTTCCCGCCCCCTCCCCAACTTTTTGTTTGCAGAAAGCACAACATGATCACTTCGGGACAAAAAAAAAAAAAAAAGAATATATAAGTTGTATTTTATCTACTGGACTTTAATTTATGAAAATTTTATTTATAAACATCTATAAATTAAGTCAACTAATGACTTTCAAACCCCTCCCCCTCCCCTCTTTGGAGCAGAAGGAGCATACTATTGTGTGAAGAAAAAAACACTGGAACAATCAAAAATCTGAACAAAAGTAACTTTTTAACATTTGGATTCTGTTTTGAATGTCATTGAAGAGCCTTGACTGGATCTTTCTGAAGGATGATATTTTTATTCAAACGTGAAGGCACCAGTGAGCGGGCTGCCGCAAGTCAATGGCGATGTTTGGACATGAAGGAGTCTATTTATTTTCTTGATAGACACAAGCCGCGTAGTGAATGAAAGGTAAGCAGATGTGATGAAAATAATCAGCCCGTGAACACTGTTGCTCATACTGCAGATGTTTTTGTTCCACCCGCCCCCTCCCATTCTTCTCCCACTTAACGTTTTCACCAAGGGATACAGACAATTCAGTTTAGCTTGTCACATGACATTGGTTTGTGTATGGGTCAATTCAAAATAGAATTTCACGGTGAAGTTGTAATTTCACGACACAAAAGTAGTTGCGGTGTGGAACAAGAAAACAATTCGGAGAAATTCTTTTCCAGAATGAAGTTCTCGTTTCAGAAAAGAAACTCGTACATTAGCAAGAATTCACACACAGGATAGACTTATTAATTAAAAATAAAAACATTCTTGTAACACTGACTATTTTCCTTCAAATATTACAACTTTATTCTTGGAATGTTGACTTTTTTTTTCTCATAAAAATACAGCTATTCTTGTAATACTGTGAATTGTTTGTCCTAACATTCTTTCCTTATAATTGCTGGACTTGTGCAAGTCCTTAAATCCGAACCTTAATTTTCATACATTATTATTATTTTATTTTATTTTAATTTTTAAATAAAATGCCTTTTTGTCTTCTTATCACCTGGGTGTGGGGTAGCAGTTGTATTATTGCTATTACAACTTTTTCTCTTGTGATAGATTCTTTTTCCAGAACGGACTTTCTTTTCTTTTAATATGACTTGAAAAAAATCCCAGTTATAATATAATGCCCTTTATATTGCAATAAAATGACTATTGCAGTCATTCCAATTTTTTCTTTTGGGGGGAAAAAAACACTTCTCAAAATGTTGCAGTTTTTTTTCCTTACAGCTTCATTCTGGCAAAATTAGGACTCTTATATTCTTGACAAATATGAGGCAACATGCTCACAAAGTGGTTTACACATCAGCGTCACAGTTCGCAGGTTGTGACTATTACAGCCTTCCTGTGTGGAGTTCCATGGTGGTGGGGATTTTGTTTGTTTGATAGTTACCAGATAAATGGTAGGTAGATAAGATGGTTGGATGAAAATAGAAGTAAACATTTTCTTTCATTCGTTCATTTTTCACTCTGCTTGTTGCAGAAAATGTTAAATAGCCAAACCTCATGTGTGCACGTCGGCATGCGGAAAAGGATGTCCGAGCGAAGGAATGCATCTCTCCAACAACGACTTACAATTTCTGTATTTATTTTATTAGGGCGGTCCACAATGGGAAGTGAACCGTGACCCTGTTTTGGAGCTATTGCAGCCTCTTGGTAGTTTTGTAGTCATATTTATTCTTTTTTTTTTCTTGAAATGATGACTATTCTCACTCTTCTAAGGACATTTCTGGTCATATTTAGACTTTCAAGAAAAATGTAATAATTTAAAAAAGACAAACAACTCTAGCTTTTCCACATATAATTTTAATTTTCCCAATGAATGTTCTTGAAAAAATAAACCAAATTCTCCTCACACTGCAACTTTTTTGTTTCATAATACATAATTGGAACGTTCTCTTTTTGTGCTCAAGCTAAATCCATGTGTAAAAATACTCCCTTGGTGCCACAATGTGGCCAAGGAACCCTATTCATGTATGGGCGGGAGCTTCAGTTTGTCAGGCCATAGCTGTATCTAACAGGAAAAAGGGCGTTGCTGCCATCTTGTGGCTTCCATGTGCAATTACGTTTGGATGTATATGAAGTACTCTTGGATTCTTTTTTTATTTTGATTTTTTTTTTTCACGATTGCTGCTATTCAGTGTATTCAAGGATATTGTTTGTGTGTCTAACTTGACTTTCCTGTGTTGTAGGAGCACTTGTCTCAGAAGAAGCAGACATAGTAAACACAAGGATTTAACAAGACTTCCTGATTATGGGCCTAAATGTATGCAACGAGGAGCAGATGGTCCAACGTATGACTTCCAGGATGTTCCCGTCACCATGAGGAGCGCTCATCTCTTCACTCGAAAAAAAACATGACCAACCACCACTTGGGTCAATTTGACCCAACTTTTTGGTTACTCATTTTATCCCCAAAAATTAACTCAAAAGAGTAGCATTGCACAGCCCAATTTTGAGAGTTGTTTTGCACAAATTACCCCAGTTTTTGGGTTGGAACTGTGTAGTGAGACTGATCTTGACTTCGGGTCAACCTGAGGCTGACACTGGGATCTCATTCATTCTAAAAACATCCATGGATGCATTTTGTGATCCGCTTAATCCTCACAAGGGTCGCGGGGCGTGCTGGAGCCTATCCCACCTAGGAACAATTTAGAGTGTTCAATCAGCCTGTCATGCATGTTTTGGGAATGTGGGAGGAAACCAGAGTACCCGGAGAAAACCCACGCAGGCACAGAGAGAACATGCAAACTCCACACAGGGAGGCCGCAGCTGAAATCGAACCCAGTACCTTTGCACTGTGAGGTCGACACGCTAACCACTGGACCACTGGGCCGCCTCTAACAGTTGGCTTGAATATAGCTCAAATTGGGTCAAAAAGGGACCAACCCAACTTCTGGGGTTGTTAATTTAACCCCAGATGTTGAGGTTTTGTGGGTTATTGATTTAACCCAACATTTTGGGTTCAAAATAAAGTATAGTGTAACTCAAAAACGTGGGTCGGCTTCTTTTTGACCATATTTTTCAGCCAAATGTTTTAAGAGCACTCCTCTGTGCCAAGGAGCTTGTTGAATTTATTATTCTCACATCATGCAAAAACGTGGTTGTTTTGTGCTAAACAAGTGTTGTGTGTAGTTATTGATTTGACTTAACTTTGTGGATTAAACAAACAACCCAAAAAGTTGAGTCAGATTGATCCAACTGGCATCGGTCACTTTTCGGCCCATAATTGGGTAACTTTTGATTTTAGAGTTGGGGATGATGGGTGCATAGGACTTTGGGTCAGAGCTAGTTTCACCGAGAACTACAGCAAGACTAACGAGAAGGCCTTTGGGCAAGTCAGGCCTGGACACCATCCGTGCTCAAGCTCCATGTGATCCGATGTGACACGAAGACGTCACTTCCCCTCCTCACTGTACCAGCCTGCCGTTCTCCACTGCAAACTCGCTCTGACAGCCATAGTCTCCTCTCCCCCACACCGCCTCCCTTCAACATGATTGGACCAGTGAACCCCCTCTGGCCCTCCAGTCGGTGCTCAACTCCATCACTAGTACAAGCTGACCTCTGAACCTTTTCGCTCATCGCTTGACTTGAATCGTCACGCCTCCTCGCTATGCTTGCGCGTTTTCTTTTTAGGATTTTTGCAGGAGCGGTCGCGGGATACCTCTGGCCGCCAAACTACTCAGGCATCCTTTACTAACGCTCCGCTGTTGATTGTGCAGCCTCTGCCGTCGTAGGCCAACATTATGTGATTGTATTGAGCTGGCGTGGAGGGACAAATAAACGCCCCATACGGGTGCCCTGATGATTGAGCGCATTGTAGCGGGAGCCCGGCTGAAACGCTGCAATAATTCAGTTGCTGTGCTTGCGTGTGCGTGTTTGCGTGCGTGCTTGGGAAGAAGGCCGGATCGAAGATCATTCCTTTGATTGGATGGTGTTAATCGGGTGGAGAACGTCTCTTGTTATTTATTTTTAAAAGAACTGCATTCATGTTATATGATGGAGTCTGTTATAATTTTACCACCAACCCCCCGCCCCTTCCCGTTTTATTTTTGTAAGTACAAACTTTCATTTGTAACATGACTTTATCTCACACGACAACTTTTTCATAGTTTTACTTTTTTCTTGGAATAAACTCCTCGAAAAAGATGACCCTATTTTGGCAATGTAAAAACGTTTCCTTTAACATCACTTTATTACAATAACTTTTTCTGGCGTTGCAAAATGGCTCCTAAAAAAACGTTTTTTTTTTCTTTTTATCCCCCCCCCATCCCACAAAAAAATAATTCATGACTTTTCCGCTCCCCAAAAAGTCTTGATTCTCTTAACTATGCATTTTTTAACATAACTGAACATAATAATCTGATGTGATTTCACTGCCTTTTTACGTGACAATTAAGACACATGCAGTCTATCCCAGCCATCCCTCGGGCAGTTGGCGGGGGTGCACCCTGAACTGGTTGCCATCCAATCGCAGGGCACACATAGACGTACAACCATCCACGCTCACATTCACACCAAGGAACAATTTAGAGTGTTCCATTAACCTGCCGTGCATATTTTTGGAATGTGGGAGGAAACCGGAGTACCCGGAGAAAACCCACTCAGGCACGGGGAGAACATGCAAACTCCACACGGGAAGGCTGGAGCCGCAATCGAACCCTGCACCTCTGCACTGTAACCACTGTACAACATTCATTCAGTATGCAGTATACTGTCATTTCATAGAAAACGATATATTGTGATCCATTTCACACTTGGCATTCAATGTGGTGGAACACATCTTTTTCTGCTTTAAGTGCACGGCACAGAGGTTAGAACAGTTGAAATGTATGCAGCGGACCTCACTTCAATTCAACCAGTGGCCTTCGACTTCACTTTGACCTCATCAAAACTTTGACGTGTATTTACTTTGCTGTTTTTCATCCGATTCAAACAGTTCCACCTTCAATGTATGTAAGTTATAATTTAATTATAATTTTCAATGTGAATCACAGATCAATTTTTTCAGTCCAAAAATAACATTTTCCCTACACTCAGTCAAAAAAAAGCATTTCAATGACACTCTTTGAAATGTTCCCATTTGAAATTAAAAATGGTCAGCTCATTTAATCCATCTACAGAACATTATAGCACACATTTGTTGCAGCCCAAAACCTCGCAATTTTTCACTCAAATACTTCCTGCATGAGGACACATTTTTCCCCTCCTCACTTAACATTTCTTGATTGATTCAAACATTCCACTTCCAATATTTTCAGGTCATTAAAGTGATCTTATTTATGGTTACCATTCGCTGATTTCACAAACTTTTCAACAGCTAATTTTTTTAATTAAATAGCCACCTCCAGTTTCCACATTTTTTGACTGATTCAAACCATTCCAACTTTGCTCATTTCTGGCCATTGGTCCTGTATCGTTTGATTCATTCCACAAGTTTACATTCAGCCTTCACACTCCATTTCTAAATGCCCTCAGCATCAACTCCTGAAGCAAAAGTCATCCTTACGTCAATCAAGACAGCGATAGGACCCCGCCCCCGCCACGCCACATGCACAACCAATGCTCCCTGGTATGTGTGTGTGTGTGTGTGTGTGTGTGTGTGTGTGTGTGTGGTGTGTGTGTGTGTGTGTGTGTGTGTGTGTGCGTGCGTGCGTGCGTGCGTGTGTGCGTGTGTGTGTGTGATTATATCGAGAATGGAGCCGAGAGGAGATGAAACGGACAACAACGAGTGGTTGCTTCATCTTCCGCTGTAAATAAATATATGTCAAATACGACACAGTGGAGTTCTAAAACTATTTTTATTCTGGTAAAATAAAAATGGCAACATTGTGTCTTTTTACTACTGAATTATCCCCCATTTTCTTGAAAGAACTAAACAGGATATACTTTTGGTGTCTAAACTGGCCCAAGAAAATGGTTTCGTGTTTCAGAACTTAGCGCAATAACTTCTGATGTAATGGTTCTAATTCTTGCACTATTGAGATGGTTTCTCACAAAAATAAAAACAGAAATCCGTTTGTATAATATAGTAAACAGAGATACAAAGATAATGCTCAGTTTTACATTGTGCTGACTCTACAGTCTGTGTTTACAATAAACAAATCAACTTTTTCCACAACTGACAAACATATCTCACAACACATCAATAATCATGTCCAAAGGCGTACATCATAATGCGAACCTACAGCGGTTGCTTTCTTTTTGGCTTAAATGGAAGGTGGAAGAGGACTGTGGCATTCATTTCGAGTATCTTCAGCAAAGAGTAGGCGATCGCTTACTATTTTCTCCTTTCAAAAATATAGTGTGATACACAAAACTGCGCTGCCATCTAGTGGCCGGAAGTTGAATTATATCTAAAAAGAATTTATAACATGGAAAAAAAGTTAAATACTGTTAATAAAGATTCCGTAAATTAACGGACCAAAAAATTCCAAGTATTTTAATCTTCAAATCTTCAAACCCTATTAAATCCTAACCCTACTTGTAAATCCTAAACCCAACCCATACTTGCAAACTATAACTCCACTTGCAAAACCTTAACCCTAGCAGAAACCACAGATTAAATAACGGAATGAAAATGAATTATAAATCACACCGGCCATTCAACCCTGGGAAAAATATTAAGCAGAAAAAGGATCAAGAGGCTCATTCATCAT
The DNA here is from genome assembly GCA_026261675.1 of Hippocampus mohnikei. Lineage (NCBI taxonomy): Eukaryota > Metazoa > Chordata > Actinopteri > Syngnathiformes > Syngnathidae > Hippocampus > Hippocampus mohnikei. Next base: position 1,346,387 of record JAKGUB010000336.1, read on the forward strand.
GCTCAATATGCACTTGTGTTTTCAAAGAGGCTGACAAAAGTCACTAAGAGACTCCAGGGCTCCCCTCTTTTTATTTTATTAGTTTAACTTCTCCGTTGTTATGTCGTATTTCCCTGAATGGAACTCGGTGTTTGTCATGTGAGATGCGACACAATGAGACCACGAGCTAAACCCACATGAACAGAACGACCCAGCAGAGAATTTATATCCATCCAGCTATTTTCAACACCGCTTATCGTGTACAGGGTCACGGGGCGGTGCTGGAGCCTATCCCAGTTAACTTGGGGCAAAAAGCGGACGACACCCTGAACTGGTCGCAGACAAAAGTAAAGGAAATACAATAGCTAACACAGACTAGTTAGCTAACTGAGTAAATCTGTTTCTGTCGCCCTCTACCGTCAAGAATAAATAACTTCCGGTGTTCTTTAAGTGAGAAACATTAGACCTATATTTCTACTTTTTTGAAAATGCACAACTTCATATTACTGCACTGAAAAAGTGCACTGTTTTATTATATGATGTGAACTTACTTTTTATAATGATGATTATCAAGATGATTGTAGAATCCAGTTTACTTGACCTGACATGTAACTCCTAAACCATTTTACAGCTGCAAACAAAACATCCAATCTTTTCCCGCTTAGTAGGTATTACTGAAAATCTGAAATGAGAACGATGCATTTTAATAATTGCTGTCATAATAGTCTGTGGTAGATTTTAGCATGTTTGATCATGCGAATTAAAGACAGGTAAATGTCAAAGCAAGACATGAGACAACTAACAGAAATTAAATAATAGAGATAACATTTAAATTGTGTTTTAATGAGAGATTTTTTTATTTCACAACATACCACATTTGTAATGGTAAAATACATGAATAATTTAATCAACCTCACGTACAATATATCTCAATGATGTGTAAGATCAAAATAAAAATCTGTTAAAACTTTAGGGCATTTAACTAATTTACAATAGGTTATAATCAAATAAACATGTTATAGGTGCTGACAAAAAAATAGCATTTTTCTTTTGTATTTATAGTTGGTTTTAATCTACGATGACAGTGATTTTTTTAAAATAATTGTTTATATTTTAGGAGAACTTCCATCATCGTGCCTTTTTTCGTTTGCATCCGAATGTTCACGGCCTCTCCATCAAAGGTGGTCACAAAGTCATTTCTCTGCAAGCCTCTGGGCAATGCCATAGGGAACATGACAGGCTACCGTGCCAAGCTCAGCTGCCCCTTCCACGTGAAACATCTGGTCGTCAAAGAAAATGTGCGGCCTGATCTTCTCCAGCATGGGGCCCTTCGGCGCTCCTGCTAGAAAAAGGGCCTCATCAATTTCCAGCCCCCACGAACGCAGAGTTTTTAAGGCTCTAGTACCGGAACTGGCGGCACTGCGAGCCGTCACCAGGTAGGTTCGAATAGGGCAGTCCATGCGCAGACCTTTGTGAAAAAACTTCCTCTGTAATTTTCCCAAAACCTCCAGGAAGCCCTTCAGTGGACCCTGCAACAAGATGGCAAAGCACAGTGAAAACAGAATTTTCGGTAACTCTGCTTCTAAAGGAGATATCTCCTATTTCATCCATCACGTCACAGTTCTTTTCTCCATTGAATGGCTACAAATAGCATTCCATTTGTGCATAGCGTTCAGTGAATGTATACTTTACATGGTCCAAAGGCTTGTTTTCGTGAGCCTTCTCGTGCTCAAAGAACTTGTCGAGTCCGTGGGCCTTGAAAATGCGTTCCGACTCGTCTGAGAAAAGGACAGCGTCGCCGTCAAAGGCCACGCGAAGCTGAATGTCCGACACTTCCTTCATCTTCTCTCGGGTGAACATCGTGGCTGCTGCAATACCTGACACACACACACACACACGCACACACACACACGTTTATATTGTTGCTGCATATTCCAAGCATTTTATTAGACGATCTAAGTAAGATACTGCTTTTACACCTTAGCACTGACCTTCTTGGAGAGCTTCTCGCACCTTAGCAGAGTCAGCAGAAAGGTACAAATTTGTATGGTAGGCCTTCAAGTAACCTATCGGGCTGTTTCCTCCAGTCATGCAGAAGCGCTCGATGAGTAAGTCTAAAATAGAATCGAACCGAAAAGATGTGATTTAGTGAAACCTTTGCACATGCACTCTTGCAACGCTCTCATACACACGAATGAAATGCGTATTTCAGTGTTATGTCTGAGATTGTTTATAAGTATATACAGTATAAGAACATTTCAGTGAAGTAGTTGGAGAGCTGAAGTCATTCAGGGAATTCGTCCATAGAAACTGTTATTAAAAAAAAAAAAAAAGGCAAGTCCCAATCAGGGGAAAATTCTGGGGAAGATTAAAGTTATCTTGGCTTGTATAATTTATGTGAGTGAAAAAAAGAATTTGGTCGTGTGTGTGAAAGCAGTCGGGTGCACTCGTGTGTTCGTGTGCATGCGTGAATTTCAAGAGTATATAGGAGAGCGTGACAGCGTTTCAATACCGCATGTGAGCCAAAAAAGGCGGTGTATGTATGAGAATATTTGGGTCGTGTTTATGTTTTGTGTATGTATGAGTTGTGTGCATGAGAGCGTTTCGGTCGTGCGTGTGAGCAGAAAAAACATCTCAAGTAGGCTGTGTGAGAGCATTTGAGTTAGAATGGAGAAAAATGTCAGTAGGGTGTGTGTGAGAACATTTCAGAAGAATGAGAGAGTGTTTCAGTCCTGTGTGTGTGTGTGTGTGTGTGTGTGTGTGTGTGTGTGTGTGTGTGTGTGTGTGTGTGTGTGTGTGTATACGTGCGTGAGGCGGGAGGGTTTTGTTAATAACGTATGTTTGATTATTCCATCAACCTTATTTGCCTTTTTTCCAGTCATTTTCTTTTTTTCTGTACATCCTGCACTCCAAACTTGCCTTCCTTCATTTGGTTCCTCCATTTAAGTTCTCGACTGTAACGGATATCACAGAGCCAAATATGTTGCCTGATACACCAGTGATTCATGGCTGTGGGGGTCCCATATTCTCTTGTGTTGCATCATTTGGTGTGTGGACCATGAGAAAGATTTCATTTTAAACAAACAGTAAACTGGGAATTTGGTCGTTGAGGGATTTGAAATGTTTTGCGCCACAAAATGAAAATCCAGACCCATGTTTTCCTTTTCTTTCCTCTTCCTTCCTTAAACAGAGGATGTTTGGTTGTGACTTCCTGCACACGCACACACACTTGCAAACACAGGGTCATGGCATCAGAGTGGGAGGATTCTGAGCGGGCAGCAAGTATTCTATTTAAGATAAGAAGACACGTCATTTCCGAATAATTCGGTGTGTCGCAGAAACACTACAGAGAGTTAAAGTAAATAGTAAAACACGTTGGGGTGTGTGTGTTGTGTGTGTGTGTGTGCTTGTAACTCACGATGATGGTTAATGGTATAGATGAGCCGGAGGCCCACGTATGCGTGGTTGTTTGTCACGAGCACCACGTCGAACAGCTCCTCGCTCTGTGGGTAAAGCTCCCGCAGTCGGTTGTTGACAGCCTCCAGAGCCTGGGAACATCACCAAGCTCACATTTAAGATAAAAATAAACAAACCTCCTGAATCACTGGGTGGGCTGCACTTGTCTGTTTGTTCTTTCATCCTGATTTTTCTTCACCACCCCCTGATGCACGAAGCAGCGTGTTAAAACACTTTGTGGGGGCGGGTTAAAGGCTCACTTTTTTGGCATACCGAGATGTTTGTGATGGATGTCTGAATTATTACGTAGGTGGCAAATGTTCTTATTCTTATCCAAAAAAGGTGCATTACCCCAACCCCCTTCATGCTTCAACAATCTTCTCAAGCCGATGTAATAAACCGAAGAAGAAATAAATGATATTTCAAGTGGTGGCAATATTTTTGTTTCGATTGCAGTTGTTTGGTTTGTTACAGCAGCAGGATGACAAGCACGCGAATGACATTTCGGAGGAACTCTATTACGTATAAATTGAGATCTGTTTTCCATTTTCCAGTTTGCCTCACGTTCGAACTATACCAATTGCCACAAAATGCAAATGGTAGAGTCCCTTATTTCCACCCATCAGTCTGTGTTTGACCTGATCGATCCACAACAGTCATTTTTGCTGCATTATCCAGGGCTCTCGCTGACCTTGACGAAGGAGAAGGCAGGGCCAGGACTGAAAGGCTCACTTTCATGCTCCAGCTGGTACTTGAGATACTCCTCCATGCCTTGCCGCTCGTAGATCTGCTGCTCACGTTCCATGTTGAAGAGCACCCGCGACGACACGGCGATGGTGATGGCATTCTCGGGTTTGGGCTGAGAAATGGGCCAAGTACATGAGTTTGTTCCTCTGTTGACAACTGCGCAGGTGGCAAAAGTACTTCCTCTTTGTATTTAGAGTACAAGACATATTTGCGTTAAAAAAAAAAAAAATTAAAAAAAAGACTCCGGTCAAAGTAGACGGACAGATTCAACACCTCTACTTAGTCAAAAGACAAAAAGTACAAAATCTGAAATGTGCTTTAGCAAAAAAGTAAAAATACATTTTGTCAGATGTGTACAGTACCTATTATCAAGATATCAATCGCGGATAACTTTGCCTCCTCCTATTTAGAGTACGTCTTTTTTACGTCATGTCATCAGTTGCCAGCCAATCGCAGGGCACACAGAGACGAACAACCATCCACGCCCACACTCATACCTAGGGACAATTTAGAGTGCTCAATCAGCCTACCATGCATGTCTTTGGAATGTGGGAGGAAACCGGAGCACCCGGAGAAAACCCATGCAAGCCCGGAGAGAACATGCAAACCTCACACAGGGAGGCCGGAGCTGGAATCGAACTGCACTGTGAAGTCGATGTGCTAACCACTGGACTACCGGTTCGCCCTATATTTATTTATATATGCATTTATTTATTTATTTGTTTATTTATTTATTTATTTGTTTGTTTATTTTTACTGTATATGTTAATTGCTCGCTAATTCGCGGATTTTTGTTTATCGCGGGTGGTTTTGGTCCCCATTAACTGCGATAAACGAGGGATTACTGTACAGTCATGAAGTAGTTGTACTGAGTGACCTCCCCCTACTGGTCAACTGCATCGACTGTCTATGAAATTCTCACCTTATTTAATTAATGTAAGATTCAAGTCCTACGCAGTAGTGCATGAAACAAGTAGGCAGGCCATCGTCATTCCTCAAGCTGCTTGCGGCCAAGAGTCATTTGTTATTACAGAGTTGGCAGCAACAGGGTGGCTGTGACACAAAACACTTCATCCCCTCAGCAAAGGGCACATACCACAACGCCTAAATGTTAACACTGTTAACATTTATCTGATTTATTGATTTAAGAGTTTGGCTGATAGAAAAGAGCCCTTTGCCCTTTGTGTTGAGTTGTTTCAAGTTGTTGTGAAAAATACAATATTTGAGATACAATAGTTATCTTTGACATACTCATCCGCGATGGTATATTCACGCCAAAGATGATGACGTGATGCATTTTGCAAGCGATGTACGTTGTACTCGTTGATGCGGATGCACCACAGGTTGCAAAATGGGATAAAGGAAAAACAACGAACACCGAAAGCATATAACTCACAGGTTGAGGCTTCCTTGTCGGAGTAGAGGGCTTCGCAAGTCTCTTTGTATCTTCCAGGGTGCTACTTGCATCATTTCGATTCTGTCCACTGACACCGTTGCTTAAATTCATTCTTTGACAAACAAACAAAAACAGTTTAGTCACTCTTTCACGTCCTAGTCGAGTCTCCGTCTCCCTCTCTCTCTCTGCTTAGAGGTGCCACCTGGAGTGCGGTCTCACACATGCAGAGGAGCAATTTTAGTTGAGCCTCCAGTGAATTCGGCAAACGACATCAGTCAGACTGCAGGAAAAGGAATAACATGCGGATGAATGGCAAGCGGTGCGCACTCATTTCAGGAATACAGTGTCCCGCATTATTGTGAGAGCGCTCGTTTGTGCTTGTATTTCCTCTCTCATCCACACTGACTTGCAGTCATTTTGCGTCTTCCTCCTGATTTTAACCCTTTCCGTGTTGCATTTCCTGGAGCAGCAGAGCATCTGGCTGAGCGTGACAGGCGCTTGTTGCATGACTGGATGACTTAGAGCAGTGTTTTTCAACCCCTGAGCCGCGGCACACCAATGTGCCGCAAGACATTGTCAGGTGTGCCGCGGGAAAATATCCAATTTGGATGCCTGTGCAGTCTATCGCCCAGAAATAATCGTGTAGTACCCTTCCATACCGCTAGGGAGCAGCAACAGCTAGCCAATTGCCTTGTGTTTAGACGAGAGACAAGCGAATTTGTGACGCATGAATGCAGGGCGACGGTGAAACAAATATGAAAGATGAGAAAATACTTTTTTCTTTGTGTTCATTTGATTCCAATTCAAGCTGTTATGACGTCATTCTTCAATGTTAAAAACGGTTATAGTAACAATATAACACGTTCATTATTCAAATAAGCGCCCCCCCTGTAAAGTAAGCTCTTATATTTGTGTGTATTTCTCAATACCCTATTGTTTTACTTGACCTTGCTTTTCTGTGCTCACATAGAACTCTCCTCACACACTATCTGCCACACACATTCCATCGCAGCCAAAACACGCACCCACACACCGCATCACACCAGTACCTTTCCATTGTTTTGTCTGTGCATGCTCTACACAAAATAAATGCACTCTGCAGCAGCGAACCGACAGGAGATCTTGTGAGCCGAGGCACTGGAACATCGTGCCCTCCTTGTTCTCCCCTGCTGCAGCAGTCTAAAACTTTATCTCGGTGTGCTGCCTGTTCTTTGCCCGGGTCGGCCAGGCCTTTTAGACCCAACATTTCATTGGTGCCGAAACCGGGAACTCGACTGGGCGACCGACCGCTGGACCGAGGACTCCAAGAACCTGTCGACAACGTCTCCCCCTTGAAAGGAGAACGGGCCTCCTCCTCCGGCTCCGGCCGATCGCCCGGACGACGATTCCCACCGATCCAGGCTGACCTAGGCATCCAGGTATTGCATCTTAATTACTCGGAAAAAGCTATAACGCTAAAAGTAGGTTATAAATTGTTAAAAACTAAATTCGGAAGTAAAGGGGATAAGGGAGTGAGTGGGACCCAGCGCGCTGAAAGGGCGTTGGCCCTGTGTTGGGTGACGATGTATGCCACTAGCACTACTGTATAGTTTAATGTTGGTACTAGTTTGTGTGGAGGGATACATGTTCTGGGTGTATGTAAATAAAGGGGGTGGAGCTTCCCTGCAGTTCGCTTCTGGCAGTGAAGGTGCACTGTGGCACGCCAGGTGTTTAGCGACTCAGTGATAGCGACCACACAAAGAAAAATAAGAATCGTCTCCTGTCTTGTGCCTCGAACCGAGTGTAGTCACCAGCAATGATGCCTACATATGAACAGCGAGGACTTCGCAGCAGAAGGATCAACAGGTTATGGGCCCAGGTGGGTTCCAGGCACAGCGGCGCTCCATGGGAGAGGATTACCGCCGCGATTTGACGGAGATGAGGCCCGCTATCACATCTGGGAGGCGAGGTTCCTAGCATACTTGAAAACCATCGGGCTAAAAGATGCTATCCTCGGTGTGATGTAGCTACGGGATCCAGCGAACAGGCCGCAACAGAAACCGTGTGGAAAACGAACTGGCATATGCTGAACTGTGCGGCTGCTTGGATGATAAAACACTGACACTCATCCTGTATGAAGCACCAGAAGATGGTAAGAAAAGTCTGGAAATATTGAGACGCCATTTTGAGTCCGAAGAAAAGCCGCGAATTGTCGGGCTGTACACAGAGCTAACCAATATGCTAATGGATAACGGCGAGGAGCTAGCGGGCTATCTAGCACGTGTCGAGAAGCTAGTGGCGCGCTACAAAGAGCTAAAGAGAACCTAAGCGATGCACTATTGGTGGCTATGGTGTTGAAAGGACTCACTGATGAATACAACCCATTTTCTGTGCATGTGACTCAAACGAGGGAAGTGTTAACCTTTGCTGAATTCAAGACTAGGCTGAGAAGTTTTGAATGCACCCTCCGCTACCAAGCAGGCCCAGACCAGATGAAGTAATGACCGCCAAGTCATTCAAGCCGAAGCCCAAAGAAAAGACAAGAAATACGTCTTCAATGGAGAATGCTTTATTTGTGAGAAAGTGGGGCATAAAGCAAGAGACTGCACAAGTAAGGATAAGAAACCACACAAGCGAACGACAAAAGCTGATAAGAACAATAAAGTGGCTACAGTTATGGACAATTCGGAAAAAGTTTTCCGTGGCAGAGACCAAGCCAAATCTTCGAGGGAAGAAGAAGAAACATTATTGCTCGGGTGAGTGAATGGCGACCCAAGGGAGCGCAGCAATATGGACTACTCGTGGACAGCGGTGCTTCTGCCCACATAATCACCGACAAGACCGCATTCATCCGATTTGATGAGAGTTTCCGGCCTAAAGATCACATCATGCAGCTGGCTGATGGAAGACGGATCACCGGAAGTGTCGAGAAGAGGGGGGACGCGCAAATCAAGCTGGCCGACAGCAGTGGACGAGTAGTGAGTGTCAAGCTCACAAATGCTCTCCTCATCCCAGAATACCCGCAGAATATCCTTTCTGTGGATGCAGCAACTTCGAAAGGAGCGAAGTTCAACTTTGCGAAGAATGACAACAAAATGATTCTTTCAGATGGGACAATATGCAAGATGATTGTAAAGGACCGAATGTACTATCTTGACATTGTCACAGAAAATTCTGAATGCAGTGAGGACTCCTGCAATGCATCTTTAGACATGAAAACATGGCATGAGATAATGGGCCATTGTAACTATGGTGATATTGCTAAGCTTGAAGCTGTGGTAGAAGGTATGAAAATTAGTAACAAAACTAGACCTAACCAGTGTGAAACCTGTATTCAAGGGAAATTCACCCAGAATAGAAACAGGAAAAGTGATGTGAGAGCTAAAGAGCCATTAGGGCTGGTACATACAGATCTAGGTGGGCCTATTGACCCAGAGTCATTCGGACGGGTACAAATATGCCATCACTTTTACTGATGACTTTTCTGGAGCTGTTTTTGTATACTTTCTCAGGAACAAAAACATGGCAGTCGAGGCTACAAAGCAGTTCTTGGCAGACACAGCACCATATGGTAAAGTGAAGCGAATGAGATCGGATAATGGGACAGAGTTTGTTTCAAAGAGTATCAATCTCTACTTCGAGATAATATGATAAAACATGAGAGATCAGCGCCTACTCCCCACATCAAAATGGGACAGCAGAGAGGAACTGGCGCACATTGTTTGAGATGGTCAGGTGTATGCTGATAGAATCAGGCTTACCCAAAGAGCTATGGCCATATGCAGCCAGAACAGCAGCAGTTATACGGAACAGATGTTACTGCGAAAGAACAGGGGAGACTCCTTATTTCCTTTTCACAGGAAAAAGACCAGATTTGTCAAAAATGAAAAAGTTTGGTTCAGAATGCATGGTGTATGAGCAAAACAGGAGAAAGCTAGATCCAAAGGGCAAAAGGGGATCTTTGTTGGTTTTGACCGTCATTCACCTGCTTATTTGATTTATTTTCCAGAGACAAACAAAGTTCAGAAACACAGACTGGTCCACTTCATCACAAAGACCGTGACTGAGAGTGAGACACAGACCGAGAAGACCCAACTGGAGGACCACTATGTAGAGTGGGTAACTATGCCTAAAGCAAGTCAGTTACAGACGGAATATGTAGGAAAAGATTCTGACACTGAACCAGAGCTTAAACCTGACTGCGACACAGACTCAACCAATGGTAATGAGACTCCTCGTACTTCTGGTAGAGAAAGGAAGACACCAAAATATTTAGAGGATTATGAATGTGTGATAAAAGGCAATGAAATCACAATTGATTACTGCTATAGAGCAACAGTGGGATTGCCACAAACATTCTACGAGGCAATGGCATCGCCAAAGTCAGAAAAGTGGAGAAAGGCGATGATAGATGAGATGACTTCTTTTAAAGAGAACGACACTTTCACCCTTGTGCCATTACCGGAGGGTAGACAGACAGTGGGGGGAAGGTGGGTGTATGCTTTAAAGGAGGATGACAAAGGCAATGAAACATATAAAGCGAGATATGTAGCCAAAGGGTACAGTCAGAGAGAAGGACTTGACTATTCTGAGACATTTTCACCGACCGCTAATCTGACATCACTGCGACTACTGATGCAGCTTGCTGCACAGTATGAGTTGCTGTTACACCAAATGGACGTGAAGGCAGCATACTTACATGCACCTATTGACTGCGAACTATACATGGATCAACCTGAAGGTTTTTGTGTGAAACAAAGGGATGGTGTACAACTTGTGTGTAAGTTAAACAAATCCATATATGGCCTCAAACAGTCTGGGAGAAATTGGAACATGATGCTTCATGAGTTTTTACTTATGAACGAGTTTGTACAGAGTCAAGCAGACCACTGTATTTACACCAAAATGTCTGACAAAGAAAAAGAAATTTTGTTAGTGTGGGTCGATGATATAATTGTGGCTGCCAGCAATGAGAGGTGTTTATGCGAGATCAAAGAGAAACTCAAGAGTAAGTTTAGGATGAAAGATCTCGGATGCCTCACTCATTTCATTGGGATTGATTTCAAGCAAAATGTGGGCTCAATCACATTGAACCAATCCAGATATATTGAGAAAATATTGGAAAGGTTTGGCATGTCTGAATGCAAAGCAAGAGCCACTCCAAGTGAAATCAAATGTGACCTGGCTCCAGAAGGGGACAAAACTGATCAGAGGAAATATAGAGCAATGCTGGGCAGCCTCATATACATCATGACCTGCACTAGACCTGATATTAACTGGATTGTGAGTAGACTATCTCAGTATATGTCTGATCCAAGGGAAAAGCACTTGACAGCATTAAAACAGGTGTATAGGCAACTAATGCAATGTTAGTGTATGTGGCGCCATCGAGTGGGGGTGTTGGGTGACGATGTATGCCACTAGCACTACTGTATAGTTTAATGTTGGTACTAGTTTGTGTGGAGGGATACATGTTCTGGGTGTATGTAAATAAAGGGGGTGGAGCTTCCCTGCAGTTCGCTTCTGGCAGTGAAGGTGCACTGTGGCACGCCAGGTGTTTAGCGACTCAGTGATAGCGACCACACAAAGAAAAATAAGAATCGTCTCCTGTCTTGTGCCTCGAACCGAGTGTAGTCACCAGCAATGATGCCTACATATGAACAGCGAGGGACTTCCGCAGCAGAAGGATCAACACCCTGACATGAGAAATGAAATACAAATCCTATAGGTTACATAAAACTATCCGCACTAGCCAAGAAAGTATAAACTCCGGTTGATTGAAATACTTTGAAACAACTTTGATAGGTCCGAAAGGTTATTAAAGTTTCTATGGTTCGGGTGTGCGGGTCGAGGAAATTAAACGTTTTCTAAGTACGTAACAACTTAGGCGCCGATAAAAGAGAGAAGGTTCACTCACTACTATTCCGCAAAATAAATAACATTAAACAATTTTTCACATTCGAAAACAATAGAAGAGTGAATGCGCATGCGATTGTGTGGGGGTGAAAGGCTGTGAGAGACTGCGAAAGACTGCGAGTGTGAGTGATTGATTGCTGACCAAAAGACTAGTTGTAAAGTTTTTGGGCATTGTCCCGTACTTAATAGAGGACTGTTTGAGTGACTCCTAGTTTGGACTTGTTTTTGAATTAACTTTGGTATCTTATTTGAGGCATAATGGGTCAGGCTCAGAGAAAAGAGTTGAAAGCCGATCCAGATGTGAGATTTATGGAAGGAATGAGTAAGGGAAGTGGAAAATATTTGGAAAAATGGATTAAGGAAGGCTTTAATCAAAGATTAAAAGAAGTGGAAAGCAAGTATGAGACTAAGGATAAGTTAGTGAAAAAGAGAAAAGAGAAAGCGAAGAAAGGTAAGAATACCGGAGAGGAAGACGCTCAGTTGAAGGTTTTGAAGTTGTGGATTGAGCAGAGTGAGAAAAAGATAAAGGCTTGGGAGGCTAGAAAGGAGAAAAAGGAAGAAAAGAAACTATTGCGCGTTAAAGTAGAGGAGACAGAGGAGACAGGAGCAGGAGGAAGTGTTCAGCGCAGGGGGCTGAGAGATAATGAGAGTAGACAGGAAGAGCGGAGAGCCAGAGTGAAGGAGGAGGAGCTGGAGTGGGGTGACCAAAACGATGCGGAGCTAGGGAAAGACAGGGCGGCATCTGGCGGCCAAACAGTGCATACACCGGTTGGGCAACACACCAGAGGCCAAGACCGACGCCGACTGTTGAAACAAATGCCTTTCTACGATTGCTCCAACCCACCCTCACCGTTTGTTCAACAACAAGATGGGACTGGATCCAAAAATCCCCACAACCCATTTACCACCGAGTGTTCACCGACCACAAATTTGTATCCATCACACTTGTTGGCAAACTCTCCACCTCCCTACCTATCACCATCATTGGTAGCGGAGGCACAAGGCCAATTCCCAATGGTGGCTGTGGCAAATCCAGCTTACGGGCAACCGGTGGAAGATGGAGAAGCACCTCATCCACAAGCCATCTACATCTACAGGCCATGGACAGAAGATGAAAAGAAAGCAGCCTGCGCCTCAGTTCCTCCCTTGGATCGAAATGTGGAACAATGGATCACTGCTGTCAGAGAGCTAGTTACGAGCTACCGTCTAAATGGCAGAGAAGTCGAGTCCGTCCTCAGATTGTTGCTTGGACACAGAATTGGACGAGTTATGGGGGCTTTCAATCCAAATCAAAGCAACGGAGCCCCGCGAGACTATGGTGACCTCCTGATTTCGGACGTGAACAAACTCCTGGAAAGAGTGCGAGAAATATTCGCCAAACCCCCCGATTTCAGTGCAGTGAGACAGTGTCGCCAAGAAGCGGACGAAACAGTCAGAGCCTATATAGACAAGCTCACAGAAGTCATGCGGAACAGCAGTGGCATTCCTGAGGCAGCCGACCCAAATACCCCATTCCAGATCATGCTCAGATCCGCATTCATGGAAGGCCTTGAACAAGGCCTTGCCAATTACGTTAAGAAACACTTAGTCACGTGGAGAACAGCTGCTCTAAACGATCTGGTACAATATGCAGTTCACGCTGAAGATTTGAAGAAGAAGAGACAAAGCCAAACCGCGGCTTTCACTATGGCCAGCCTCTTGAGGGACTCACAGCCTCTGCCACAACTCCAAGTGCTCCACTGTTGTACCAAAATCAACAGAGTAGACGAGGACGTGGTAGGGGTAGGGGGACCTCCCAGCCCGGCAGAGGAAGAGGAAAAGGCCGCCCCCCAACGAAAAATGATCGATGCTACAACTGTGGAAAACTTGGACATTTTGCCAGAGATTGTAGGGCAAAGCCAAGAGATGGAGACCAAAGTGACGACCCCAACCTGTCAAATGAATGACTAACCGACTAAAAACACTAAAACGAGTCAGATCCTGATGAAAACAATGATTTCGACCAAGACGACTCAGAACCTGTCACTCTACTTGATTTGACTGTTCTGTTCGACAAAATTGCATCTATCGATCCACCCAAAAGACGACTCCAAGTAGGACCAAGTGAGAGAAAAATAACTTTTCTAGTAGACTCAGGGGCCCAATCATCGGTCGTAAAACTGTGCCACCCAGAATGAAATTGTCTAGCAGGTCCGTGTTAGTGATTGGTGTAGGAGGAAACCATCTAAAAGATATTACACAGAACCCACCACAGCAATCGATGAAGACGGCACGATCCACAGAGACGTGTCCTTTGTATTTGTTCCAGAATGTCCAGAAAACCTGCTAGGCAGAGATCTCATCAAACGGCTAAGTTTGACATTGACAGTGGAAGGCAACCAAATTGCAGTCACCAAAAAGGGCACAGAAAGTGAAATGCTCGTCATGAAAGGCCAAGGAGAGCCAGCAGTGTTCTACAGCCTGGACCCAGTGACAACAGGCCCGAGAGCAATTGTTGAAGATTTAACATCCTTGCCACACCTCCTATTCGAGACAACTGATTGGAAACCACAAACCCAATTCCCACTCCACTGTACAGTCAGGTACTTCAAAACCAGAGCTCCAGAAAAGGAGTTCCACAAAGAATGGGCTAGGTTGAAACCAATGACATTGACAACAAACAAAGTTTACTGGAGTGAGAAACACGGCTGGATGTTTGTTACAGTTCCTGCCCCACCCGCCATCAGCAAGCTGTGGCGACCAGAATTTGGAGCAGGGCCACTCCATATTTCCCTGGCAAAACAAAACACAACTAGATGGTGCCAAATGGGAACTTATCTTTTCAAAATAATGAATACCAGCCACGAACCGTGGAAACATCAAGGAAAAGACATTTACAAGGCCTACATTCCTAGCCTAGGAGAAGTTCACCGCAAAGACTTGAGGTGGACAACGACATTTGTTCCAGCCACTCACCTGAGTGGATGACTAGAAAATGAGATAGTGGATAGTTACTACCAAGACAGTGACTTTCCAGAAATCCCAACCACTTTGTGGTCAAGCTCAAAAACTGACGTAGGATTAATGACCACAGCCACAGAAGTGACTATCGAACCAAAAGGCAATTATCGTCCACAAATCAGACAATACACTCTAAAACCAGACGCCCAAATTGGCATAAAACCAGTTATTCACAACATGATAGCTGCAGGCATCCTAATTGAGGCCCCTACAGCTACCTGCAATACACCCATTTTCCCAGTCAAGAAGGCAGATTCAGTAAGCTGGAGAATGGTGCATGATCTAAGAGCAGTGAATTCAGCAGTCAAGCAGAGAGCTCCATGTGTTCCAGACCCACACACGTTGATGAACGAAATCAGACCTATACAAACCTTTTTTACAGTCATTGACCTGAGTAATGCATTCTTTTCAATACCTTTACATCCATCAGCGAGACATTGGTTTGGATTTACCTATGGTAACAAAAAATATACTTACACCCGACTACCACAAGGGTATGCAGAAAGCCCAACCATCTTTTCACAAGAAATCAATAACTGCATCAGTCAACACCAAATCAAAGACTCTACACAGGTGTTGATTTATGTAGATGACATTTTAATCGCAAGCCCGACAAAAGATGAAAACCATTCAGAAGCAGTTAGGCTGTGCAAACACCTGGCCAAAACAGGAAACAAAGCTTCACTGGCGAAACTCCAGTGGGTGCAGACGGAGGTCGTGTTCCTGGGCCATCTAGTCTCTGCAGAAGGACGGACACTCACTTCAAGCAGAAAACAAGCTGTCCTTGAAGTCCCAAAGCCAATGACCAAAAGACAAATGATGGCTTTCCTGGGACTGGCGAACTTCTGCAGACAATGGGTGATTGATTACGCCCATACCACACAGCCACTCCTGGATCTCATCTATACAGAAGACCTCCCACTGACAGCAAAACTCACTTGGAATGACAAAGCCGAAGAGGCATTCACTGAAATCAAGCAAAAAATTGTGTCAACATCATCAATTGGCTTCCCAAATTACGACAAACCATTCGTCCAAACGGTGGATTGCAAAAATGGCTTCATGACATCAGTGTTACTACAACAACATGGCAGTCACCTTCGCCCTGTGGCATACTACTCCAAGAGACTTGATTCAGTAGCCCAGGCACCGCCACACTGTGTCCAATCAGTGTGTGCAGCTGCCATGGCAGTTCAGACCTCAGCGGAGGTAGTATTGTTTCACCCTCTGACCCTGCTGGTCAGCCACTCAGTGGACATTCTGCTGACTCAAACAAAATGGCATTTCTCTCACCAGCAAGACACATTGCCCTGACAGCTGTCTTGCTCTCACAACCACATCTAACCATCAAAAGATGTAACACCCTCAACCCAGCTACTCTCCTACCTACTGAAGGAGATGGAGAACCACACAACTGCACAGAAAAAACGGAAGAAATCTGCAAGCCACGTCCCGATCTCAAAGACACACCATTGGCAACTGGAGAGTCAGTATTTGTGGATGGATCATCCAGTAAAGATCACACGGACAAACCAACACAGGCTATGCAGTGGTTAACCAAAAACAAACCCTAAAGGCCGAACCACTCCCAAGCAGCTACTCAGCCCAAGCTGCCGAGATAGTGGCACTGACAGAGGCCTGCAAGTTGTTCCAGGGAAAGGCAGTGACAATCTATACAGATAGTCAATACGCTTTCTCTACTCTCCACACCTTTGCAGCCATGTGGGCTCGGCGAGGCATGAAGACCTCATCAGGAAAACCAGTTCAGCATGCCAAACTACTAACTGAACTACTGAAAGCTGTTCTACTCCCTTCAGAAATTGCAGTTTGCAAATGTAAAGCCCACACTTCTGGCACAGACCCAGTTTCCATTGGAAACGCTAAAGCTGATGAAGCTGCTAAATTAGCGGCTATGAAAAAGACCAAAATCATGAATCAGAAAAACGAAGAACAATCCCACATTCCAACCCAAGTCCTGATTGACATGCAAGACAACGCTCCGAATCGTGAAAAACAACAATGGACAAAAATGGGAGTCACAAAGACTCCAGAAGGACTTTTGAAAAGACAAAAGCCAGTCATCCCACGCAGCTTGTACCACGCAGTGGCGAGTTTGAGTCATGGGAAGGCCCATGTCTCAACAGGGGGGATGATGGCAGTGGTACAACAAGCATTCACAATACCACTAGGACTGCAAAACTATTTAAAGGATTTTTGTAGATCCTGTTTGACATGTAGTCGTCATAATGTTCAAGGAAACATTAGACCAAAACGGGGAAAGACTTCTGCGGTACTTACCCCTTTGAAGTTGTCCACATGGACTTCATTGAACTGTCTAAAAGTGGTCAATACAAATACTGCCTAGTGCTTGTAGATTCACTAACAAAATGGGTTGAAATCGTTCCATCAAAGCATAACAATGCACTAACAGTAGCCAAAGCCATTTGTAAAAACATCATCCCAGAGCATGGAATCCCAAAAGTGCTCTGAGCGACAATGGTAGCCATTTTGTTAACAACATCATTGACAAAATGGCCACACATTTGGGCATAACACTGAAACACCACTGTTCCTACCACCCACAAAGTGCAGGGTTAGTGGAAAGAACTAATGGTACAGTAAAACTAAGACTCAAAAAGACAATGGAAGAAACAGGCAAACCATGGCCAGAGTGCCTTAATCTTGTCAAAACATACATGAGGATCACACCATCAAACACGGGTATCACACCATTTGAAGCTGTACATGGTAGACCATTTCATCTCCCATTATGGGAAGGTCAGGCATGGTCAGAGACAGAGTCAGAAGCAGATCCCATGACACAATGGTTATGCAAACTGTTTAAAGAGAAACAAGTTATTGCCGCAAATGATCTGCCCTCTGCCTCTCTTCCTCTCTTTCAGGAGACAGTGACCCCTGGGGACCAGGTGCTCGTGAAGGTGGTGAAAAGGAAGTGCTGGTCAAGCCCACGCTGGGACGGCCCGTATACAGTTCTCCTCACCACCCCAACAGCTGTGAAAATCGCTGAAAGAGACACCTGGATCCACCAAAGTCATTGCAAGAAGGTCACTGATCTCCGATAAACCATGCTACTCACCATCTTGTGGCTCCATCGTCATTAGAGCCCTCATCTACCAGTCAATGCCAGTAGAATCGGCAACCAGCATCCAAGCGCAGCTCTGGGGCCCTGAAAACCAGAGGAAAAAGTGCCCTATCGCCCAAACCGTTCAGGGTGTGTATACCTGGTCTGGAGGCCCAGTACATCCCTATACCTATTGTGTTCCCCAGTCACAAGAAGCAGTGCAGTTAGTGATACCTTTGACAGGACTACAGACTTATTGCCCCATGTGCCAAGCGTACACAATATCAGTACCCAATGACCATGCAGAAAGTGATACTGTACGTACAGGGAACGACTACAAGACATACCAATGGTATGCAGCTGTGCAGCCAGACGGGTTCCTTCAACGGAAACACAAAGCATATCGAGGCGGGTGGGACAGCGTTTTTCTTGCAACCGGTTATCCCACACACAAAAACACCCGATATGACTGGACCCTGACAGAAAGAGCACAACAGCATAGACTGATATTCCCCAACATGACGAAAACCAAAACTCATATAAATCTGACATTTATACCTCAACAACAAGGGTGCCTTACAATAGCCTTATGCCCAGACATTACCGGAGCTGACCCCAACTTTATGTTCCAAGTATGTGTTCTAGCCCCCAAAGCCAGACCACAAGTAACGGGGGGTAACGTGGGTATACCTGTGAAAGAAAGACACATCGTCCCCGTAGTCAAACACCAACGAGAACGAGACAATCATCGACGCTCTAGCCACCATGAAAAACCTCAGGAACACCCTGGCGTCAGAAAAAGGCGTCTCGCCGGGGTGGCTGGACTGGCTCTTCTCTGGGAGCTGGACACAGGTGCTGATGAAGATTCTCCTACCTTTTGTAGCAGTTTTACTGATGTTCCTTCTCCTGTGCGGCGTGTGTTCCTGCTGTATTGTTCCTCTGACAAAGAGGATGGTGTCAAAATTATTTGTTGCCCAAATGTACCACTACAACTTGATCCAACAACCGGACGGTTCGGACAGTGATGAGGACTCTGACTTAGACAGCGTTGTCTAGTCACACATGGACAAACACCCTAAGCCCCAAGGGACCCCCTCATTGCACACACTTACTGACAACACGAAGAATCCGAGCGGGTAAGGCCAGGCGGGTCCCTGCTTACACCGCAGCCGGCGAGCTGCCTGTTACCTAAGGTCACGGGTAGGGCCTCTTCAGGTGACCACCATGTAGGGAGGATCGTTGTATAGGCTTAGTGTGAGCCTATTTTTCTTTTTTATCATTCTTTTTCTTTTAAACTTCTCATGAACATTTTCTTTATTTAGGTTGATTATTTTTGAGCGATCTGTGAAAACGATCCATTATGTTATTCATCTGCTTGTGTGTTTTACTACTATTAAATTTGACCCAATTCCTGTTTTTCAGACACAAGGTTCTCGACCCCAAGCGGGGTGGGAGGAGTGGAATTTTTCCCTATTGGAGGGTTTTCGCCACTCCCTGAAAAACAACCCTGTTGTTTTCGATTTATGATGTGTTAACTTGAATCCAAGGGAATTGTTTTCACTGATGTTTTCGAAATCCACAACAGGGGGGAAATGTAAAGTAAGCTCTTATATTTGTGTGTATTTCTCAATACCCTATTGTTTTACTTGACCTTGCTTTTCTGTGCTCACATAGAACTCTCCTCACACACTATCTGCCACACACATTCCATCGCAGCCAAAACACGCACCCACACACCGCATCACACCAGTACCTTTCCATTGTTTTGTCTGTGCATGCTCTACACAAAATAAATGCACTCTGCAGCAGCGAACCGACAGGAGATCTTGTGAGCCGAGGCACTGGAACATCGTGCCCTCCTTGTTCTCCCCTGCTGCAGCAGTCTAAAACTTTATCTCGGTGTGCTGCCTGTTCTTTGCCCGGGTCGGCCAGGCCTTTTAGACCCAACACCCCCCCACACACACACACACACACACATTTTCAGCTAGTGGTGTGCCGCGAGATTGTAACAATGAAAGGAGTGTGCCTTGGCTCAAAAAAGTTTGAAAAACACTGACTTAGAGTACACTGATGTGACAAAGTAGAACCCTGTCTCATTACATGTTTCCCATTGTTGAATTGATTTGTTCAAATGACAATTTTTGTACATATTTTGATTATTCCCTTTCTTTTTGTTTTTACGCTGTTATGTTCATTTTATCCATCCATCCATCCATTTTCCGAACCGCTTGATCCTCACTAGGGTCGCGGGGGGTGCTGGCGCCTATCCCAGCTGTCTTCGGGCAGTAGGCGGGGGACACCCTGAATCGGTTGCCAGCCAATCGCATTTTATGCTATGTGATTTTTCTGTCATCCGCTGCCACATCACACTGCCGCTCAGCCGTGTGGGAAATTGAGTCCTCTATGGGTAATTTACTTACCCCACAGCCCCCCACCCCCGCCCCGCCCCCAGGCTGGCTCTTTTTGTCTCCTTTCTTCTTATGTGAGCTCATGCTTGATCTTGCCAGCAAAGCAGCACTCTCTGTTGCCCGGCAACAGCCACCGACTGGCTGGGAGGGTGATAGAACTGAGTTTGTAATATACCTGACCTTAGTGTAAATGTGAGGTAACGACATATTATGCAATACATTGATCTCAACATTCTCTATCATTGTTTTATGATACGCATTTGGTATTGGTGTCCCTGTACTGCACAGCGCTGCATGTAGCATTAGTCAGAGAAACAGACACACATTAAACAAGGATGAAAGTGTCAATTGCGCTTTGAAGACATTAAATGTATTACAATATAATTTAGCTCAACCCCAATTTAGAGGAGCACGAGAGGATGATGCTGAGCAGACATCTTTGCGAAGACCCACTGAAGAAGAAGATTGATAGATGCTTCCTGAACATCCGTCTGTTGTCATTAGCCTTGTCGTGTTCAGAGTCACAACAGGGCCTGGAACCCATCCAAGCAGACTAAAGCCAAAAGGTGAACTAGCTTCGATTATCATCAGGCAGTTGCAGGGCGAATGAGGACTTTGTTAACCACGCAACCATGTAGAGGGTAAGATATGGTATAAAAACAACGTAATATGCTAAAAATAAAACTGACTGCAATTCAGGAATCGGCATGCCAATTTTACTTTTAATCAGAATAAAAATCAAATTCAACAGAATACAGTAGTTATTTTTATTCTTATCCAGAAGTGTTTAAATGCACTTTTATTATTTTAAAAGCATTTAAAGACCTGCACCTGGTGGAGACGTCACGTTATTTGACTGTTTGGAAGACAGCAGGATGATGTAGTAGATTGTGGTTGGTCCGTTTTGCGCAAATGGGATTGTAATTCGGAGAAACAATTTGCGAAGAAATCAATTATGACGAGGGATTTCCGACTGCCCTGCGTACTGCTTCCAAAAACAATCTGCGCATTTTTTAAAAGAAATGATTACTTGATTTATAAATACTTTCGACATTCTAAAAGTAAAATGTGAAATTTGCAGCTACGCTGGTAATAATAATAATAATAATAATACATTTTATTTATAAGCGCCTTTCAAAGTGTTAATTTGTAATGGTTCTTCAACGTGGAGGGTCACTGCCTTGGATGAATAATAATATCAACAATTACAAGATGTATTTTTCCACATATAAATATCGAAACTGATATTTGGTGCATAATAAATAATACCAGAAAATACATCATAAATAAAATGATCTACAGACTCAAATAACTAAACAGATATGGGGTAATTATGTTGACATTGCCAATTCCCACTATTAAGAGGACAATGTGGATTTCTTAATTCAGTATATTGAAGTATAATTGATTGGTCTAACAAATAACAGAAATATAAATACATAAAAAAGCAGACATTTTTAAAAAAAGAGGGGTGCTTTGAAAAGTATCTTGCAGCCGCTAGAGAGCGGTAGAGGACAGGCCAGTCTGTCAAATTAAGACGCGCAGCTCTTCATGTCATTCCGTCTGCACATAAAGACAGGCAAACATTCAGAGTTATGGACAAGGTTCCTTTATAATAATAATAATATTTTTGGGAGGGGAGGGGGGGTAGAAAGCTGAAGTACCTGGAGAAACCCCAAACAAGCATGGGGATGACGTGCAAACTCCTTACAGGTAGGTGACGAAAATCCTGAACCTTGACCCAAATGACACCAGTTCAATTAAGGTGTTGTGTCACTGTCAAAAACTAATTAAGAACTGCATGAACCAAAATGTCCTTCAGCTGAACCAAAACAAAACTGAGATGATTGTTTTTGGCAAGAGAGTAAACAGAATTGTTGTTAGAAAACACGTTTTCATACCCATCGCAAAGCTGGTGTGAAGCGCAGTCTAAGTGTATGCATGGGTGGAGTTTTCTTTCTTTTAGTACAGTATTTTGGTATATGGGAGCAGGGAGAAAGGGATGTTTGCACCGTTGTGTGCCATGGGAGGGAACGCAGTCAACTAGTTTGCCATTTATTGAAAGTGGCTCCCTTCGTTCTATTTGAATTCGGCGTAGAGAGCCACTTTGTCTACATGGCATGTAAATGTTGTATTTGTATTTGTATGTAGCACTATTTTGCAATCCCAATGGTATTTTTCCTCTGGATGGTTGTATTTTACTGTATTTTATCTTTAATCCGTTTAATGTTTTCTCATTTTGAATTGGTAGAAAAAATGTGTATATTTATCAACAAAGGCTGATATGAAATACTTACATTGTGATTACATTTTCCGCTGTATCGCCCAGCCCCATTTTCAACTTGATAGTGTCATGCGTCACAGTTAATGGTTGAACCTGTGTTATTTTTTTCCTTATTTAAAACTCAGGGAGACGTCTGTTTTGTTTTGCACTTTTGTTCATTTATTACAAATGAATCCCAAATTTAAGTGAGTTGTTTGTGTTTTATTTTTCACTTAAATTCTCTTTTGCAGAGTGACTGTTTTATGTTAGAAATAAAAGTTCGTTTGTTTGTTTTTTTTTTTTTTAGTTACCTGACATTAGCTTAATAGAACTTTTGTTTCTCAAAAGTACTTGTGGTATCGGTTACTTGGTATCGGTAAGAGTTTAGTCCTCATACTGGAATCGGCCAGAAAAAAAAGTGAACAGTCCTGGTTTCAACATCATAGATTTACACGTATCAGAAGCGGAATGTATTCCCTGCGACAAAGGGGTTAACTGTAATGCTCTTTGGAGCATATTGTAAAGCTGACCTCTATATTGTTAGTTTAAAAAAATGGTTAAAATAATATACTGTCTTTATCTGAAATATGAGTGAACGTTTTTTGTTTATTTGTTTGTTTTTTAATCAGACCTGTACTTAAATAAAGGTTGCGCCTTCATGTTGTGCTTGATGGTCTGGAACTCAGAGGGGGTTAACAGGACATGGAGACAGTTGGGGCGCACCCACTGAGCTGATTTAAATAACGCCGGCGTTTTGGCGCGAGGCTGTGTGCGGCCGGCCTTTCTTCATACCGGCTGAGACCACGTCCCTCCCTCTGCAGCCTGAGTGGCGGGAAATGCTTGACTAAAATAAACACCTAAAAAAAATAAAAACAAAGACAAGCGCTCTTATGGCTCACCTACTCTACACTACCTGCACTGGTTGCCTTGGAAACATGCCAGATAGAATAGAATGTGTGGACCTTGGGAGAGGGAATAGTAGCAATGCCAGCCTTCCTGTCTCAGTGGGTGGGGACAAAAGCAAGAATGAGAGTGGAGTAGACCAGAACAAAGAGGGTACACTTACGTCGGATCAAAGCCACCACCCTACAGTTTGTTCTTAGCGCTCGCCAGAGGTTTCAAAAGTAATCACAATCTGTGTTTTAAGTAGAGAAATACAGTATTGATACTTGAACCAGAAAATACTCCGGTAATAATAGAAGTACTGTTTCAACCTTTCGTAAAAACATCAGTACGGACGGATATCTACTTAAGTACAAAAGAAAGATACACATTTTTACCTCCAGTATGTATGATACCTGATTTGATAACAGAGAAAAGGGAAGAAAAAAAATAGTCTCAACACAAAAAGTTCATTCATTGATTTTCCGAACCGCTTATCCTCGCCGAGGACGTTTTTCATTTTCCGAACTGCTTAGCCTCACAAGGGCATGCTGGCGTTTGTCCCAATTGTTTTCGCGCAGTAGGCGGGGGACACCCTGAACTGGTTGCCAGCCAATCACAGGGCACACATAGACAACCTTAGGATGCCTTTCATTAATTGGCATAGTGGGAAGGAAAAAAGTCAGAAGGTAAATTCTGACAGGCAAATTTAGATTGAAATGACAACAGGAAGCAAAAAGTTACAACCTCACAAAAAAGTTCTAAAGTGGGTTATGATAACAACTGGAATGGAACAATATACCGTATTTGAATGTGTGGGGAGGCTTTTTTTCGGATGAGACAGATTTTTGAACAGCACAAGCTAATGTTTGTTCGGCTGTCACGAGATATCGCATCGCAACAAAAGATTTGAACATTAAACAATTTTCTTTATTGAAGTCATGGCTGCAGAATATCTTGCTCATCTGTTTTGTTGGTAATGCTTCATGGATATCATTTCTCCACATTTATTCCCACTCTATAAAGAACCTAAGATTTTAAACAATCAAAATCTCAACTGTGGTTGATCTTAACTCTCTCTATTTATTTTTTTTTAATGTTATGGGTTCGCCACGAAAGTTGGAAAAAATAACCAGTCCATTTTGATAAAGTAAGGAGTTAAAAGCGAGGCTGGCTATGGGTATCGTATTGACACGCATGTGCACATATTCTGAAGATGTGCGATCCTTGAAGGTCACACGTCATGCGCAGACCACTAAAAGCATCTGCCGAGCACTCAAGTGATTTAATTCAATTTGTTTCCATTGCTTTTCTCAAATGCGATTGTCCAGCCAAACAAACCTCTTCTTCAATAGATCACCAGTGTCTGTGGGTCAAAGTCACAGAAAAGCAGTTCATCTCACTTCCTGCCTCCATTTGGCTCAACACAAAAACAGTGTGTGCTGCCTCTGTGTTTCCTGGGCCTTGTAATAGTTTAAGGGTATGGGCGCTTAATACACAGGTTTTATTGTAGGAGACATTTTTATTACATAAGCTCCACTGCGGCAATCGATGACGACTATGGACTACAACAACCGTACCATAAACAGTCCCCCTCTGGTGAAAAACACCGCATGAGTTGAAGATCGCATCTGCATTCGAAGCATTCAAATGCATATTGATGCAAATACACTGTCGTCTGTACTCTCATAATGCAGTAATTGGTCAATAAATTGGCTTTTGATGTGTTTGGTGGTGGGAGTGAGGGAGGGAGGGAGGGAGGGAGGAGGGGGGGGTCATCTGATTAGGCCTTACCCGTGGGTGGGCACAAAGAACAGTGTGTTTGTGGGGTGGAGGTTTTAATGGTTTTAATGGTCGTGGGGCAACAAAGATGAGGTCTGCAGGGGGTTGGAGTGGGGGGAGGGCAACTCCCCTTGCCTCGGTAGCTTGGGGGTGCAGAAGGTGCTGGGGGTTGGGGGCGGCAGCACTCATTGGCCCTACATTCAAAACATGCGGCCCGAGTCCCAACTTAGCAGAGGCAACTTTACACCGCCGAGTATAACAATGGAACATCTGCTGGCTGACAAAGCAAAGTGGCTGTGAGTTTAACTGCTTTGCAGTGCTCAGTAACAAGTTACAACCGATTTCCATAGTTGTTAATACAGTACCTCTAATCTTTAGCATACCAACATACAATGCTACACCTTATTAGCAACAAAACAGTTTTGAGTTGCATTGGTGGTTCCGGGATTGCCCTAAAACTGTGAAATGTGTGTAATTTACTGTCAATGCAAATAGTTAAAACTACCGTGTATACAGTATGGTGTGTTTATAGTGCTGTGAAAAAAATGTTTGCTCCTTCCCGATTTGTGTTGTTTTTCTTTTTGCATACACATTTAAACATTTCAGATCATCAAACCAATTATAATACTCTCAAGAAACCCATGTAATATCAAATTCAGATTAAAATAATTAAGAATTATTGAATTAAAAGCAAAAAAATCAACGGAAAGCATGGACCATAGAACAGAAATGGAACATAATTTATACATCCATCCAATTTCCGAACTCCATATCGTCACAAGGGTCGCAGGCTGGAGTTCATCCCAGCTCTCTTCGGGGGAGCTGGGGTACACCCTGAACTGTTTGCCAGCCAATTGCAGGTAACATAATTTAATGAAATCAAAATATATAGATTTTTTATCCTTCACATGCAGGGGATGGGACAGCATTGGGCAGAACTGCCTCACTTGCCTACCCTGACTGTACATCCCATTTTGCGTCAGGCATGACATTTAAGTTTCTGCTTAAAAACTCTCAGCCCATCATTATTTACAAGGCAAATAAACGGTTGTTGGATGGCGCTTCCGGCACTTACTATATTGTAGTGATTAAAGTAAAGCCCGGCGGACTGCACCTAAAGTAGCAGGAACCAGGAAATGTTCCTGCAGTTATTTCAAATTCTTTGGCAGTCTTGCTAATCCCGTCTCAGAAGTTTGATGTCACCTCCTGCAATCCACAAACACGATCCTCGGCGCGTCAAATGAGAAACCACATTGTAATTTAATTATTTAATGAGCTTCAAATTACGCCTGTGGCTGCCACATTCAAATGTATTGCATTTGAATGGCAAACAGCTAAAAAAGATCGTTGAATGAAGTTGAGAAAAGAAGTGCATTGTGTACATTTTGACCGTAATATAATTTAAAAGATATGTTATGTGACACTGCTATATAACAACAACAAAGAACAAAGGTTATCTCAAGGGTCACATACATTGAAGACATCCAACAGATCCATACATGTGTCAGCACTTTGGTGACAGAGATGGTGAGGAGGAACTCCACTCTAACATGAAAAAGCATCTAATGGAATGGAAAAAGAGTTAGGGCTCTAATTTCATGACTGATATTCGTTTTGCACAGCACGTGGCATATCTCTTGTGTGTTAGATCCAATGTTGGTAATTTCCAAGACAAGCGCAGGACAGCGATCTCCATATAGCAGTAAATCAACCTTCAAGGTCTAACCGTCGACATGTTGACCAGTCGGGTCAAATCTTACAAGGAGCTGGCTAATCCCATCATACAGTAATTACACTTGATACAGTACAACCATTTTATTTCTTTACATTGTCTTATATGTTTTATGATGTTTTTACACAATAGAGTGGGATTGTCCTTCGATAAAGGAAAAAGTAACAGTATGGTGATTTTCGGGGGGCTGGAACGGTTATATGGCATTTCAATTCATTTCAACGACTTGATAAATGAATAAATTGAGTGATGATCTTGGTCATGGAACAAAGCAAACTCATGAATCAAAGTACCGTTGTAATTATTTATGATTATGTCATTGTGTAAGAAATTGCTTATCCATAACCGTCTCACCCGCAGAACCTGTCCAGCTTCTTTGAGATTGTGTCATGACCAAAATAAAGAGAGATTTAAAAAAAAATAATTTGTTTCGAACATGCATAAATATTAAAGTATAATACAATACAGTAACTTCTGAAAAAAAACTGCCAAAATT
Source organism: Hippocampus mohnikei (assembly GCA_026261675.1). Taxonomy (NCBI): domain Eukaryota; kingdom Metazoa; phylum Chordata; class Actinopteri; order Syngnathiformes; family Syngnathidae; genus Hippocampus; species Hippocampus mohnikei. The sequence continues at coordinate 1,373,505 of JAKGUB010000336.1, forward strand.
AAATCCCTCCCCCCAAAAATAAAGAAAAAAAATATGCAAATAGAATTACAAATGATCAATACAACATCTGTGATATTTTACCTGCTTCCACCTCAATTTTAAGTTTAATGCGAGCCACTGAACACTCGTGCAGTGTGGCATCTTGAAGAACTTTTGATGGGTTCATTATAATGACCGCCATGGTGTTTGCAGGCACAGATGGCAGTAGTGTTTACACTAATGGGATTAGGGTTGTCTTCAGATTAGACAGGCAAATTGTTTGGTCTGATGCAATGACATTGCATGTGCTACATGTTGACCTTTGTTTATGAAAATCCACCCAAAAGTAACATCACCATCACCTGCTTTGTGTACAGGCAGCGTGGAATCGGTTCTCACTCAGTGACGGGGTGGATGTGGGTGTGAATGGTTGTTCGTCTCTATATGTGCGACTGACTGCCGACCATTTCAAGGTGTAGTGACCCGTAGTCAGCTGGGATAGAATCCAGCACCCCCTGGACCCCTGCTCAGGATGAGCGGTGTTGAAAATGGATGGATAAAAGTGTCACCGTATGCGCTGATGGGGTGAGAGCAGTGTGCAGTTGCTCAAGTGGCTCCCACCCACCGATCCATCGGCCTGTGTTCGTCATTGAAATTACCAACATCGGGTCTAATCCACCTCTGAGCAGAGTTACACTATGCGTCGTGCAGCATTTGCAACGCTCCCGAAAATACACCCCAAAGCAGTGGTTCTTAACCTTTTTAGGGGTACCAAACCCAACCAGTTAATATGCACATTCACCGAACCCTTCATGAGTGAAAAATAAATATACTTCTTTATAAATTCAAGATGTAAAAAAAACCACGTTTTTTTAAACTGGAAAAACAAATTCAAGAGATAAGTATTCTTTTTTTAAAAAATTGTACGATGTACTATCACGACAGTCACACGTTGACGACTAATTGAAGTAAATTTCCCACAGAACTGATTGGACAAGCAATGTCATGTGATCATCTGCCGCCAATGATGGCCAAGCAGGCGTGTCATAACTAATTGATATGTTGAGTCAGGTGTGTCTGGTTCGATCGAACCCAGGTTAAGAACCACTGCCCCGAAGAGTGGACTAATACATGGATTTTTAAGGTGAATATCAACGATGGGGTGTAAAAGCACAAATGGCTTGCCATAAGTTTCAGTCAAGTAATTATGTTAATATTGCCTCAGTTACTTGAAGAATGTAATCCTTGTTCAACAATCAATATCAGGCTATCAACAGAATTCTTCATGTTTAATCAATTGTTTTGCCCTTCCCTAGTCAAGACAACCCCCATTCTTTAATTCGACAGTTTTTCCAAGTCATGTAAGGGCAGGCGCTGATGGAAATAATATGCTTTTGGTGAGTGGGAACGACCGTGAATCCAAACAATGTCCAGCAGGTGTTAAAACAGGAACTTGTAAGTCTGAGTGTGTTTATTTGGTCTTGAGAGCAGCAGCAGCGGCGGCGTGACTTTGCTGAAATGAATGCCATCGCAAGCCAAACAACAGTTTAACACCAACCCAGTGAAAGAGGAACACATACACCCTGTTACAACTGAATCATCGTCGTTATGTAATGCTGACCTTCGGACGGGGAGTGCAAGGGACACGCGCGCATGGAGGAACTGATCAAAGAAGCATGACCCAGATCAGCAAATACATACACGCATACCTGGGGAACAACAAACTGTGACTGTTGAGATAGGAAGTCGATAAAGTAGATGAAAAAAAAAGGATAGTGTGGGAGGGGCTGACGGGGAGGGAGGGGGGACAGTAAGACGGGGGATAAAGATTATGACTCGCATGCCTGTGAGTATAGTGACTGCCGGCTCAGTTCCAGTGACACAATCCTGCTGGAATGTGGGACAGTAGGCAGAGAGTGAGAGTACAGTGTGACGAGAGAAAGTTTCCTTAAACCTGCGTGCGTCTGTGTGTGTGTGTGTGTGTGTGTGCCTTTGCGCCTACATGACAGTGAGCATCTCTTCCTGCTTGTGTTTGCCACAGCTTCCTTGACTGTCAGCCTCTCGAATATAGACTTAAGGGAAGGGCAAGTGAGTGTAAGCAAGTTTCAGGACGAGACAGCTTCTTCCTCCAGTCCAAGCATGCAACCGCCACAAATCTTTTGAGTCGCATCCCAATGAGTGGTTAAAACATTCCCGCCATTTACACACAGTGCGTGCGTTTGATGTGACCGATTCATCTTCCGCCTTTATTATGTGTCCTACATTTGCAAAATGGAGGTCACTGATAAGAAACACCAACTGCAATGTGTTTGGGGTCATTATTCACACCACCTCACTAAGTAAACACACAATGCAAGCTGGGCCAGGTAGAAGACAACTGTCAACAATTGGCAGAAATATTGCCCAAATAGTGTGTGTGTGTGTGTTTCAACTACACCGACAAAGAGACTCAGCACAAACTAGCGGATGCGGATGTTGCAAAACTTGACCCTCCCTCATTCCAAGAACGAAGATGCATTTTATCTCATTGCTCAATTCAAAAGCCTGAAAGGGTGAAGTTGATGTTATCAGCGCAACACGTATTTAAGCTTCACGCCTGAAAAGGAGAAGACCTGTCCATTTCTGTTCATAGCATGGCTAGACATGCCACCACACTTTGCAAACAATGGGTAACCTTCCACAATGGCCTATGATGCATAATGTCAATTTTGTTAACCGTGCAACATCATGCATGACAAGATTTGACACAAAGCCAGGCCTTGTACTGGAAAATCTTCATCATAACATGAAGCTAAATGATATCAACATTTGCGATGTTCCATTAGGACTTGGCATTGGTGAGGATTGGAAAGATGCAAAAATGTTTGTTGTTGTGAGTATCTCTGTACATGCTGCAGGACTAGTGCCCTAGGACTGTTTGAACCACACGGCACTCCACTCTATATTGATCACTTCCTGGTTTTCTACCAATCCCCTGCCGCTCACTCATATCAGGGTAATTATGGTGCATTCTGGGCCTACGGAAGTTACTGAAGGAACCTACAACAAAACTGCAGTCTGAACATTCAATAACTTGAAATGAAATTAGTTCTGAGGTTGAGAGTTCAAAACAAGGCTTCCTGTGTGTGAGAGGAACCCGGACCCAGAGCAAACCCACACAGAGAACATGAAAACACCACACAGGAAGGACGGGGCCAGAATCAAATTCATGATCTGTGCACTATGAGGTGAACGTGCTAACTAGTCGACCACCGTGCTGCCCCTAGTTTATACTTTTCCGCTACCAAATTTTCAGGTGCACCAGCCACATGTGAAAGGAAACCCTCGGTATGCCCCCAAACATGCTGAAGGAGTCTTGCACCTGCACACAAATCAAAGTCCGCCAGTTTTTACTCCCATGTGCACCGTGCGCTGTCTGCAAAAATAGAGCCCTGTGTCCCAGTTCAAGGTATGCCCCACTTCTTGCTCAAAGTCAGCTGGGATAGGCTCAATCTTTCCCGCCTCTCCAAGAGGGACAAGAGGTATGTGTGCGCGTGGGTCGGGGTTGTGGAGGTGGGGGGGCGGGGTGCCTTTTTTTGTCAGCAGCAGCGATCTAACTGTGACCCAAAGCAAAAATGAACTCAGTCTGTTTTAAATTTGTTGGTAATTCTTATTTATCTTGCCCTTCATGATCCGTCAGCAATCCGACCGGCATGAGCTTTGTTCCGCCCACATCCGATCCTACCAGGAAATACAAACCAGCAGGTACTCGATACGATGCGTGGTAAGGATGAAACCACAAATCAGGTAAAGCTATACAATTAAAACACACAAATACCCTCATTTGTAGTCCTTGACATGTGACGGGTGCCAAGTCCGGAGAATAATTTCAGCGTAAACATTCAGAGAGTAAAACGCTATGTCAAAGATACAACCTTACTGATTTTGAACGCGATAAAGCAATGAGCATCTAAAATCGCTGAGATCAAAGGTCAACTCAGCCCATATTGTCACCCTTCTTCCCAGGCTACCACTTAGTCTGTGATTGCACCACATCTAGATGTTGCACACACACACAAAAAAAAACACATTGTCAAAGAGATGAAATTGAGTGTGCGTGGAAAGAGGAAGTACAGAGCAAAAAAAAAAAAGGCCTCTCTCCACATAGACAAATCAACCATGCGCCACAGTCCCACCCTGAACACGTACATCGAGTTGTGCATTCAGAATAATGTGCAAGATCGATGTTCAAATGGTTCCTTGTGGCTCCCAGATGGGGAAAGGAAAAGAGCCGCATACATTCTAGACGTGTGTGTGCATGTGTTTGAGCGTGCGTGCGCCCCTGCGTTTGTGTGAAAGTGCTCACATGTGCACTTCTAAAGTTTTCTGCGGTGTGAGACTTAAAACTCCGGAGCTGAATTTCTGGTCTGGCAAGTTTGTGGAGTCGAACCGGTTGAGCAGAGCGTCTCCCAGGACAAAAAAAAAAAAAATAATAATTACACTGCTAACTCGTTCTGAAAAGTCTGCTTTTTGACAAAAAATGAGTTGGGTGTAATCTATTGCGGTTGATCTGAACTAGACCGGTTGCAATTGTACATGCTCGGGAGCCACCAAGACTCTTTTGGTGTAAAAGTTTTTTTGGATCTGGATAACCATCGGTTAAGTTAAGAATCAATAAAACTGTTTCTCCACGTGAATGTGAACGAGATGATATAAGCGTAGTTTGATACTGGCCCCAGGTCAGATATCAGATATCACAATTTAACTTTCACTTCCTCGTTGAGTGAAAGTTTCAACCATCCGGCCGGCCAGTGGTAACAAATGTGACGGAAGTATTTGTCAGATGCCTTCACTCTGTTAAGAACCTTGAGTTGAAGGATTTTGTACTTTTTTTTTTTTCTGTCTCAATGATACACAATGTTTTGAGATTACTTACAGTGCTCATTGAGCTAGCTTGTGCAGTGGAGAAAGAAAACCTTTACGTCAGAAGGTGCTCGACCGTTGTACTTAACTTCTTTTTGTTTAATCGTTAACATAATCACGCCCAAAACGTTTTTCTTACCAATTTGTAGTGTAATTAGATTTTCACCGCTGTGTTGCCGTAGAATTCCGACACAAATTCGTGTTTTGTGACCAACGTCACATATCAGATATATATGAAACAAAATGCATGAAATGAGTTGTCCTCTGCTCAGAATCAGACCTCTCCTATTTCAAATGCGGATTTTAAAAAAATAAAAAAGATGTTTATTGGATATTTGCCAGTGTGACTAAATTGCATCAGGATAGACTGGATCTAGCCTCTCAAGTCTGGCATCATTCAAATGAGATACAGCTATTTCCCAAAACAATATGTTTAATTAGGAGTCCAAAAAAACAATTGGTGTGTGGTTCTCAAAGGAGTACCAACCCATCCATAGTCTCCGAGCGGCCTTTATGATGTCAAAATATAATGTCAAGTATGTGCTGCTTTGATGTTGATGCGCGCACACGTCGGCAGGGCAAAGGAGCAAGAGCAACGACTTGTCTTGTGCCAACTTGCCAATTGGGAGATGTTGTTGCTGTACTTGGTGACTTCTCCAACCGTTTTATGAATTGTCACGAAACGCGTTAGGGCAACACTAACTTTGGTCCTCGTGTTATTTCCGGCACAGTGGAGGGAAAAGGGGAATTTGCCCTGGTTATGATTTGGGAAGTTGACATGTTTGAGCTGCTTTCGCGGGCCACATAAAATGATGTGGCGGGCCAGATCTGGCCCCCGGGCCTTGAGTTTGACACCTGTGACATACAGTAATCCCTCCTCTATGGCGGGTTCTGGGTCTGCGGTCTAAATCCTCCGAATTTCAGCCTATCAACAAAATATATTCTCCGATTTCTGTCGTCCTCCATGGAATGGAGACTGATTATCTTTGCGTTCAATCAGAATAACACATTTGCAAACTTTTTTCAAATGTGAGAATGCCATCAAAATATCCAGTGTGTGTTGTTGAATTTTTGCAATTGGTTTCTTCCCGCTGAAAATGTGTCCCGGGGGGGGTGAAAGTGCGCAGGAAGCAGGTGAAACACCAGCCACCAATAAGGCCTTAACAAAGGAGAAGTGTGAGACGGTTGGAGCGCAGGGTGCGCCGGGCTCGTTCATCAAGCTGTACCTGAACAAAACTCTGCTTGATGTGCAACTGACTCAGAATTCCACAGCTCGAATTACCCAGGCTTGCTGGGACTCGTCTGCGGGGGGGGTCATCAACACGGTCATCGAACAGGAACTAACTGTAGTAAACGGACAGTCTTCCTGTGTTCGGAGTACTACGAAACTGAATGGCCATTGTACAAGCAAACTGCTGGAACTCTGCATCAGTTAAACGGCATCAGTTCATGTTTTCCGCCTTTTGCCCAAAGTGAGCTGGGATAGATTCCACCTTGCCCGTGACCCTCAAGACGACAAGCGCTGTGACAAATAGATGGATAGGCGTTTTCTCATGATTTGCGAGGAGCGAGGCAGGGAAACCACAGAGACGGACGGACGGACAGACAGACAGACAGACAGACAGACAGACAGACAGACAGACAGACAGACAGACAGACAGACAGACAGACAGACAGACAGACAGACAGACAGACAGACAGACAAGAGAGGAATTCACCCTGCAAATTGCTTGGTTGACTCACACAGAATTCTACTGAAATATTATTACACGACACTTTAGTGCAGTGATTCTCAACTGATGGATGTGGACCCAGAGGTGGATCGGGGACAGGTGCTAAAAAAAATACAGAGTGTTCTCGGTTTTATGACAGGGTGTAGACATATGATATTTTGAGGTTATGCTAAAGTGCATGTAATTAAGTACTTTGTTCAGCGGTGTAAGAATAGGTCACGCTAAATCAGCGCCGTACTGACTGAGTTTCATTGGATTCTTTTATATTTAACACGTGCTTTCCATGCAGATATTTGCTGTAATTATGACTTTCTTTCTGTGTTAGTGTACTTACTGACAGAGTATTGAGTTTACGTACAATTTCGGATTACGTCGCTCGGAGCTAAGAACGGAATTCGATCATTAACTGAGGAGGTCATGTCCAGGTCACGACGTCCACAATTTGCCAAAACAATTTTAAATGCGGACTCGTCAGACCACAGAACACGTTACTACTTTGCATTTTAAGTTGCACTTACAGTCATAGCGCCAAAGTGTTATTTATTGACACTGGTTTTCTGTAGTGTTCCTCATCCTATGTGATGATATCCTTAACACATTGATGTCAGTTTTTTTGATGCAGGGCCGCCTGAGGGATCGAAGATCACGGACATTCAATGTTGGTTTTTGGCCTTGCCACATACATCCAGATTCTCTGAACCTTTTGATATTATGGACTGTAGATGATGAAATCACTAAATTCTTGGAACGTAACCATGGACGGGAGTTTGCTATATTATATATGTATGTTATGTTTACTGTAAACAGCCATAGCTGCTATGTTTGTAGCATGACTTATTTGTAAGAGTCCATCCATCCATCCATCTTCCGAACCGCTTGATAATCACTAGGGTCGCGGGGGGTGCTGGAGCCTATCCCAGCTGTCTTCGGGCAGTAGGCGGGGGACACCCTGAATCGGTTGCCAGCCAATCGCAGGGCACACAGAGATGAACAACCATCCACGCTCACATTTACACCTAGGGACAAATTTAGAGTGTTCAATCAGCCTGCCATGCATGTTTTTGGAATGTGGGAGGAAACCGGAGCGCCCGGAGAAAACCCACACAAGGCTGGGGAGAACATGCAAACTCCACACAGGAAGGCCAGAGCTGGAACAGAACACCTCTGCACTGTGAAGTCGACGTGCTAACCACTGGACTACCGGGCCGCCTTGTAAGAGTCTATAACACTAATTCTTATTGTCATAGTGTTTCACTTATTTGGAATGAACAACCTATTAAAAATCAAAAAGAGGTGGTAAACTTACCGGTTAAGCAGAAATATTGCGAATTCCGTATCACTTCTGAATCCTCTCAGCTACTTAAGTTTGTTTTGTCTCGGGATCTGCCCAATTTCTTCTTTCGTTATTTCTTTGCTCTGCTCCTGTTTGCAAACAAATGATGGGCATTTTTTTTCCTGGTGCGACAAAGCTCCTGAAGACCAAAGTCAAATAAAAGAGGTTCATGTGACGCTACTGGACTTTACCTGCTATGAGTGTGCCCATGAGGGTGCAGAAAATTCTTGACACCTTCATCCATCCATCCATTCAGTAATCCACTTTTCCTCACAAGGATTGTGGAGGGTGCTGGAACCGATCCCAGCCGTCTTCGGGCAGTAGGCGGGGGACACCCTGAACCGGTTGCCAGCCAATCGCAGGGCACACAGAGACGAACAACCATCCACGCTCACACTCACACCTAGGGACAATTTGGAGTGTTCAATCAGCCTGCCATGCATGTTTTTGGAATGTGGGAGGAAACCGGAATACCCGGAGAAAAGCCATGCAGGCCAAGGGAGAACAAGCAAACTTCACACAGGGAGGCCGGAGCTGGAATTGAACCCGGTACCTCTGCACTGTGAGGTCGACGCGCTAACCACTGGACGACCGGGCCAGTGGTTAGTTGTTACGTGTGGACCTGATGGGGATTGTTTTCAGCATTTTTTTGGACTTTGATCCTCTGCTCTTTCATCTATAACTGATTCATCAATAAAGATTATGCAGAAAAGTGGTTCAGATTGAATGACTGTCTGTGTCTTATGTTTTGTATTGTATTATTTTGTCATCATGTTATGACTTCAAGATGGTTCCGCAAGAGTGGCCGCCTTTACAGCAGCTCTTATACTTTTTGTTCTTTACTTTCATAACTTTGCTGCTGTAAATTGGGAATTTCTCCATCGTGAGACGAATAAAGGTTCTCTTTTTCTTATTGTACAACTTTCCGCCTCTAAATAGCATCTTGCTGGATGGAAGAATAGGCCCATATTGACATCACTCGCTTAGGAGTTCTATCGATGCCAAAAGTGTCTTTATGTGCGCGCGCGAGTATAACCTAGATCAGAGCACATCCATGCAGCAGCCGCTGCAGAAGGGAGGATCCTCAGCAGCATTGCGCACATGTTTGTTCAGGACAAGTCTCAAGGACAAGCTGTCTAACCTCATGTTGGCCAGCAGCTCCCCAATACAACTCTGCTTTGAGGCAATACACCTTAAAGCTGAGTAGTGACTCAGAAGGCACAATATCGAACACTTGGCTCTATTCATCTTAGCTCTGTCCAACAGCTGACAGAAGAGGTTTCTGTTTATTCGGTTGAACTGTAGGTTTGTTTTGCTTTCATGTGGACCCCCCCCACCCCAAAAAAGCGCTTCACATTTGGTTGCAAATAACGTATCAAAATTTAATGTTGCAGTTGAATGAGCATGCTTTAAAATGAACCAAAAATCAACAGATGCGTTGCATTTACAAAGTGACATGTGAGTGTAAAGTACAGCAGTGCTACTTATCAAACTTTTTGTTGCATTTTTTACTCCACATTTTCTTAAACAAAATAGAGGCTTCTCTATGCCTGGTGGGCAATCAAACAGAAAAGTAAAGCTCAGCAACAACTGATGATTTTGTTACGCTCCTCCAACCAGGAGCAACAAGCTATTATTTACAGAGAAATATGAACAGGCGCACAAAAACAAACAAACCAGCTCACACAATTGCACCGTACTACACGGCACTTCACTCCATTATAAATGTGCAACGATGGAATGAAGTCATCTCAGCTCAATTCCACACATATTCTGAAGGATGCGTCACACCACATTGGAGTTCCTCAGCCCCCATCACAACATACCGGAAAATAGCTTCTGTCAAACTACAAACATCTTTTGCATTATCCTCACTGCATAACTGTGCAAAACAGGAAAGAACCCCCACACCTTGAGTTATGACAAGCCTCCTGTCAAAAACAGGCTCAGGGCAACAATTGCTCGACAAAATGAACATATTCCAAACGTAACTGCGGGCGATTAACATGAGGCAAGTCATCATATAAAAATTGTGGCTTTGCAAAAGTGACAAAAGTTCCTATTTGGAGGTTCACAAACGCTTCAGTGCAGCTAATCTGCGCAGGAGCTGCTGCTGCCGGGTCTTGAGGCGTTTGCGCTCCTGGAGCTGTCGCTTCTCCTTGGAGTGCATCTCCTTGAGGTATTCTGCGGCGTGGGTCAGGATGGCAACCTTGGGGGTCTTGGTGGATTCCAGACCTGGGATCTGATCTCGGAGGGCCAAGAACCTGGACCTGAGGTCGTTCCTCCTCTTCCTCTCCAGGTAGTTGTGGTTCTTCCTGCGATCTGTGTCCTCCGCATCAGAGTTCAAGGAGCTTCCCGAGGGCGAGGTCGGGCGACTGGATGCCAGGTGTGTACGTTTGCTTTGGAGCTCCTCTTCGTCGCCCTCTTCCTCCTCCTCATCCTCTTCATCATCTTCCTCATCAGGCTCAGTGTCGGGGAAGCGGGCAGCATAGTTGTGCTGCTGCCGGTGAACTGAGGCGTGGAAGTGTTTGGGGCAGGGGTCCGCACGCACAGTGAGGGTCACTGGCTTGCGGACACTCGCCAGTCGGGCCTGGTTATGCTTGCTCTCCACGGTGACAACGTCAATTTCCTCTTCATCATCTGTCAATTATACACAGAGACAACTTTTAAAAACTCTATAATGACACACTTGAAAGAAAGACGCATGGGATATTTCATTTAAACGTCACACATTTGCAAAAGAGTGCACAATCCCTGTGCGGCACAAGATGAGATGTGGTCACGGGAATAGCCAATTTCACTTAATTGATGTGAAAACAAAATTTACCTCCTTCAAATGATGTATCTTTCTCCATTCAAGCCAGTGATGTAAAGTGACAGGCATAATAATTAAAACCTCTTCCGCTAAATGTCAGACAGTAAAATTAACGTGGATATCGGACTATCGCCAGAGAACAAACAACAGAGTAATACTTCAATGAAACAGACCCAGATAACACAATGAGAATGTTCGAGTAAATTCAGATCAATAATATCATCATTATTTGTATTTTTTGTGACAAATTGTTGTGTGGCATGCCATAAGATTCTTCTCATGTCAAATTTGTCCCATGACTCATGAGAACCACTGTCTAAGGGAAAGGGACAATAGCAATCCAAATTAGGTGGCAATAGGAAGTGCATTCCACAGCCAGGCAAGCACATCACTATTTCCCCCACGCAGCCTTGGAGCGTTGGAGCAGAGAAGAATTCAAGCCTTTGTCATCGACCACAAGGAACATTAATCAGCCATTGTAATGACTGGACCTGGCGGCAGTAGGCGTCCACCAATTAAGAGATCTGAAAGTTTAGTGCTTTTGCTGCTGAGTGGTACAAATGCTGATAAATCACAAGGACTTTGCCAATACAGCCCCTATGGTGTACTCTTGATTCTTTCCATTCACGTGGGGGGGGCGAAGGGGGATGGGTTAAATAGCCGCAAGACCCACGTGGTATATTTTCGGCGAGTAAAGCTATGCTCTGGCTTGAACGCCCTTTATAGTTATGCAATGTTTTCATATTACGCATTGTTAAAGGGCAGTAATGCGGACGTCAGGCTGCGCCCTTACCGGAAGAGTCGGTCCGAGACTCGGAGCCAGACGACGCCGTCTTCCTGCAGCTGCTTGCCGGGTATGTGAGAACAGCAGCGGGGTCGACACAGTCCGCCGCCGACGTGGCGAGGTGGGCGCTCGGTGAGACGCAGTGAGCTTTGCTCGCCCTCGCGGGGCTCTGTGGGCCCGGGGGAGCTCCGGGAGGCTGTGGCGGAGCAGATTGCCTGGCGCGGACCGCCTTCTCCAGCTGCTTGCTAGCTGAGAAACTACTCCACATGCAGTCCTGGATGATGATGGAACTGAGGTTGCGGAAAACCCCGTGACCCTCGCATTCGTCGTCCTGAGCCAGGACTCTGGACAACCAGCTGAGTTTGTCGTCCTCGTTCTGCAGAGTCCGGATGGGCGACAGGGGAGGGGTGGGCAGCAACTCGAACTTTTTCCAAATGTCCTCGCTTGGTGCGGTTGAATTGTAGAAATCCTCTTCGGTGTCAAAGTCATCCAAAAAATAGTGCTGGTAACAGTCAAACTCCATTGCAAGGCTGAAAAAAAGTCCTGTTTTGGTTTTAGTCCTTTTGAACCTGAAGGAAACATTGCAGTAAGTTAGTCACTTTGTCCCATTACAGACCACTTCCGACACGTTGAACGAACCAGTTTAATTGTTGCGGTGACGCCGGTGCACATGTGTATCTTGCATAATGTCCTCTCTATATATATTTCAGCGGTAAGAGCGATGAGAGCGGCCTCATAACTCGAACGGCTTCAAGGAACATCGTGGAAACTCCATTCAACTTAACCACGACCAACCTAAACTTTCACAGAAAATAGGCCGCATCTACTACTCACCGGCTCGGAAAATTCAGGCCAAAGACAAATCCACTGATCGAGCCTCCAAACCAGAACCTGCCCCCGTCGAGTTGTTACGTGTTTTGTTTCGTTCGCTTTATTTTAGTCGTCGTTTAAATAGTCGATCCCGGGCTGCGGTTCCGTCGCGCGACGTGTATTGAAAGCCGCATAGTGCGTTTTTCGCGCCAGTCGAAATCCTGTTATAACCACAAAAGTTTAGGGAGGGGCCTCGTAAATGTCTGCCGCAGAACATCTCCAGCGAGATCCGGGTAAGCCTCTTCATTTGCATAAAGGGCGGAGACGAAGAAGCTCACCCCGCCTTATTACTTCGCACTAAAATCGATTTTGGGATAAAATTTCCACCATTTATCGCTCTTTACTCATGTACGGAATTTTAATCTGAAGAGGTAGCACTTTGATCTACAAGAGCAGATTTACTGTACACAACATTCCAAGTGAAAAGCACTAAGTGGGACAATGAAAATACCAATAATACACCAGTGTTCTCTGCATTGACTCTCAAATGATTCATTTAAAAGTGTAATCTGATGTATTATTTGTGTTTAAAACCGCATGGTCTGATAATCTGATCATCTCAAGCGAAAAAAACAAAGTGCAACAACAATTGAAATGGGCAGCATTTTTCACAGCCCCACTTTATTTAGCGGAAATGTCTGTGCTGTTAGACGGTCGACGGCTGGAAGGATGACTTGTGGAGCCAACGATGAGAAGAAAGGAGCATCAGCGCACAGCGGTGATGCGTATGTGGAACTGGGGGTCATGGTTTGGAATATAAGAGGATTTACATGGGACAGGAGATGTGAGCCAATCTCTTTTTCGTCAATGGACGCTACAGCCTCTTGTTGCTCTCAAACTTAGCTTGTAGCAGACGTGTGCACATTTACACCATGATGTCTTTGATTGATTGGTGAAAGGACACTTTGATTCGCTCCTCTTTAATCTGTAACTGCTTCAAAAACAAAGTGTATGCAGAACAAGTGGTTAAAATTGCACAACTTAAGTGTTGTTTTGTACTGTATTATGTTGTCATTTTATGTTTACTGTTCTTTTGATGGCGGCACAGGCACCCGAAGTGGCTCATCTCTCTCCTGTGGTTGAGAGGAATGAAATTTCATCTGTGCTGTATGTTGCACATGTAGCACATTTGACAATAGACTTGAACTAAAGTCCTGAAAAAACAACCACATAATTTAAAATGTTCACAAAAGTATTTGATTAAAATAAAAACAATGAAACTAAACAATGATATAACTAAACAGACGTGTGCACATTTACACCATGATGTCTTTGATTGATTGGTGAAAGGACACTTTGATTCGCTCCTCTTTAATCTGTAACTGCTTCAAAAACAAAGTGTATGCAGAACAAGTGGTTAAAATTGCACAACTTAAGTGTTGTTTTGTACTGTATTATGTTGTCATTTTATGTTTACTGTTCTTTTGATGGCGGCACAGGCACCCGAAGTGGCTCATCTCTCTCCTGTGGTTGAGAGGAATGAAATTTCATCTGTGCTGTATGTTGCACATGTAGCACATTTGACAATAGACTTGAACTAAAGTCCTGAAAAAACAACCACATAATTTAAAATGTTCACAAAAGTATTTGATTAAAATAAAAACAATGAAACTAAACAATGATATAACTAAACAGAGGTCCCTGACCCAGGTGACGTTTTTTTAAAATGATAAATATAATTGAATAATCAGGCCATAAAACTAAGCACAAAAAAATGCTAAACTCGAGTAATAGTGATCATAATAACCTACCTTAATCCAAACATTGAACTTTTGTTACTCAGTTCTTTTTCAATACAATAAATCCCCTCCAATGAGGGGGTTACCTTCCAGAAAACACTCTCAGTAAATCACTGTGGCATTTATGCGACTTTTTTTTCGGTTTTGAAACACACTTTAACCACAAAGGTATTTATATACATTTAGTATATTGGAGGGACCAAGAGAAATAAATAAGATAACGATATAAAAACAGTATGTGTGTACCATCCAACATCATCCATTCCATTATCAGGCAGTCAAAAAAATTGTCATCTCATAATATGCACCACTAATCATAATCATGTAAATTGAAAAAAAAAAGGAAAAAGAAAGCTGTTGTTTTCTGAAATTGTAAAAAATGGAAGAGCATTGAGACGGTCAATAATCTCTTTTTTAATAAAGGAGACTGATCATGAAAAAAACGGTCCCTTCTTTCAGTGTTGAAAATGAGTGTGCTGCCCCCAGTGGCGGAAACTGTAATTACAGCAAAACACTAACTACTGATTTAAAACTGGACAACAACAACAAAATCCATTAAATAGTGAGACCGCGAACCTGGAACACGCGATCGAGGGAGTTCACTGTTCTCTGTTCAACGGAAATTGGGGAGCCCTAGTAGTATTAAGAAGGTGCTGAGTTCACTTTGCTCTCGTCAGAGATCATTGAGAAGCTGTGATTACTGTATCTGAAACTGTGCATACATACGTATACTGTACATATATTACTGTGTGTATTTTTGTAAAATTATTTTGGCGTGTCTGTATACAGTATTAGTGCGTCCATCCATCCAGTCATTGTCTTTACAATTTATGCTGTTCAGATCGTATGTCCTTTGTCTCTGTCTGGACACTATAATTTAAAAGAAAAACAGTAAGATTTGATTAAATTTTAATGACCATTTGCACTTCACATTCCATGTATCTAATAAGAGAATAGTACAAATGTGGTATCTTCAATTCTGCCTTTCAAATATAGTGTTCTGTTTTGGGGAAGAACAGGTTTTATTAGTGTGTGTTTTTGTTAATTTACATTGGTCATCATACGAAGATTTGTGCTGTTACAAAAGTTACAAAAATCACATTTAGACCCCCCCCCAAAAAGACATTTAGGCGTTCATGTTTTCTTGTAATTTCACTTATTAATGTTGTTATACTATTACCAAAACATTTTCACAATCTGCTGTGATTAGTTAGAATAGATCACTTTATTTCATGAAATTTGATTGATTGTGTTTTTTTTAATTTTTTTTTTTTAGTCAAGCACCGTTGCTGGCCTGCTGTTGGCAGAAACTACAGAAAACAGCTGAGAAACTCGTCAAACACTATTGTATTGGTAAATACACATCTTAGCATTTGTATGATAATGGGGGTGCAAATAATTCAGAACAGTTGGTGGCTATCTCATTTCCATAGCAACACTCATCATGTTGGGGAACAGTGAAAGGCGTGTAGAGTATCCTTGAAGACATTACCAGGTCAAACTTTTGTGATACCTGAGGTGGGGGCTCGACTTCACTGCGGCTAGCATATTGTTCCGCTTCAATCTTGCTCATCACTTGTTCAGCCTTCTCTTTAATCACACATCACAGTGGGCTGGACAAAAGCGTCTGTACTATGTTCAAGCTGAGTGAATGACACTGATTAGTTGACGGTCATCTGTCTTTGGCAAACAACCCAAGGTCAAGCACATGATGGTGGTGAGGAGACCTGAATACTGTGCTATCAAAATGGAGGCTTGAAATTGGATGACAAGCCTTGAACATTTAAATGAAACAGGTGACCTGTTGGCCAAAAAAGATTATTCTGATTCTGATGTAAAAACTGGCCCGTTAGCATTGTTCTTTCACAAGTTCACATGCATGGTGCTAAAACTTGTCAGGACAGTGGTACCTCGATTTACACAGACCTCTTCATACGAAATTTTCAAGTTATGAAACGCCTCAGCGGGAAAATATTGCCTCTTGTTACAAAAAGAAATTTCAAGATAAGAACGGTAAAAATACAACATTTATTTCAAGTCGTGGAATGCTGTCATTAAGTGGTTATATTAAATTTAATCTATACTCCCCTGTTAAAATGCCAGGTTTTTGTGATGTAAAAAATGAGACCAAGATAAATAATTTAAAAATTCTTTCCTCCTTTTAAAACTCTTTCCACCATTTATATGACTTATAACCTGTACACCTTAATTTTTTTACATCTTTGCAAAAGTAAGAATAAAAACCCGACAGAATGAAACAGGTTAAGGTGGAAGGAATTTTGTACAGTTCAAAATAGCTGTCAAAACCTTCAAACTTCAGCGAGAAAGCATAAAAATGTCACGAAAAAGCTTACAAGACAATATAATGAATGAACAACTGTTTGTTTAGGTGCACTAGTAGCTAGCTGAAGCTGTTGCTAGCTAACTGCTTCTGTGTAAGTAGCAGAGAGAAGCCGTCAACCTTCGACTACGTAAGCCCATCGAAGCTTTTTGAGACTGTCTTGATCGTTCTTCCTCTTACACTTTCTTTTGAGGGTTATCCTCAGCGACTGATTCTCAGTTATGCTATTCACTGCCTTTTGATTAGGTGCAAGATTTAAACCTTCCACTGTGAATAGAAAAGTATGTAAAGTCATTTACATTATGTAAAATGACTCACATGCAGAAGCTCATAGCAATAGGACACAATTTATTAAAGTTTAAAAAAATTGTACTTTGAAACAGCTCAAATGTTTTCTTTTTCATGGCAAAATAATATTTATTATAGGTAAACTGTTTTTTTTTTCAGACCTGCCTTCTAGCCCGATTTTGATTGGTGCCAAAGGGAACCTTGTAAAAAAACATCGATCTTTAAAATCTTATTTTTCTTCAGCAGGGACTTTATGGGGTAACAATCCTGAACACTGAGAAAAGCCCACCCTCTCTGTCACCCCACACCCGCTTCTTAACTTTAAGTGGCCACCATTGTCTTTTATTGTAATGGTAGCATACGTGTGAGGATGCTAAAGAAAGGAAAGAGGGGGGTGAGTTTCACCTCGATTGAGCACTCATGTTAGTCACATGACCCATGGAGTATTCCGAGGGGTATCACACAGTCGGCAGAGATGGAATTTGGATGGCTGGATGTGAGCATGAGGAGCCCTCATTTTCCCCACGACCTCCATGACACTCACACTAACCTTTGACCTGTACATCCCATCTCCGAGCAGGCTTCAAAACGGGTCTAGTCAACCAGAGACCATGCAGATAATGTGAATTATTCACACACATTTTATTGCTCTCCTGAGTGGTAAAAACACCACTAAGGCACACCCCTAAAAGAGGAGTGGAACAGGCCGGGTAACAGCTTTAGCTGTCAAAAATGACATAGAGCTGACCTTTTTTTTTTTTTTTTACATTAGATGTTATTTCCATAATTCTCACAATTGTGAGTTGCAGATGGTATTTTAATATATATAATTTTATGTATTATTTCTTACTTTTTGGGATCTGTAAATCATATCAGGAGTGAAACTCAAAGTCAGCTTGATAGGTATTCAAAACAACCACTCAATTGTATTTTATTCCAAGGGCAGTGGCAATTTTGGAGGTGTTGTACTTCCACTGAAGGGAAGTGAAATTGGTATCAATGACTGCTTGTAGTAGCATGCCTCTTGGTGGCTAAGATGCGCAATTACATGCTTCTTTAACGGCCAAAAACGTTTCGGAGCCTTGGCTTTGTTCTCGCTCTCACATACATACATACCGGTATATACTGTATAGATATATACATATATTACAGTACTCCAGTGGATCATTTTCAGGTTTAAATTTTCCATACAAATGTCAGAACTAATGTACGTATTATATTTGAGATAAAAAGAAGATTTAAGTCAACATTTATTTTGGGGAGATTAACTCTTACACATATTCACAACATGCTCAAATATGTCCTTGGAGCTTTTGAAAGAAAAATGAATAAACTAAAATAACTGACGGGAATCGAATAACCCAGGGGTAGGGAACTCCGGTTCCTTGAGAGCCATATCCTGCCTGTTTTAGATCCCTCCTGACACCAATGATCAGTTCATGAGCAAACTCGGGACAAGCCTGAAACAATCATGATCAATTGAATCAGATGTGTTGGATTAGGGAGAGCTCGAAAACAGGCAACATATGGCTCTCGAGGAACTGGAGTTCCCTTGCCCTGGAATAACCAGTCCCTAGGTGTGATTGTGAGCGTGGATGGTTGCGTGCTGGAAATGATCCCAGCTGTCTTCAGGCAATAGGCAGGCGACACCCTGAACTGGTTGCCAGCCAATCGTAGGGCACACATAGGCGAACAACCATCTGCGCTTACAATCACACTTGGGGACAATTTGGAGAGTTCCATTAACCTGTCATGCATATTTTTGGAATGTGGAAGGAAACCAGAGTACACGGAGAGAACACATTCAGGCATGGGGAGAACAGGCAAACTACACACTGGAAGGGCAGGGCGCAGATTCAAATCCTGGATCTCTGTACTGTGAGGCTGATGTGCTCACCAGTCACCCTCTCCAAATATATATTTTTAAATTATTATTTTAAATGGGTAATGTCAATATTTATCAACACCTGCTGATATGAAATACTGAAATTGTGACACATTTTCAGCCCCATTTTCTAACTTCATGGTGTCATACTTCAAAGTTACCAGTAAAACCTGTATTATTTTGCATTTTAATTGATTTTAAACAGACTAAAACTCAGGGTGGTGTCAATGTTATTTTTCACTTTTGTTAATTTATTACAAATGACTCCTAAATCGGAGTGAGTTGTTTGTGTTTTACTTTGGACTTAAATTCCCTATTGCAAAGTGAGTATTTGGCCTTTTGTCAGGAACAAACAAAAGGTCTTCAACATTATTTATCACTGGTTTCATAGAAATTTTATTTATCAAAAGCGGGGCAGTTGGCACGGCAAATACGGCCCTTCATCAGCCAAATGGCCAATGTTTGCTGAGTGATTCGACCTTTATGTAAACTAACCATTTACAGTTGTACAAGTGACACGGGTCTCATTGTTTATAACACAGAATGTTATACTTTTTTAAAACAAAATAAGCCCCCCAGTTGCCTATTACTTGGATTATATGATGGGTTATATCCTGAAACAAACGTGTTGGCGCCTATGTGGTTGTCGAATTCTTATCTTTTTTTTTCTTTTTAATGTATCACCTCTAATAACCCCCAGCTGTGACCATACGTAGTTTTAACTGCACCCGGCGAGCGAGGAAAGACCAACCGCGACAATGACACGGCATTTTTACTCTTTATTTTGTGCTTCATTACTTTTCGGCCTCGGCTGCTGCAAAACAAGTACCGACGGCTCAACGTCTTCGGTAAAGCGAAATAAATTAACCAAATTGGGCACGCCAAAATCCAAACCTCGTACAATCCAAGTGAACAAACCCACGCGCGGGTTGCTTGACCACGACACCGCAAAAGGAAACACCCGCTTGGGCTTGACATACCTTCCGGACGTCTCTGTGACTTGCTCCGCGTTCGATTTGGTCGTCCGTGTCAAGCCATCTTTCTACGGATTCGGCGCGGATGAGTCGGAGCTCCAACTGGGCCCAAACTGCCCAAGCAACGGTGCCCTGAGCCCTTTCGGAGACCTGCTCTTCATCTATCCCCTGACGGCGTGTGGATCCCGGAAAGAGGTACGTATGTTATGGACACTTTTTGTGCTTCCATAGAATAACTTAACCCCCTCTCCTCCCACGGCAGTTGCAGCGGGACTTCATTGTCTATAAATTCACTCTCCATTATGAACCTTCAACCGAAAGGTTTCCAAGTGGAGCGCCTCGGATTGACGTCGATATTGAATGTCGTTTTCAAAGGTAAGAAGAGGTGACAAAAGTAAAAACACTCTGTACTTCAGTAGAAATTTTCTGGCGGCTCTCCTGCTGACTAGAGGCCAACTTTCCCACTAGGTAACGTAAGGCAAGGCAGTTTTTATTTACATGGCACATTTCACACACAGAGCATCTCACTTGTGCTTCCCACAACCCAAAACACTCCACCTAAGCATTTTCAAACAGCTAAAGATATTCAAAGGCGAAGAAGCCAAGAAAACAAAAGTAGCTTGCTCAATAAAGAACGGAAAACACTAGTGAGGGACATAAAAAACATTTATTTCAATGTAGAATCAGTGTGAGTTGATCCTTTTGTGCGACCGAGAAATTCAACACAAAACTTGTCGGAAAGTGAAATGATCCCTTAAGAGATAAACGGGTGAACTGAATTAATGTAAGGAAGAAAAATGCTGTTGTATTATATTTTGTTATCAGAAAACTGACTTGCAAATCTCTCATGCTATCTTTGCCAAGGTACCACCATGTGTACCAACTGGCAGTCAAGCCCACCTGGACAAATAACTTTGTGCGTAAAACTCTGAGAGCCCATCCAAATGAGTTCCAAATTCATCTTATGGATGGTATGCCTAAACACAGCATACGGATATGGTGATGCTTTACGTTGACGTGCATTATGTCACAGTAAACTGTGTGTCAAATTCAGATTCATGGCGCAATCCGGTCAAAAATCAAGTCTTCCAGCTTGGTCAGAGGGTTAATGTCCAAGTCTCTGCTCCACATCTGCCCGCTGGAACGAGACTGTACATCAGCGACTGCTATGCTTCCCCAGGCGGTGGATCTTCATCGTCTTACAAGTACACAATCATTGGCAATATGGGGTATGGATTATGTACATGACTATGCAGGTTATTATCCTTGGTGTTCCATTAGTGATGTCAAAATTTCGCCCTCCGTAGTTGCATGATGGACAGCAAGCGAGACACTGGAGGGGCCTCTCAATTCATCTCACATGCTAACGGGACCCTGAGGTTCTCATTCAAAGCCTTCCAGTTCATTTTTGACCCAGACAGTGAGGTGAGACTCCGCAGCCGTGCCCCCTTTGTCCTAAAGTCAAATTTGACTTACGGTAATCTGTCGTCTTGTTTTCAGATCAGCATTTACTGCAAATTATTTGCCACATCAAAAGAACCAGGCCCGGCACAGAAATCGTGCACTTATGGAGAGGATGGGTGAGACTTAACTCGAAATTAATTTATTGTTCAGTCTTCCCTGAGTGGACGCAGCATATTTTTGTGCATCTTTTGTTAGGTGGAAGGCCCTTTGGGAGATGATTCCATTTGCAAGTGCTGCGATTCACAATGTGTGAGCTCTAAGTCAAAGAGAACAAGCATGGAAGGTACACAGGCTTTTTTGGTTTTAGTTCTTGAATGTTTTTAATCCATACGTTTTGTTTATTTACAAAGGGTCCGTAAGGAGTGGCTTAATGGTTTCAGATCAGCCGCTGGTTTCAGAAGGAGGCTTACTGCGTGTCAGAAGACTGAACAATCCCCTCCACGATGTGCACAGTGATGACATCTTGTGGCAAAATGCAGACATTATCAAGAATGATGACGAAGAAGAAAAAGACGATGTGGCGGATTCTGGAAGAGAAAGTGTGATTCTAGAAGAAAATATAAGACATGACGGTGACCCGGTTGCTCTTCTTTCTCAATCTGAAGCCAGCGTGCAAAGAGATGTGCCGCCACTTCATGACAAAGGCGATGAAGGAAACCAAAATCACTCGAGTGGGACTGAAGAGGCAACAAGAATGCAATCCTCCGACGTGCACAAAAATGAGCTGGTAGATGATCAAGAGCTGACTTGGTATTTTACATGGATGTAATATTACCACAGCTGAAGACATCACTCTTCACACACTGCCATCTCAAAATAAAATTGGGCATGCATTATGATGTGGTAAACATATGGCTTTTGCTTGTTATTTTTTTTTTTTAACCTAGGCTTGTAGATGGAGCGTCCAATGGTGACAACTGACAACGGTATTCTGAAGTGCTCCCGAGCCCACGTCAATATACCATTTTTAAAGCAGTGTCACCGGAGGGGTCAAAGGTCATGGGCACCCAGTGTTGGTTTTCAGCCTTGCTGCCTCTGTGTGTGGTGATTGATGACGTTGCAGGGATCAAATTCCTCAGCAGTAAGAAAGAACATGTAGTGTGTCCATAAATCTTTATTTTTTTACCTTTTTATAAATGATTTATTTCACTCGTCTTTTTAAAGTCTGTGGGGGAAAAAAAAGGTTCAAAGCAGAATTATCCCACTGAGCCATAACAGCAAATTGTGCTCTAAATAAGGAATTTCAGTATTACTTGACAGTGATTATTAACTGACCTTGAACTACATTAAAGGCCATGAACACAGAAGACCTGAAATTAAAGGATCACCTTTTGAATTGTTGAACAGAGAACACGATATGAGTAAGAGTGAAACACAAACTCTTGATTCATATTATTATAGAGATTCACACAACTTTGCAAAGAGGTTATAGATGCCCTCTTTCTGAAAAATAACTTATTTGTTTTCTTAAACATGGTGTTTGGAAACATCTTTGGTAAATTACAGAACTCTCCGACAGTCGCTATATTTACAGAAGAGCGCCCTGAAGTCCCATGGTCAGAATTCCGACAAGCACTGATTCAGCAGGACATACTGTACGTATGCGGCACAATTATTAGCAAACAGTCAAGGGTAGCATATTTCAATGTCTTGCATCATCAGTAAAGCTCAGAACACGGTGTGGCGCGGAAAACGTGCTGTATCTATGAAACTGTTGAATGTGCACACAACCCACACCATTTGCATCAGAGTGATTTTTTTTTGTTTCCATTTTACAACAACTTAGCAATCAAATCTGTCTCGTCTTTAGTATGAAGGGATCATGTCTTTCCTCCTTCAGCAGTACCCGCCTCTGCGCCATTTGAATTCTCTGCTGCATCTGAAAAGTTGAAAACAGAGGAAGAGTTGGTCAATGTGCTGTTTTGGGCACTGTGGTGACCTATTGGATGAAACTAAGGTAAAATTACAGAGTGATTGAAAATTAACTCCCTATTTTAAAATACATTTGTGTGTGTGTGTTTTTTTTTTTTACTAGTTATTTTAAAAAGTGCTTTTCTATTCCCCAATATAAGCAGGAAGACATTAGTTGAGATACAAGTGTTTCAAATGACAAGTATGGTCCAGGGCATGAATTATACTCTTATCTCAAGGCACCACTGTACGAATGTAATTATCCATCAAAACATTTTGCATTCCCCTCTCAGTTCAGTATTCCAATTCAGCGAGAGATCACGCCCCCTTGATTCTCAATTGATAACTCAACAATAATACGAGTTAATAAGTGTTGATTGATAATAAAAAAATATATATTTTAACTCTTACCGATGATGCTCTCGGTCTGTGCTGGCTGTCCTGCAGTCTGCTCCATTCCATCGCCGTTCTCCACATCTACGGCTTTTGTTATGGGTTTCTTTGCAACAGGTGGTGGCATCTTGACTTTCGTTGCCAACTCCACCTCCTCGACCACCTTGCTCGAAATGTCTTGGGTTTTCTGTAAGGGTTTTTTGGTGTCTATCACCACCCTCTTGTTCTTGGAGAAGATAAAGCTCGCCGTGCTGGTTGGAGACCGACTGTGGTCTTTCGGGGACGTGGGTGATTGCAAGCTGAGGCGAAGTGCAGGGCTGTCTTTTGATCTGGCAGCCGTCCGCAGGCGGATGGCCTCCTGTAGGTTCATGGAGGGGAGAGAAGAGGTGGGCATTGCTGGAGACTTGAGGCCTGTAGGTGAAAGTGGAGGTGGAGGTGGAGCAACAATAACAACGGGCTGGGGTTGGGGCGGAGCTAGCGCGGAGGTGACAACAGCAGGTGGAGACGTGGATGTTGGCGAGGATATGATCAGAGATCTCCTAATGGGCTTCTGTGGGGCCTCATTCATGAGTTGGGGGGCCGGCATCGGGTTGCTGGCTTGCTGGTTTGTCAAAACGTCCACAGCTTGAGCTTGTTCCTGTGCCACAGGAGATTCGGGGCTGTTGTTAACGGGCCGCAATTTGACCATCTGCAGAAGGGAAGGGGTGACCACGGGGATGGGTTCCTCCTGAACATGATCAGAAGAAGGTTGAGGGGTTTCGTTCTCTGTGCTTGCAATATTTGTCTGGTGCAAAAGACCGTGAAGACCCCCAACAGGAAGAGGTGGTGGCACAGGAATGCTTCCAGGTGGCGATGACTGCGGGTCCTCGGGACTCTCTGGCGACGTAAGGATGTCAAAATTTGATGGGCTGGAAGTGTCGCTCGGTGGTGAACTGGGGGCCTCCTTAGCATGGAGCCCATCAGTGTTTGCTACTGCAAGCTTACTTGAAAGTAGAAGGTGTAAGAGAGTTGGAGGCGGAATACTTTGTGGGGGAGTAAAAATACCGTGACGTGAATGCAGCTTATTTTGAGAGTCAGATGAGACGCTCTCTTGTTGAAGGATGACCTCCGACTCTGTTTTTAGGGATTTATTTGGTGGTGGCGGTGGAATACTTTGTGGCGGATAGAGTTTGGAAGCCGGGGTTTCTTCTTCCGGTGTCTGTGAATGACTTTCTTGACAAGATGGAGAAACGGTGTCTTCAGAACAAAGAGCTGAGCCCCTTTCTGGAGGCGGAAGGAGGTGCTGACTTCCTGCTGGGGGATCTTCTTTAACAATGACCAAAGGTGGAGGGATGCATTTTGTTATCTGAGGAGGCTGTACTTGAGCCGGTGGTGGGACGGACTCTATAGTTAACGCAGCTGGAACGACATCTGGGGGCGGTGGAGAAACCTGTTGAGTTATCGAAGGAGAGACCTCTTTAGGTGGAGAAGTAATGCCTTCTGTCATTCTCATAGGGATGGCGGCTGTCATTGGTGGAGGGGGGGCTGCGTAGGCTGGCGGAGGGGGTATATTCAAGGGAGCTGGAGGCGCAACCCCATGTGATGTTACAGAGCCCTCTGGTTCAGGTTCCGTGGTCACCATAATTGTTGGAGGCGTGCAGTATGAGTGACCTCCTGTGACTGTTCCTGAAGCAGGTACGGACCTTGGCGGCGACGTCGGAAGGGCCGCAACTAACCCGTCTCCACTAATTAAAGGTGGAGGCGGAAGGGGGAAATCTAACTCGTCAGGCGCAGCCACCACTTGTATTATTGGTGGAGGTGGTGGGGGCCAGGATGAATCAGGGGACGCCGCTTTGTTTACCTGCGTGGTCTGTTTGCCGGGGGGCTCCGGGGGGAAGTGTGCAGGAGGGGGAGAAGGGGACGGAGTTGCGCGTGTTAATGAAATGGCATGTTTGATATCCACTTTAGTCCTTACTTCTGGAGCTTGTGTGGGTGGATTTTTGCCCACGTCACTCTTCATGGCCAACCTTTCTTCCCGTTTCTCTATCGCCTTCACCAACATTCCATTTAATATATCACTTACACGTACATTCTCATCATTCGGTTTCACTTTGCCATTTCCTTCTAAAGCTACATTCTGAATCAGTCTGTCATTGCTGATTTGGTGAACCTCATTCACATTCAAAAGTGCACTTTCTTGAACCTTCTGTGTCCCTAACGCAACTCCATTCGGAGACTCCGCGGTTGCCGGCAGACTTTTCGGTTTTCGTTCTCCAGTCAAACTTTTCACTGAGCCCTCTGTCGACACAGATGCAGATGACCTCTGCTGTCTCCTGTCTTTCGGATTCTTTTTGATGATGGCGTAGACGTTGTCTGGAGCTGGGGGTCCCAGAAGCAACTCAAAGGTGCGTTTGTTGTGAGCCCAAACCTCCGGAGGAGGGGCTGGAGGTGCATGGACCTTCGGGTGTGGAGGGATGTCAAAGAGTTCTCTCAAGGTCCTCACAGAGGGGCTGACACTTTCACAATCTATTTTCTCTGACTTTAGGTCCTGGGTGGATCTTGTGTTTTCATTAGTTTCCAAATGTGTGAGGCGGGCTGGAGATGAGGTGCCGGGAAATAACCTTTGCAGCTTTGCGAGAATTCCGCCTTTGTGTTTGGGTGAGGAGGTGCAAGGATGAAGCTGTGGGGACATGCAGTCTTGGCTGGAGTAGCCGCTGGATGGGGAGGTTATTTTGCTTACTTTATTCTCCTGTGATGATTCCCACTTTTGTTGTGAAGAAGAAACCGTTTTTCCCACCTTAGCTGAGTCACTGGCCTCTGGTGTTTTTGCCATACGGAATATCACAGAGCCCGTTGAGTCATCCAGAGAGCTGGTGTCCCCGTTGTAGCCGGGGCTATCAATGGTCCTCACGGGGGACGCTTCAGGCACATCAGTCCCCCCACCTAGACCTGAGCCGCTTTGAGGAGAGGGCTCCTTTGAAATGACCGCCACCTCTGCTAAATCCCGCGACCGCCGCTTCATCTTGTTGTGCAGAGAATAGGAGCGGCTTGGGGGCGGCGGTGCCCTTTTGGCCTTCATAACAGAGAGGCTGCGCGCAAAGGGCCCCTCCCGCTTAGCGTCACATGCCTTACTAATGAGCTTGCCATTGATGATGATTTTGATGGAATCGGCATCTTTGTCTTGTGAGGACCCCTTTCTCGAGATATTGCCGCTGGAGATGGTTGAAGAGTCTGACACCAACGTCTCTGAGGACTCGGAGTGGCTCCAACCTGAAGCGTCTGACAGGTGGTAGGGGTTGTGGTGGCAGGCTGAGCTGATTTTGGAACCTCTGGAGGAGCTACGGGATGGAGAAGGGCTGGATAGAAGAAGGCTGCTCTTGCTGACGGTGCGGAGGCTGTTGCGGCTCTGGCCTCGGCTGATCTCCACCACTTCAATAGATGGCGGCAGCACAGCGTTGGGGATGATTTTAGACATATAAGCAGCCTGGGGGGACATTGACATGACCGGGGAGGGCATTTCCTGCTGTTGGCTGTTGGCGGTGGTCATTGAGGCAACGGCCACTGACCGAGGCCTCTCCCCATCCAGCAAGTCCGGGCCCAGTTGGTGCAGCAAGGCCAGGTCATCGATCTGACCAGCATAATTCTGCTCAACTTTGTTTTGGTTGATGGGATGGATCCGGTTTTGGCCGGTCTCGTTAGCTCCGAGATGCTCGCCGTCACTCACGCTGTTGAAATGCTCCTCCTCATCTAACTTTGAAGACGTTGTCCGGCCAACTCTATCCAAACCTAATGGATGGAAAAGTAATCAACATATATTTTGAGGGACATCTATGGTGCAAATCATCTTGGCATTAAACCATCACCACGCTATGATGAAACTGTATCGTTTTTTTGCTTGCACATATTGTTATGTAGCTGGTTGTTGTTATGTAGCAGGTGTAAAATTAAACAACCAAGTTATTCTTTTCTTATCTACCTAAGGGTGTATCGACAAGCGATTTGAATTTGAAAGGGAAAAAAAAGCGGGTTTGCTCAAATCAAAAGTTTCTGCACCCATTACACGACCAGCAAAGATAAATGAAGACCTGCTATTGTTTGAATCAATGCCGCCTATAATCTGTCCTCTGTGATACATTTCAAACATACGCTCCATACCGAATTCTCGCTGGACATGCCGAGGGATGCTTGCCACAGTCTTCCTGTGTCGTCTTCGTGTCCTGCCTTTTTCTGCTTGCTTCCCAGAGTTTAAAGGCCTGAATGTCGATCCTGGTCAAACAGAGAGAGGCAAAAACAGTCTCTTGACGTTGTCCGACAAATACAAAAACATATTGAAAGTAAACTCCTCCCACCATCCGTCACCCATTACGATCAAATCGTCATTGATTGCAAGGAATTGCAAATTGCGTCTTATCTTGCAGTTACCTTGCCTGGTGAGACCGGAGCGGGAGGATCTCGTGGACACGGACGATTTCATTGAGGCAACAGAGGATGCGTCAGGAATGCTGCTGTCAGTCGTAAACCCTCCACCCTCCCCGTCTGTCTGGGCCGTCATTGTCGACTGACAGGGGTATATGATAACAGTTCATTTTCGGAAACCAAAATTACCCAAGAAATAGAGGAAAATTAGGTTGCAGACTAACTTACAATTGTGCTTTCATCATCTTGGAACTCCAGTCCAGTGTTATCTGCAAAAAGAGCGACATTCACATCTGCCCTTTTGCAATGTCACGCTTTTGAACCACAAACTTATGGCATGTACTGCCTCTTCGGGACTACAACAACATTTTACCTTCCTGTTGCATCATTTTCAAGCCTTCCAAGGCCTCACTGTGAAGGTCCTCAAGGTACTTGGGCCTGCTGGCCTCGATGAACACGTTCTCCTGGAGCAGCGGAGGAGGCGGGGTCTTGTCATCATGCAGATTTAGCGCAGCTTGAAAGAGAGAACAAGAAAGCGAGGCGAGGTGATTAGCAAAGTACATTGTTACTCTAACAGCAGATTAGCTGCCCATATGTACCTTTCCCAAAGAAGCAAACAGCAGACAGAAAATCTATGAGATTAAAACCTTAGTTTCACTCTTGAATGCAGGATTAAAATTTGCCTTTGACATTAGCGCCAAGAAGGATGATCAAATAATAAATATTTGTAAACCGACTTTTCTCTAATTTATGATGGAATTTACACATTCTTTTGGACCGAATCTCATTAGACAGTGAAAAGGTAAAACACCGTCACATTAAATTGCCTATGTGTCATATTATACTTTTCTTGTTGATGTAATTCAGGGACAGCAGCAATAAGGTCTCATGACCGTGGATTCAGTCCAGAAAAAGACAACCTGATTTGAGATCCAAATGACTTTCAGTCACATGCGAACTTCAAACAAGACAGAAACCTGAAGAACCACTTTGTCGGGCCAATGAATGTCTCGCATTCTCGCACTTAGATCATCACCGATTTCCATGTTGCTGTACATTGCCCTTATTTTCTTTACCTAACGTATCAGCTACCAGAAAAAAATTGATCCTGTTCACCATACAGCCACTTCAATATGTGGGCCATGTGATGCAACTCCGGTGGGACCTGCTAAGACACTTTTATGTAATGCTGACAGCCGCTCTACATTTAGCCACCTACTGTCCTCAATTTGCCACACAGTCACTGGAAGGCCATGTGAGAATTAGCCTTAGCGGCCGCATGCTTAACTCTTGATTGTCAGCACTCTTTTGTAACAGCAATTAGAAATTTCCTATCTAGAATGTGACTATTGCAGTATACCTTTGGCACATTCTGGAGCATGTTACATGGGGATGTGTGATCCACAGTGAACTGGTTTTCACGAAGCAGTCCTGGTCTCATTACGTACATAAACCAATCTGCTTTATTGAACGGATAATAATCGGTGTGCTGCCCTCGCTTACCTTTCTTCTTGACCGTGGGAAAACAGTAGAAACTTGAGCTGAAGTCGTTAGTCAAAAGCACCACCATGACTTCTTTTATAGCCCGTCAGAGATCCAAAAGTGCAACAGAATTTGGTGAAACAAAATGTCTTGACCAAAACTAGGCAAAAATCCACATGGAACTTCAACAGACTGACCGATTAGGACAAAATTATGATCCGGGTTGTTTTTGAAAAGTTGTTTTTGTCCATTCCATTCAAAGTGGACAATGTCTCAACAGCCAATGGACAATCGGAGCTCAGGCACTAATCCTGTGCAGCCTAATTCCTGCCATCCCTCTTGCTGCCCATCTGCAAACAGCCTGATTGGTCAGCGGGGATCAAACTGTGGTTGCAAATGTAAACAAATAAGAAAGACTTGTTGTCAGGGATTTGACAAACAAGAGAAATTTAGCGGCGTTTCCCCACTTACTCACTGTAAAAGCTTACATTTCCTAAACCCCTCTCTTTATGGGGAGCTTTATTATTTATCCACAAGGGGGAGCATGTAAACCGAGTCAATGAATTCCGAAAAACAGGATTAAAAACATGTTTCAAACGTGGCCTGAAGCTCCACAGCACATGGCCACACATGTGAAACGTCTTCCTGTAGTCTTCACACAACTTTGTTAGGTCGTAAACATGTAAACAGGACGAGTCAGACGAAAACAGGAGACTAATTTGTGACTTAACTTATTGATGAAAACTAGTCTTTGAGGTGTGACTTGAGTTAGTTATTTTCTATTTACGTCTCCCATGCAATGTGTACATTTGCGGCTAGACAGAATATACAGTATAATCTGAACACGCGCAAAAAGTTCTTATGCTTGCAAATCGTCTCAATTTCTCAGACAAAACCAGTTTGCAGAAGAGCAGAATGAAATTTTATGAGTGACACAGAAAGACAAAAATATATATGAACCACACTGGCTTGCTGTAGTGGCACCCACAGTATGTATGGAGTAACTTGATATGGATCCAAGACAGTGTCTAGTTACCCTGACTGAACACGCTTGACAGGAGAGGCATGGGTGGGGTGCGACTGGCAGTTAATGAGGAACTTTGTCAACTATCACTTGACTGCATTCAAATACGTGTGCATATTAATCACTGACCTCTTAAAAGCACCATCTGTCTGTGGTGGATTGACAGTATTAACAGGCTGGAAGTGATTATGTATCAAATCCGGGCTGATGTTTACATCTTGGATTTGAATAAACTTGCTAAATCCACTGGACACGATCGTGTGCGTAACCAGTCTATTCAAGTTACAGAGCTCAGCCTCCAGAAAGGGAAAAACATTGTGTGACAGAAAATCTGCTTATGGAAATGTGATTACATTCAAGAGTCATACTGTAAATATTAATTCTCTTTATATTTGGAAAATGACAAAAAGGCTTTCAGAAATATGTAAATAAATTGATTGCCAACAATATGAGGTACAGTCCATACTGTTGACAGCTCCGCTTTGATTGAGTGAGGTTTAATGTAAATAATTTTGTTCAATACTAGTGCAATATTCAACACTCTGTTCAAAGAAAAACTCCAGTTAATCAAAACAGACTTTTGTTTAAAAAAAAGGGACAAAAAAGGCAGAATTAATGAAACGCTTGATTTAAAAAGTGTAGCTAATGAAGTTGTGATGTGTCTTTTTTCATTTTTTTGGTAACTTTTTTCACCATTTGTAGTGAATGACAAAACCATCTCCTTGTTCACAATAATATGGTCATTTAATAGGGGTCAGATGACAACTGTTGTTCGTACACGACAAGGGCAATTTTATTCACCCAACGGTCCGCTGAATATGAACTCTGATGGCCTTTTGCGAACAATTATTTCAATGTATTGTTGACCTTGAAATGGCCAAACTGACCTTTGCTTAAAATCAACCGGTCAAATAAAAAGCATTACAAAGAGCATTAGACCTACAAAATAGTTCCAGTAACACATTAATAACTTGTTCAACCTGCTGTCGACAGTTGGGTATTACCGTGCATTTGTTGCAGCTTCACAAGGGGACGTGTGATATCACACTGTAAGCGGAATATGCACCACAAGAAGCGTTTCAAAAGAATGAATACCAGTGGTGTACTGTATACAGAAGGCATATCTATCATAAGAAAAGTAACATTTTGAGCTCTTTATAAAAATGACGCGACTCAGTGTCAACCATGGTTCCATGCACGTATCCCATATAGCGCAAAGACCCTGCCCTAACCTTCCCCTTTCAGTTCTGACACAGCCTGGCTGTTCGGTATTTTTGTGAACCAGAGACAACCACCCCAACACAAACCACAGTGGGAAACATGAATGCATGAATGGGCCACTGACTGTATTAAGGATGAAAAGATTTGCACTCACAACAACATTAGGTACAGCAGTACCAATCCATCAAGATCCAATATAAACATTACAGTATGCCTAAAATGATGATGTTACCAAAATATTAGAAATGGGTCTTAATTTGATGTTGCAGTTCTGCAACCATATAAACTATTTTTTTTTGTCCTACCATACAGTACATCCTGTATGGGTTGCCATGTTAATCTTAACTGCACAGAGCCTTCAGAATCGGTACAGCAGTGCTGGGTAATGCAACCTAAACCATATTAGTACTTTGTACAAATGTGACTGTTTCACATTTTCTGTTTCACATTTTTGTTTCTAAGCACATTATGAATTTGGCTTGCATGGGTAGCATGACAAGCAAAACAAGTCTGTAGCAAGCTCCACATGTGAATACATTGAATAATAATCATCTCCGGTGAGTAGGATGTATTTTATTAGGGCCCAAGCAGCAAGGTCCCAATTGTTTTTGGAAAATGTATTATTATTATTATTATTATTATTATTGTTGTCATCATTTTGTTTCTGTGTTTATTTTTCGCAAATAAAATAACATTTGGGGGGTCCTACACAAGCACAAAAACTCAAACTTCACACTCATCAGCCCTGATGAAAAATGTGATATTTTAGAGTTGTCATGAAACAAAATGGCTCAGAGTGGAAAGAAAATCCCAATACGTTTGACCAACACCTACAAATATTTGCAGACACATGTAACACCAAGATGTACAAAAAAAGTCCATTGCAGCCATATTTGAAAATGAACAAAAAGTGAGCTATGAATTTTTGAAAGTCCAGTTTTGGCCCTTTTTTGCACATTTACAAAGGTCATACTTTTAGAGATATTTGACTTCCAAGTGAAACTTCAGGACGAGCCTAAAATGCCTTCAAGGTGAACGTAATGAATGCACATGTCCAACTGTTAAATGTTTCAGTACTTTTTGCACAAGTTGCTGTTCTCTAACGAGGAGCTTAATGACAAAATTCACAACAGATATATGACCCTTTGAAGCGATCAATAAATGTCCTGGTTCAATTAGAGCTAGTGTTTAAACAGTCGTCCTCATCACACTGTTCACATTTTGACATCATGAGACCAAGACGACACCTAACAATGGACCAACAGTACCTTGCCATTGTGATGCTTTAAACAGGACATTCTCAGATGGAAGTGGCCGCTGAGCTTAGAATGTCACAGTATCATCAGCAGGTTGCAAGAGAGATACTGGAAGAGTCACAGAAAGATGTAGAAGTGGACATCCATTGGCCACATCCCATGCTAATGATATTGTGAAAAATGCCCTGAGAAACTGGATGATGAATGCCACTCAACTACAGACAGGTTTAAGGGAGGCCCATACTACCTGAATAACATTATTAATCCAGTGACTGTGACCCTACATGAACAAATTCAAAAAGAAGTTTGCCATTTTTAATTTCCTTTCAAATTTTGCCTCATTTTTGGCCTTTTATACTTGATCAAAATATACCTAGGAGTGAACACTTCGTATACATACACACTCTATTTTGCAGAATCTAGCTTTGAGCATTTAGCTTTCTGAGGCTGCAAGAATTATGTGGCCACTTAAACCATCTAAACAACAACGATTTAAACTATTTTCAGCTAAACAGTCTAGTAGAAAAGGCCCCTGAGGACGTACTCACACAAGGCCATTCAAACCGTGCCAGGCTTGGGCAAGAATTACCCTCCCGTTCCTGTCCTTCACTGCATGTTTTTTTTTTTTTTTGAAGCATTCGAACTTTATCCCATTTTGCATTTGTTTCCCTATACAAGGTTGAATGCTGTTCATTTCGATCGGGAAAGGTGGCAGTTGCTTTAGTGAAGTATATGACAGCACATTGCAAAGAGGCATGCCAAAGAGTGCGTGCCATTGAACAAGCCTGCTGTGGACTCTTTTCGACACTGGATTATTTTTATTTGCTATTATACGTTTTGTAAGGTGACGGTTATCGTATAATCAAACCCTTTCGGACAGACATCAGCAAGGAACCAGGTTCCATTAAAGGTCATGCAGGAGAATGTAAACCATCGAGGCCTGCTAGTGCGAGTTTAAGTGTAGCTTTACAGACCCTTACTGTATGGTATTACAGGCAATAAAACTGGATTTGATGTTGTGTGTCACGCTGTAATGGAGTGAGTTGAGAGACATGTTTAAGGAAGACTGAGTCATCGGAATATCAGAAGAGTGCGAGTTTATCGCTGTGGGCTCCTGACCTTGACAGAACACTGTGTGCTCGGACAGGAAACAACCAGCACCTTTGTTTTACCGAAACCTCCTGTGTGAGAGTGCCAAGTTATGGTCCATACTATGGAGTCCAACTCTTAAATCTTTTGTCTTGTAGTTCTAAAGCACTCATTCAACCCTGCATTTACTCTGCATGACTCACTAAAGACACACTTATCAGTCTGTGTGTGTACTCACTACACTGCAACATTTTTCTTTCTCAACAATAGTCACACATTAGCACAGGGGTGCCCAATACGTCGATTGCGATCGACCGGTCGCTTGGGGACTGGTCTCAAGTCGATCGCGAGGTTTGGTTTGGTTTGGTTTTATTTGAACATAACATAAAACATATACAGTAATAATAAGGTAAGAGAAATCAGTCATCATTCAGCACAGTCATCATTAAAAACAGTTATGTTCAAGGGAATAGGAAGAAGTAAAGAACTTATCTAGTCCTACCCCGTGTTATGTGTTTATATCTAATAAATAGTTTTTATATCAATCAGAAGAGAAAGTGAATAAGAAGATAGAAGTCTCTATTAAGGCTCATGCTTTACCCTTAGCCATGATATTTTTACTACTTTTGGTGTGTATCGGATTTATATATACACACCCTGGCACTCTTGTGTCAATTTTTTCTTGTATTCATAATGGATATTTCCATACCTTTCCCTATTTATCAACTTAGTTCTAATTTATCATTATATTTAACGTTTAGAACTTATCATTTTAACTCTGATTGATGTAGGTTGTTTGTACTATTTTTTGAATTTGTTTTTGAACTCAGCAAGCGATTTACTCATTTTCAGGTCCGTTTGAGATTATTCCACAGATTAACACCTTTGATAGATACACTTCTTTGCTTGATGTTTGTTCTTGTTTTTAGTTTTTGAATAAGTTGGTACCTCTTAAATCATAGCTGCTTTCTCGAATTTCAAAGAACTTTAGAATGTTTTGGCAGAGCAGGTTATTGTGTGCTTTGTACATTAATTGTGCAATTTTGTAGTCAACCAGGTCATAAAATTTCATCGTATTTAATTTGATAAATAATGGATTTGTGGGTTCCGTATATTTTGATCTATTAATAATTCGAATTGCTTTTTTTTGTAGTTTTAGAATCGGGAGTGTGTTTGTTTTGCAAGCATTTCCCCATATTTCCACACAGTAGTTCATAAGGGTAAAATAAATAATAAATAAAATAAAATAAAGCAGGTCACAGAAGCCATTCAGTTGGGGTCACATGACCAACTAAAATAAAATCCCCATGGATACCTGCAAATGCCTGTTGTCATACATAAGTACCACTTACCATCAGGCAGTCAAGTTAAAGAACCACTCATTACATCAGCGAGTGTCATCACAACACACATACACGTTGCAAATCAACTTGTGAGAAACTCCTTTTGAGCCCGGCCGTCTTAAACGTCGACTCAGAGCACGCCTCCCTGAGGCGAATGCATACTAAAAATGTTTTTGGTCACTTTCCATAATGAAGGGAAGACAGTGAATCAAACCAGTTTGTCTGTCTGTCCTTGTTATGTCATTGTCACAGATAACAATGACAAGTTTGAGAACAGTGAGAGTAATCAGAAAGGTTTATGACGGGGAAAGCTCAACATTGGAACGGATCATTTCCATCAACTCTCATTTGTATTAGCCAGTCTTCATTGGGGCTTTGGGAAACAAATGATTCTGCGACATAAATTCTGCCTAGCAACAAATGATTTGGAATGTGCCCAGGAAAAAAAAAAATTGAGCAATACTATTGGCATAGGCTCCACCTACTAAAAAAAACTGTATTGTTGTTTCAGTGCTGAGGTTTAATTATGAATTGTGTAAAAAGTTTATTTTTCTACTGTATTGTCCATGCAAGTGTTGGCGCTGCACCACATTTGTGTTGTTTGTTGCAAGAAGAATTGGTTACCATACTGAGATGAAGCAAACATTTACCGCTTGGTGGCTAAAGGCAAACAAATTGGAGAGATTACATCATAACCCTTCGACAAAAGCTATTTGCCTGACAAGTGTCTCTTGCACATCTATGTGGCTGCTTCTTTCACTTCCACAAAGAAAGGCAGGGTTTCATTTCCTTGTCCGCCATCTCACAGCTAAAACTGCTATTTTACACAAAGCTGACGCTGGAGCTGAAAAACCTGTACTTGCAACAGTAGCGACGGTGTCACACCTTTGTATATCCTGGGCATATGTTGCAATCCGAACAATCAGACCAAGGCTCCTTATATCCTCCTCCTTCCAACAAATGGCTTCATAAAGGTCAGGCATGTGTGGAATCTTAGAAGGGGCCTTTGGGGAAAACAGGTGACCTGCTGATGTATATCTGGAGAGGAGTCCATGACCCCGACCATCATCCACTTACCTCATCCGAACCGTGCTTGGGCCAGAATGACATCTTGGGTCCATTTGACGAGTTTTGATATTTTGATGTGCACTCATAATCAGCAAACTTCCCGGCCTCTGACGCACTTACAAGAGGAGCGCTTGACTGTTTGCGACGGTTCATGCACATGCACGCACATGTGTCATGCGATTACTGTCAGGAAACCGCTCGTTGCCAGTCATTCATAACGAGCATCATGCATAATATAAATACCGGTACATAAAATGACAGGAAATGAAGTTTATAAAAAAGGCCACTGCAAGCTTGGTCATGCACAGGTGTGTGTGTGTGTGTGTGTGTGTGCGCAAGCAAAATTATGTGTGCGTACAGTACCGATATAGTTAATGTGACAGCTCCTCTTGCCACTTATTCACGATAACTACCACTTGAGTGTTTTGAAAGGCGCTTATAAATTAAATGTATTATTATTATTATTATTATTATTATTATTACTGTTTACAAGAGAACTCAACAGAACTAGAAATAATCCACTTTCCAAACAGTCAACAGCACCCTCCGTCGCACACAGCTGCGTACACATGTGCGATGTACAATTATATAATTAACGTGATTGCTCCTTCATGAAACTGCTTCCTTGCACAAAATAATCTGATTCATTTCAACTTCACTGAAGTGCACACACAAGTTGGTTAGCAAGGAAGACGATGCCAATAAGACTAAAAGATCCAAAAGGTCAGAGGTTATCTATCACTCCAGCCTAGCCACTGTGCT
This sequence comes from Hippocampus mohnikei, assembly GCA_026261675.1. Classification (NCBI taxonomy): domain Eukaryota; kingdom Metazoa; phylum Chordata; class Actinopteri; order Syngnathiformes; family Syngnathidae; genus Hippocampus; species Hippocampus mohnikei. The sequence continues at coordinate 1,410,556 of JAKGUB010000336.1, forward strand.
GTTCAAATTCCACCGACCTTGTTTACAGAAAAAAAAAACATTCCGAAAAAAGGTGAAAGGTCAGACAACTTTGGATGCATCATCTAGATCAGGGGTCACAAACCCTTGCGACACCGAGTGCTACCACCGAAAGCATAACAACTCGGAGGCAAATTTGTTTGACATAAACTTTCTAAATAATTTGTTACGTCTGTGCAATTGTATATAACATGTATGAATATGATTCAGCCAATACCCCCGTTGCAAAGAATAAAAGGGTGAACAGTCAGATTTGTATCTTGTGTCATGAATTAAGTGGCAAAAGTCCCTGACAAATCTTATTTCGCTCTTTGTGGTTGTAATTGAAGGCTGCAACCAAAGTGATTCTCAGGTGTTGGTGTCTTTGCCACATAGTGATCCTTAATGGGTGCTAGTTTCTCAAAGAGGAGGAATTGTGAGAGGTCAGGAAAAACAAAACCTCTTGTTCCTCCGTCAGTGTAACAGTGCTGGCACAGCTTTTTAATGAACTGGCTCGGTGCCAGGCATTGAGTGACCAGGAGGCCCCGTTCTGGCATCGGTGCGCATCATCATCACAAGCTCATGTGGGGGGGTCTAATTCTCTGTGCCAGCGTGCTAAAGTCCAGCGTGTCCTGCTCCTGAAGGTTACTCACAGAAAACACACACAGAAGGGAGTTGACTGTGCTTGTTGCCAATAGCAACTTTTTGTACACAAACTGCTCATTGCTAAGGGTTGCGCCAGTCCGCAGAGACCTAACAGTGCAATGATCACAAATGAAACTGGAAATGGGTTAGGCTGCTCAGTACATTGTCAGCAAAACAAGAAATAACATAACTACACAAATTAGTTTTAGAGAGCATATACTAACGTAAATAGCAGACAGCATCATGAGGTAGTAATCAAATAAACAAATGACATCTTTCCTCTTCTCTCTCCTCTATGCATCTGCCAGTCTTGCAGTAATAGTTTTTAGAGGTGTAACTAAAAACACATTCCATCCGTCCATTTTCCGATCCGCTTATCCTCACAAGGGTCGCCGGACGTGCTGGAGCCTATCCCGGCTGTCTTCGGGCAGTAGGCGGGGGACACCCTGAACCGGTTGCCAACCAATCGCAGTGCCTGGAGAAAACCCACACAGGCACGGCGAGAACATGCAAACTCCACACAGCAAGGCCGCAAGCCCGAATCGAACGCTTCACTTCTGCACTGTGAGGCCGACGCGCTAACCAGTCGACCACCGGGCCGCCCCCAAAAACAATTTGAATTGGAAAACGCAAACTAACCCAATCGTTATACTTTGAAAATATGCCGTCCTTCCATCGTATTGCACCCCACGTGTTAAGGTTCGTATCAAATTGTCTTTTGACAAATTTATGGTACTGGCATTCCTACAGTAAATTGATGGTCTACTTTCATCATGAAACTAACCGCAACATCCTCTCAAAGTGAGCCATACCTTATCTAATTGATGTGTAATCCCACCAAATCGAACCAATCCGAGGCGTTCCGCTTTAAAATGTCCCGCCCTTGAATCGTATCGCAGCCCAAGTATCGTGAGATACTGTATGTACTGAATCTGTTTTTTATAGGAAAGATGCACACCCCTCGTGGTTTTCCTTCTTTGCTGTTGTGTTTGCACTATTTACGAGAACAAAATTGTTTTCCCAAACAAGAGCAACTTGGAAATCAATCACAGAATAGATTGTGGCTGACTTGAGAGGTTTTATTGTATGTAAAGCAAAATGCATGAAAGGGTCACAGACAAGTCCTCTCTGGTAATGAAGTCAACAAGAAAAGGGCAAACTAAGAGCAACTCCACATGCTTCATTTGCACAATACATTTTGGCAGTCAATTGTGCAGACAAGGGAATAAACTCGGCCCTGCTTGCATGGTTGACCTGCACGCTGCCCTTGCAAAACGATATCTCCTTATCTCCAGCAGAGTTGACTTTTTTCCCCAAAACCTTCAGCTTTTTCTTGCGGTCGCAATGAACCACACGGAGCACTATATACAGCAAAACGAGGCGCCTGCACTCGCCAGACGCATTATTAGATCCACAAGTAAATCCGAAACAATCTCTCAACAACCTTGACAAAGATATCAATCTTAGAAAAGACAAACAACAAGCCATGTATTCCAGGTTTCCATTCTGGATTTTTAAGTAGTGTTATGTCTGGACGTGTGTTCTTATTTAACAGTTGTGGAAATGAAACATCTGTGTGAGCCGACATTATTTTGGACTTGGTGGAAATCCCCTGACACCCACCCTACTCGGGTTTTGGGTTCACACTTTTGAGACGTTGCAGTGAGCGTAGCGGGCGGACTCGCGCTCGTCTGGAGTGTAATCAGGCAAAACTACAAGAGTGCTTGCTGCCAGAAGACCGCGGATAAAAACGGCTCAAAACAAGCAGCGCTTTTGTGTTCTTGCGAGAGCTGCCTAATTTGCAAAAAAGTACTGCCTCCGCGTCTGATATTTTCTCTTCCGATTATACCTGTGACAAAGACGTTTGAGTAATGACCGTGTTAAATTTAGCAACGACTTCAAGCATGCCATTTTGTAGTCGACAAAACGGAATGTGGAGTTCACAACTGGTTGCGCAGACTGCAAAGAGAAAACTGGTTTGGGGTTGTGTCGCAGGCATGTGCAAGCTCAGACAAGAACTCCTGAGCGCACCTCTGGGAAAAGTCACTTTTTGCGGGTGAGTGTGAATACCGTACGCCGTTCAAAGCGTGTGGGTGTTTAAACCGCCTTCCGACGGCTGTGCCAGGGTGACCTGATGTCTGGAAAAAGCCCCTGATTCACAGAGTCTGAGTGCGGCACTCGGTGGTGAAACACACCAGGTGCGTCGGTGATCGTATCACAGAACGGGAGCGACAACAGAAAAGAAAGCAGACCGAAAGGTCAGCCGGTGAGGAGGAAGTCAGCCTCTTCAAACAGTCTTCCGGCGAACAAACATGTAGGCCCCGGGGCGAAGGAGCAAGATATTCCACAGGTTGCCTTTAACTTATCGCAAATGTTGCGGTGGAGTTGCAACATTTGAAAGTATTGCTTTGTGTCAACACAAAACTCAAATCCATTTATATATGTGCGGACACGCAATTGCCTTCCGAAGATATTCCAAACTGCATGCGGTGATGCGTTCAAAGTGTTTTGGAACGCCAGCATTGGCAGGCAGCTGTTGAACTTTGCATGATTAAGGTGACCTGAACAAATCTTCAGCCCAAATTCAAATGAGCCATTAAAAAAAGCTTCCAAATTTGTATTACATCATCGAAGGGCTGAACTAAAAAAAAAACAACAAAATGGCTGATGACATTAGAACAGTCTCGGGCAGCTTTCAAGACTGATTTGATTTTAAATGTTCACGTTCATTCAAATCAAATTTGGGGCGGGGGGGCTAAAAAGTTGCACTTTGAAATTCAAGTTGCCCTCCACATGAATTTACGCCATACGAGTGTTGTGCTTTTTCTTTGGCTTGTTGTTGACAATGACGAGCCAAAACAAGGGCTTACACGAGAAGACGAATGCGAGAAGAATTGACACCGGTTACGTGGAGAAATTCATTCTCAACTTTGAGGGAAAATACTTGGTTTACTTGTGGGTTACCCTCATAACTTTAGCGTCTTTCATGAAGCATATCCGCAGCACGAATCCCTTTTGCATTGCACCATTGTCACATTGTGTTTTGTTCAAATCTTATGTTGTTTGTCGTACCGGCAGTCAACCAGCGTCTCAGAAGCAATCGTGTTCCGCTCTGGAGGCTTGTGCATTAACTTCATGTTTCAAGATGAAAATTCAATTGCATCAAGACGAGGCCGAAACTTGCTTGCAAAAAGCGAAGGATAGAAGTTGCGAGGGGTTCTTACCATGACTGTTTCCTTGGGTCTGTCTTCCTGACTTGTGTCCTGCCTTGTTCCCGCCGAGATGCGCGGCCACGTGTCCGTCCAAAGCCAAGTCTAACGCGGGGCCGAGGCCGGGGTTCTGCGCGTTGGCGTCGAGATTCTTCCTCTTCTTGCCCTTTAGCCAGCCCAAGGCCCGGCCCAGGGAGTGACTGCGCTTTTTCCTCCCCTTTTTATGATGCTTCTCTTGGGCAAAGATCTCAACCACATCGTGGGGAATCAGTTCCCCAAAACCCAGGGAGTCTCGGTTGGACATCCCACCACTTGCTGGATTTGAGCCCTGAAACAGACACGCACAAAAAAAACAAAAAAAAAACGATTGGCTTATTCAACAATGCTTGTGTTGTTCCTCAGTGTCTGGTAGGTACATTTTAAAGCTTTACTGGATACGCCACAAAAGGAACGAGAGTGACAGTGACGGATTCTCTGCGATAAACAAGTTTGAAGCCTCGGGTCCATTTGTGTGCCTACGTGTGTCGTTTGTGCTACTCTGCGGGCACGACTCACTGAGCCGGCCACACGGCAGCTAAACTCGGTCCCCTCCGCGGCCTCGAAACCAAACTTCACAGTTCTGCAAAGAAAGGCCTGGCACCGCTCCCTTCATTCCACAACACAGAGTCATAACTCACAAAGCCGCACCCCACGGCGCGCACACAGCTACACAACACACAGGCACAAGTACACGCGATGAAGCCCAAAGCGGGAAAATAAACAATCGCCGTTGTGCATCGATGTTCGTATCGGAGAACTTTTCAGGTTATTCTCAATCGTATCTGCCCTTTCATCTTTCGCCATGAGCTCATCACCCTCCCTCGTCCTCCCTCCTTCACCTTGCTACGCTGCTGCTCCTCCTGGGAATCTGCAGCATTCGCTGGGCGTCTTCCAGCCGCATACTTTATTGGATATTTATCTACCACTCACAGGATAAAAGTAAGAATGTGCTTCCCCGACGACAGCGGTACAATCATGTAAGCAAGCAAGGAAGGAAAAACCCGACGAGGTTGGGTATGAAAGAATCATAAATCCCGGCTTGATTTGTCAAGATCAGTTGCTCAACTGTTGTTGGCTCACGCTGCGCAGTCGAGCGTGGTCACCCTCCCCGTGAGCCGCCACCCCCACCCAAAACTAATTTCAGCATGCTGAACAGTAGAACGGAGGGAATGTTTGTGTCCTTTGGTGTGAATCACGCTGAAAGGAAACATTTCCAAATAAACTCCGGTTGTCAAAGCAGACGTGCAGAATAAACATCAGAACCCATTTGGATGCGACATGAGGAATGTTTTGGGCAAATTAACATTTTAGCGAACGCATCTTGCCAAAGTCACTGTGGGAAATGCTGGGAACAGGGGAGGGAATATGCCTTGAAATACCATGAAAGTTAAATGTAGATCTGGTCTCTCGGTTACCGGGTGATCCACACAAAAACATACGCGCACAGCAACGCGTGCTGAGCTTCAGTTGTTGGGTGTTGAGAAGTGTGTTATTTCCACGTGGCTGAGCTCAGCTTGACCGGAGCATGTAGAATTTGAGTAAGTCATAGTGAAAGGCCTTTAACTCATTCACTCCCAAAGACGTTTTTAAACGTCTTTTCAGACTTGGTCCAGAATTGGCTGGTACTGAATGAGTTCAAAAGACGATGCAGACATCTTTATGAGACAAAATGACCGTGTCTTCCTCGCTGCACTGGTCCCCGTGTTTCTGCGGCTCAGTCATTTACCTTTGACTAAGACCGCCCGATGTGTATTGGATCAAAAATCAGATGCTTCTCCTTGGGAGACAGGGGCTGGTTACCATTGTTTACATCCCAGGACCGGCTGCAAGCGCCACAAACTTCTCGATTATTTTCTCCTAAGAGGAACCAGAATAGTTCCTCTGTAGTAAGCTGTGGCAAAAAGGACCACCCAGTGACTTACCCCGCTCTCAAGGAGTTGACTCACACAACTATTTCCACGGTTACACTTAAAAGCCTCCAAGTATTAGTCTCATTCAAAGAAGAATCACGCACTAAAAATAAAACTGTCAAACCCATGAAATGGATGAGAACCTTTTAGTGTACACTGAGTGGAGAGGTTTACGCAAGCAAGCCGGACAAAATGTTCAAAATCTTCACGGCGCAGTCTTCATTGTAGAGAGAATCATTGGCGAGCACCCCGTACATCGCCGTTCATTCGATTTTGTCACGAAAATTCGGCCACGGTCCAAGATTATTTATGCGCGTGCATGACAAGACAAACACAACGTGTGTTTTTGCAGTCCTTGTGTGTTCCAACATGCTGTTTACATACCCTTCAAAATGGACATTAGACTATCGCTCTGGATAGGAGACACCGTGAGCACCCTGAAACGATGCATTGGCACTATGCAGTACGGTAGATGTCTATCCAGTCATCTATGCACCATTGGTCAAATATCATAATAATGGGCTTTAAAAAAATACACTATTAAATTAATGTGACCTATACAACTCAATTCAAAATGACTTTCAGACTTTGTGAGGGGAGGTTAATAACTGAAAAATGTGGTTGCACAAGTGTGGATTTGTTCCGAATTAACCAATCCCATTTAAACTCAAAATAAACAGAGGCCGCACTTCCACCGTTTTTATGTAGACTAAACATATACTTAACAATTGTACCTGGATCCAGATGATTGTATTTTGTACAAACACTTGACCCCCCAAAAAAAACAAACAAAAAAAACCAGTGAATCCAACACATTAATTTTTCAGTGTACTCGCGATTCACAATACTGACATGTACTTTGAATGGTCAATGAAAACAATGAAGTCTCTCATTACTCCAAACAGGGATCCTTGAATTAAGCATGCACTGATATCAATATTTTCAGCAAAAACTGAACAGAAGTTGCCAACAACCAACAGTAGCAATGTAAGATGTCTGCCCTCTGGCTTCAGCCGCCAGGGCGCCGATAGTTAGTCCGTTATATGGTCCGTGTTAATTCGTGACACGTTTCAATCTTTGGGAGATGTCACCATGAAATGAAGAGATCAAAGAGCGATCATCTCATTTCTCTCAAACATTTCTGCTACTTCCTGCCACACTCCTCTGTCATTCTGATTTGTGCCCTCGATGGAATTTCTGGTGGGAGGCGTGAGGAGCTAGCTGGAAAGCATGATGCGGCCACCTTCATGCTTCACTATAAGTATCTCATTCTTGAAGTCATGAGCAGTGTTTTGTTTGCTCCAAACATATGTCTAAAAGTTTCACACACAAATTTCCCAATAAAACGTGTCATGGTCTGATGAAACCAAGTTTCATCAATTGAGTTGTACAGGTTGTAAATCACTCATATTGGTCACGGTTTTCTATCTGACCAAAACCTGAAATTTGAATGGAAGAATTGAATGAGAGCTCAAAATTGTTCACACACTGTCTTGAAATAAACAGCAGAAGTGCTCATATTAGGAATTGGTAGGTGTTGACTGTCAAGAGTTGCCCATTCCGAAGCTTGAGGACGTGCATTCCAGTGCAAAGCTGTGTGTACTCTGGTTTTATGAAACCAGGAGAGGAGAGTGAACGAAACACAAAGCAATGGCAACTGCATGGAACTGTATCGAAGTGCAATGGAAAATGTTGGAGATAATAAGATAAATCTGGAGGGACATATCACTAAATGGCATTTATGTCTTCATATGCTGAAGAACAAGAGAAAGGGAGAGTCACTTTTTTGTATGAACAGCTTGTTATTCAAAATCCTAAAAAAAAAAAAAAATTGTAGTGAGCTTTAAAATGATTCAACATCCCTAAAAAAATTAATTGAAAAGTGAGCTTTAAAATTATTCAAAATCCTAAAAAAAAATTGAAACGTGAGCTTTAAAATTATTCTAAATCATTTTTTAAAAAGTGCGTGGTGAGAAGTGAGCTTCAAATTGCGCTGATGAATTTGTCAGCATTTTTTAAAGTGGGAATCATGCCGCAAGATGCTATAGCTTCAACTGTACTGAATTCGGTTGTTTCAATGTCTCTCGCTAAACACGCACGGAAACTAAATAGCTTCAAACGGAACCTACAACCGATGTGATCCTGTTTAAGGATTTCAAAAGCTTCTGAGCGGGCACTGACATCAAGGCCATGGTTGCCAAATGTCCATATTTAAAAAATATATACTGTCCAATGCCTTTTGTTCACATATGTTTAAGATGACTGAAAACGGTCTTGTTAAGATACTGTGTTTTAAGTATTCTGTCTCATAGAGGGCCTGGGAACTTCTCTTCAACGTTTGAGTCACAATGGCATCAATGAAATGATCCACCACCCTGAATCATTGTAGCACCATCTCTCGAAGAAAAAATGACTCATCTAATTTTGTTTTGTTTTGTCTACAGTTTGTGTTTCTACTGTGTGAAAGTCCGCATACATTATTACATTATAGCATGACTAAAAAAAAAAACAAACCTAAGACTTCTCCTCAGCACTGTAAATTTAACCGCTCAATATATTGACTAAGGAGCGTGTCAAGTTTGACCAAGGTGGCTAGTGTTGCTTTTACAGACTTTTCTTAGGACTGACACTGAGGATTATTTCAATAATCGATTATTAAATCAGATTTGATATATTAGTGAGAGCTTTTTTTTAAATTCAACACAAAAGATAATCAGCCAGCCCACACTACATAAATTGCATAACATTTACTATTGCAACAACCAACAATAATTCTACCTTTGTCCATAATGCGATTTTAGTGAAGGTAAGCCATTAAAAAAAAAGTTTCTTTTGCTAGATGTGACAGTTTTAAATCCAACCGAAATTCGTTCACGGAATTGTAGTTCAGGTAAGCCATTTCAAATGAAGATGTTTCTTTTCTAACGGGAGCTGCCTTCAACAAGTGGCACCTGAGTATTCTGTAAGTCTGAGGACAAGCCAAACTATGAAAATTAAAAATGCGATTTATAGTCCGAAAATTAGTCCAAACGCAACAATGAGTGAGATTTTTTTTTGGGAAAAACATTTTTAAAAATACCCGTTGATGAAAAAAAAAAATCTCTCTTCGAACTTTAGCTAACGTGAAGGTCCATTTTGGGAGTGGGGCTGGCAGACTGATTGCTGTGGATAAAGCACTGCCAAGAGGGCGTGGAAGAACATACAGGCAGCCACCTTTGTTTGGACTAGAATGAGCTCAGTTTAACCACGAGGACGTTCACATCTCGACGCTGCGGTGCCTCACGTGGCCCAGCATAGCAAGCAGTGATCAGCTGGATATCGTTAGTCAGTATCTGCAAGGGGGAAATAACACATTATAAAGGTCCTTAAAAAGCAGTTAGTTTTGGGTTGTTTCCCCGTCTGCCTTCACCAGACAAGCAGCTGTTTACCTTTCAGGAAGCTTAAAATGTGAGGAAGGAGTTCATTTTTTCGTGTTTAAAAAAAAAAAAAAAATTTAGAACTACAATGTTTATACGAACACAAGAACATAATTTTCCATGTTAACGTTTGTTGGCCAAAGTGGTCAAAATCAGTTCTGTATTGGTATGCCATGTCAATTACAAAGGTCAATGCATTACGCTTCCTTAAAATCTATTGATTATATTTAAATATATGAATATATATATCGGTGACTTGCTCTCCAAAGTCCTGCTTTAATGCCAGTGTTGTATTGAGCAGAATAATGCTGCCTGGTGGACTAGCCATTGAACCCAATATATTGCAAGGGATACATTCTAAAATATCTATCCATCTAAACTACTTGAAAATCCACAATATACAGACTAGGTGTCAAAAATAATCGATTAATTGACAATCATCAAATTAAGTGTCAACTATTTTCATCATCTTTTAATTGTTTAGAGTCACGGGATTTCAGCCTATCAAATGTTCTCTGATTTATGTCATCCCAATTACCGGTAACTCTTTCATGCATCCTGTAACATCATTAGTTGTCCACTGTAGTAAACGGTGTACCTGAAAAGGTTAGAGCAGACTGATACATTATTTAAAGCACACTGATTACGTTATGTGTTTAATCAAAATACATCATTTGTAAACATCTGCTTTTACTTTGGAAATCAATCATCACATTTTAGACCAAACCAGTAACTGAATCACAATAAATTTACAGCAGTCAGTTCTAATAGTTTGGTTACAATAGTTCTGTGTGGAGTTTTGATGTTCTTCCCATGCCTGCGTGTGTGTTCTCCGGGTACTCCGGTTTCCGAAATCATGCACCAAAGTTTAATTGAACACGCTAAAATTGTGCCTGGGTGTGATTGTGAGTGTGAATGGTTGTTTGTCTATCTGTGCCCTCCGATAGGCTGGCTACCAGTTCAGGGTGTACCCGCCTACTCACCGAAGGCAGTTGGGATAGGCTCCAGCACCCCCCACGACCCTTGTGAGGATAAGCAGATCGGTAAATGAATGAATAAATGAAAACATTTTTTTCCAAAACACTTTGTGAACACATTAGAACACACGAAATAACGCGAGACATAGAAAATAGTCTACATAAGGTACCGTCTGTTAGATGTATGTGCCTTTAAGAGGCGGGGCCTGGTGGGGTGGGACTTCAACGACTCTGCTTGTAAGTTTGAGGGTGTGAGCGATGGCTCACAGCAGCTCCTGCCTGAATGTGCTCATTGTCTTGATGTGTTAAACTACATAACATATTCTCCCAGCATCCATTTAACAGCTAAAATGTGCTTTTTATTAGCAATCAGTATATCTAGTTGAATAACTGACAAAGATATCAAATGACACTTTAATTTCAAGTCTCCTGCAAGTTGATTCCAGATCGCATCATACAACAAGACTGATATTATCTGACTTTTGTCTGAAGCAAAGTCCAGGGATAAAGTATCAGGCGGAGAGAATGCGGAGAGGTAAGTCTATACTAGCATAAATAAAGAAGAAAAAGTGACACGAGTGAGCTGACTGAGATTCGGATGGTAATGCAAGTTGCCGTGCCGCGAGGCCACTGTAGCCATGCAGCAGCATGTCTACAATGAGAACAGGCTGCATTCCTAAGAGATTGATAATTACCCACCAAGGACTCCTCTGGCCAAATTTACTTGCACCCTCCCACCGTCTCCGTCTCCGTCTCGCCCTCCCACCCCCACCCAATTCTCCCTTTCACCACCTGACTGCATCCCTCACTTCCACGCCTCACATCCCCTCATGCACAGACTATCCACATGCCGCAACAAGTCAAAGGATAGCGGCGGGGCCATGACTCATGAGCAGATAACTGTTCGCTAACATTAAGTGTTACATAGTTTCTCCTTCGTCAAACATGATCCACGTCAATTTTCTTGGTTTTTGCCACACCGTTAATTACAAAGGCTGTTAATACCTAAAGGACTAGGTTCCGACAAAAGGTGTTGAGAGATTTACATTCAAAAAATTGAGACTCAGTCCTCACCATACGCGTTATTACTTGCTAGCAAAGTTAGAGACTTGTTTCGCGTTCACATTTTACGGTGGTTAACTTCTTTTTGAAGCTGTGTGTAATTGTGTTTTTGCAATCCGTATGGTGCATTTAAAATCAAATTATATTTCCATGCGTCATTAAAATTAAAACTGGGTGCTTTGCTTTTACGTCCTAATGATGACTTTTTCCAAGTTAAGAAGTCTCTTACTTTAGTCCCTGTAATGTTTCAACAGTTTTGCCCTGGGACAGATCATTTCGATTTCGATTATTTACCTTGGAAAAAATGATTTGGAAATGATTAAAAAACTATTGTGGAGTATATTCAGCACAGATTGTGTTGACCCTTCGAGGTTCCACTCTACATTAGCTTGGTACCATTCAAAGTATTACTTTTGTACCTTTGACTTTACATTTAATACAGAGCAATGGTTAAATTTCAAATTGGTGTAAATTTCTTGTTAGAATTCTTAGTGTGCTTGTTTTAGTTTGTGCGTGTGAATATAAACTTGTTTCTTCTACTATAATGGACCCCGTAAACTTGCTGTTTGGCACTTGCAGATTCACCTTTTTTTCCCCAATTTAAAATTTAGTTTTTCTTGTTTTTTTTTTCTTTTTTGGGGAGGCCACCCCCATTTTTATGGAAAATGCACACTGGAGGTTTATCACTGATTGCTTTTTGAATTTATTTTTTTTTAGGTTACACAGCCCAACCTTTTGCATTTCAATGGGCATCAATTAATATGTGTTTTTCCCCACCTGTTTAAAAAAATGTACTCAACACAGTTTTATTTACTTCTTGTGGTGGCCAATATCCGCTCACGTGTGCAGCCAAACTTAGAGTCACTCACGCAATGATGGACAAACACTTTCGCTAGTTTTACTTTCAGTTTCGCTTGCTTGATACTTGTTGGAGAAATCGAAATGTAAACTTCAATTACTGTTTGGAACACCATCTTTCAGTCTTAAGTGTTCACTATGACAACTTCATAAAATTCTATCAAACACGTGTGACGTAAACATAAATCAGTGAATCACAAGTCAGATTAGGATAATAATGCACACAAATCTGTGGCTTTATTGAATTCCATTTTTTATGTTTCATCTACCTATGATCTATAAAACTTTGGACTCCACTTCTGAAGCACTGAACTCATCTAGTAAATAATTGGATATATATATATATATATATATATATATATCTCTCTCTCTCTCTCTCTCTATATATATATATATATATATATATATATATATATATATATATATATATATATATATATATATATATATATATAGATATATATATATAAACATATAAGTGGCGGATGCTGGTCTGTCAAGGAGGGGAAGCTCAATTTCGGCCTATATCATAAAATGTGTCCGTTTATTTATACGTAAATTCTACTCTCCGTTCCTTTTCCATGAGATCCGTTGCCTTCACCATAAGATCGGTGATTGGTTCATTCCGCTGTCAATCAAAAAGAGATTCAGCCTCAAACAGATCATCCAATCATCATGCAGAAAAGCTGAGCGTCCGGGCCAGCTTATAAACGCCCACCGTCCATAGACTCCCAGAGACGCTGAGCGTCCAATGGGCGGGACAAAACCAGCATTTATCCAATGACTCGTCTCGTTTAAATGCATTGGGACAACCTACACTGAACTCTCTCGACACCCAGCGTCCGCGCGGTCGACGCTCAGCGTCCACACAGTTTAAAGCACAGTGAAGCTGTGGGAATGAATGAGAAGAGAGTCGCGTCGTAACCAGTAATAAGAAGCGGATTCGGAACAAAAGTTGAGCGCGTTGTAATGCATATTTAGTCAATGACATGTCCACACAATTGTACGTACACACATATATTTGATCACTTACTTTTTGACATTTTAGGCGAAGCTGAGCTTCCCTTGCAGTCTTAGAGCAATCGCCTCTGAGATATATATTCTCACACACACACACACACACACACACACACACACACACACACACACACACACACACACACACACACACACACACACACACACACACACACACACACACAAAGAATAAAGCCTACCAACTGACCGAAATGAAACAGTGACTACGTTTAAATGAAGTCAATATTTAGGTGAAGGTCAAAATTCCTGTTTTGGAAATATTTGGGACAACCCGTTGACATGCGTGAGTGGACAGAGTTACTCCCGCATTAAAATGCCACAATTTAAACTGGCGAATGGACAACGTTGTGATGCAAATAGACAGCATTTACGCCTGTTACATTCAACATTTTCACCCAAAATAACGTGAAAATGCTGCGGAGAAATCAATGTATTCAGGTTGGGTGAAGTATAGCAAGTAAGCGGCAGGCTGCGCATACACTTACTTCCTGGACTAAAAAGACCTAAAGATTCCTTACAAATATGATAGACCATGTGCAGCACACAAACCAATATCCCGCTCAAAGGAGGTAACCCAATCGTGTTTATATGACCCAATGTTCAGGTTGGAAAAGGAGTAATCCGGGGGTCATTCGGGTTTTTAAAAACCCGTATAGGAGCATACAGTATTCATGTATTTGGGTGTGTATGCGTGGCCTCACAAGCACGAATACTGCCAATATTCAGGTTTTAAAAGTGTTATTGACCATATGTAAACATCATCAGTGTTTTGTTTTTTTTCTGGCTGGGGGTTACAAATAGCAGTTTTGCAATATGAAAATTGCATTCTTCTAAACGGTGGTGTTGACTTGAAAATAATTATCTGTTCTGTCGCACCTCACTGACACCACAAGATAGTCATTAGAATATTGCCTGCGTTTCCTGAAAAATCCTCTCATTCGTCCATGTTGTTTTTACGCATGTACACCACTTCAGAATAAAGCTCTCAAAACGAAATTCCTCCAGGCTACCGTCAAATGAAGAATGTAATATAATTTTAAGCACAACATTTTGGAACGTCTACCCATGTTTGTGTATGCCAAATATTGTTTGCGATAAGAAGCCACCGATGAGTTACTCATCAGCTAAGCCTATTGATCAACAGTGTCACTCTTCAGTCTTGAGTTTCTTTCCAAGCTGAAGCAAACACACACTTAATCTACATCCAAACACATGATCATAAGTGTTTACCTACTGTAACACCCCCATAGTTGTTCCCCTAAACATCTCCTGAACCATTAGGGCAAAGAAGAAGAAAAAAGCTTTCACCTCAGCAGGTACCATGTTTCTGTCTTCTCCCCAGTCTGCACGTCTGTGTTACAGTCTTGTCTCAAACTTTATACTGTGTATCTCTGTTTCAAGCCAAAGCATCTAATGTGCCTGCGGTGATTACATAATTCACCTGTAATCTCCATGGGTACGTACATGCATGTCCCAGCATGGCAGGGTGCAAGAGAAGGAGCACCAGTATGCGACACACCCTCTCTAAACAAATGGCTCTGCCTCAGCCTCACCTAAAGCTGCAAGTGCACAAGCTAAAACACAAAGGCTTTTCCTTCCTGTGTGACTGAACTGTTGGTAGTTTGTTTTTATTTTGGATTTTAGTGGGGGTGATTGGATTAGGACCTCAACTTTCAAATTTCAAAGTCCAGAGAGGTATCAGACAAACATGGGAAGTTATCTCTGTCAGGTTAATCAAGTAGGAATCCGTACAGCATATAACAGCATTATGATGTAAATGTCTCTCTCTCACACACACACACACACACACACACACACACACACACACACACACACACACACACACAAGCAGTGGAAAAGTACTCCCACACAATATATTTAAGTAGAAGTATCCGTACATATGCTTTAAAAAAATGGTAAAAGCAGATTAACCAAGTAAAAGCAGAATAGGCAGTCTTTGAAATGCACTTGAACACAAATCAGAAATGTATTTTTTGCTGCAAAATGCCCTTTTTGATAAACGCAATTGGGTAAAATAAATAAATAAATAGATACATATATAAAAAGACTTTTCTGCACACAAAAAAGTTTCCCTATTTTATTAGCTCGCTTGAGGGCTTACACAGAGAAGAAAAACCAGCTAGCTTGTGAAAGTTATGGATTTTATGATAACAATAAAACATTTTCCCATAGCTTTTCCAATATTTTTAACAACAGAAAATGCTAATTTAGTTAATACATATTTGGGCCAACAATATTTTGAGTGCAGAAGCTTGTGTTTTTAGTCTGTCACAAACACAACGCATCCAATATGAAAAAGTCTTGGAGCCAACAATATAAAAAAATTATCTTAAATCAGACCACTGGTAGGGAATATCTTGCATCTCACAATCATCATCATCATCATCATCATTAACGCTCCCCGGTTCTCCTTCATCCATGTCTATCCTGTCCGTGTTTTTTCCACATTACAAAAGCCAAATATTTCAATCAATCAAGATCCTGTCTGTTTACATTGCTTTGTCTTATCCAGATAACAAAAGTATCAGATGTATTTTGTCAAAATAACCAGTGGAAAGTACACTTATCTATTCTACAATGTGGGGAATTCAAATTTAGAAAATGCAAATACCCAAGTGCAGCCATCTGAAAAAATATATATACTTTCGTACAGTAACTCAGTATTTGTACTTTGTTACTTAACACACGCACACGTCAGTGAATAGATTAAGCCATGTGTGAGAGCTCCACGCTGTCAAGGCAAACCAGTGATGGGAAACAACACAATAGCCTTCATTGTCATGAGCTCCGCGGCTGGGAGAAACGCGACAGGTCTTAAATTACCTTTACTTAGGATCCCTCAAGGCTAAGCTGAGCAAATGTCCCACACCTACTTTTTTCCCATACATGCCTCGACTCAACCTGAATCAATTTCTCACATTACACTTTTGTGTTTGAGCGTCACCACCTGAGCTACCATGGTAAAACCGATTGAAACAAGGTTTCAGTCAAACATTTGTGGGGTTTTTAAAAGAAAGAAATTTGTTCCAAGAACAGGAAATCATGTGTAACATTTCCATTGCCATGTGACGCAGCGAAACTGAAATTCTCCTCGTAATTGACGACAAGATGTCTACCTTGTTAAACTTTTATGGTCCGGGTGGCTTGACGTCCCCTCAGCCCCTCTCCATTTGCAGCCTTTCTTTCCACTGTGAGTCCAAAAACTTTTCAGCGTCTCGAGCAGGCAAGCTTCAGGTGAGACATTGTTTGCAAAGGAAAGAATCAGGAAGCTACACTGGATTCGCGTGTCGACGCGCTTCGTCGGGGGTCAACTCAATCAAATATTTGTATCCCAGCTGTCAGCCGTCTGAGGACGCCCCGCCGGGCCGCGGAGGGGAAATGGCTCGACGAGGTGGCGCTCGGGTGGACATGTACCGGCCCACCTGCAGGAGGCTGGCCGGCTGTTGCTCAGGTGTGGATGCGGCCATGCGATCTGTGTGAGAACGACACCTGGTGGCTAACATGGAAAAATACATACAGTAAACCATAGCTAGAAAGCTATACAATTGTCGGGGTAACAATATTCACAAATATCCACTACAGTACTTATAAAAAGGGATATTAACCTTTGGGGTGAAATTTATAACAATACTACAACATTTACAGGCGAACTTGGCCTTCATTAAACTTTGGAATGTACATGTTCAATAGTTCATTACCTTAATGTTCTCTCGCCATGAGTTGAATGGCAAAATTATTGAAGTATTTTCGTGCATTTTTTCCAGTGATGCATTTTCCAAGATGAATGATACATCCATAAACAGAATAAGGAGCCACAGCTACTGCCTTAGTACTGCAAATAAAAAGCTCCTTTCTCAACAGTCATATCATCAATACAGTAGTATTATGTTCGGTAAAACAATGCTCTAAATTCTAAAATTCATTTCACCCAGGAGGTTGTAATGTGTATGTATATGTACATTTCATTTTCATGTAATTCGTACAATAAGGGTCAAAACATAGCCCACTGTATTTGCTTTTTAAAATCAGTTCATTTTACTCATGAGTATTTGAATTTTTGGCAGTTATCCTTCAGAAGGTAGTACTTGTTTCAAAGAAAAATACAATTCTAAAATAATATTTTCAAAGTTTTAATGACAAAATGTCTTTACCGTTAAGTTTCATGACGTTTTCTGAAGGGCGACCAGCATTATATGGATCTTTACTATCAATTCCTAAAATTGTAATCATCAATAACTGAAACTGACTTTTAAGTATGGCTGGTTTAGCATTTGAAACATTTACTCATCAGGCATGAAAAAAAAGTATGTTATTTATTTATTTTACACGTATCTTTTCCGCTATTGCTCAAATGATGAAACGACCCATATACGTATTAAAGGGGAATACAGAGCATGTACAGTATGCCAGTCTGCAAGGAGCACTGACCCCGATTTTTTATCCCTCGTGGGGGTCTGACAGACTTTTAACCCAGGGATAGGGTTACCACACTGACTCTAGCTGTTATTAATACACGCAAAGTCGGCCTCTGTTTTGCTAACGGCAGAAACACAGCAGGGAGAGTCTCTCAACCGTGAACAAATTCGACCAAGCTACTATCTCTCTGGACTGCAATCTTCAAACTGAGTGAGTATCAGTTGAGGGTGAAATTACCATTCATTGATTAATTATATTGATTTACAGTCACCACTCTATGGTAAGCTCATTGGCTTTAATTTTCCTTACTTGTTATGCAAAATAACTTGAGTCAACAACTCAAACTGTGATCTAATCTTTGACAAGTGATTGCTTTCATCACCATCTGATTAATGACTATTACAAAAATGCAAGAGTGATTAATCAGTCTCATGTTTTGTTCATCTTGCAGTCATCATGGACAGTCATGAAAAGGCACCCACTGAGAAGCCACCCACACAACTCATTCAACTTCTTGAAGACATCAAACAAAACGCTGATGATGACAAATTAGAGCACGACCACACTTCTAAGATGGACAACTCAGACATGGAGAGTGTTGGACAGATGTTTGAGCACTGCATCCAGCAAGTGTCCCTTTTGGAGATACGGAGAGAAGAGCTCATACAAGAGTTACTGTATCTGCAAGAGCCCATGATGCAAATTGTGGATCAGCTGAGGGAGAAGCTGAGGGAAAAGCGGAGACTGATCGCCCTGGCTCAGATAGATCACATGGATGTATTTGAGGAAGTGCAGCAGGTGAAGAGGAAACTCTTCAACACAGCCAGAGACTGCATACACAGCCAAGTGATGCTGGCTGAACAAGAGTATTGGGTGGCCCAGGCAGCACTAACAAAGGTCAGACACCAGCTGGGTGCTTTTAGGCTCACAGGATTAGGCTGCAGGTTATTCTTTTCTATATTCCGCAGTGTGTGTCATGCAATGAACATTGACCATGATCTGATCAGTTTGAGTAATTGTGGGTAATGTCGGGTCTGGCAAAGAGCTGAGAATAATTAGCTTTAATTTGCAGGGGGTTGGGGGTTGTACAATTTCTCTCTTCAGCCAAAGATTGTTCAATATTTAGCCAATACATAATGACCAGTAGTAGAGTATTGATATCCAATTCAAGAGCTGACGCAAAGAAGGTAATGGTTGACTGACACTATTTGTGATTTGTGATTAATTTGCAGTGTCCTCTTTGGACACTGCAAATAATAGGTTGTGTCCCGTACCCGCAATGACTGAAAGTTGTGATAATATCAAGCAGGTTTTATTTTGTTGTAAAGCCAAAACTAGGAAAGGACTGATCTAAAGCAGCTGAGATTACCACTTGATACTAAAAAAATCAAGGTGACGGAAGCACACTGTGACTCCTGTCCATCTATAAATTTTAGAATTAAATTAAAATTTTACTGTGGTAATATTTTTAGGCTATTTTTCAGACTCATCTTTTCACAGGAGGAGCTCATGGCCCAAGTCCAATGTCTGACCGAGGAGTTGTTTCAGCTTCAAGAGTCCCATCAAAAACATCTGAAGTCTTTGAGGGATCAGGCCAAGAAACCATGCAGACCGAGAGCCATGAGCGATGTCAACCTGTGCCGACAAGCTTCCGTCCGCCTCCAGCGCCGGCTAAGCGTCAGCATTCAGGAGTTGGAGAGCTGGTACGAGCCCCGACTCATCGCACTGCTGAAGAGGAAGCAGTTGGGAGAGAAAGCCTTGAGAGTAGGCCAAGAGCAAGCAGCGAGCTTTAGGGCCCAACTAGAGCCCCTCAAACGGGAGGTACAACGACTGGAGGAGCAGAAGTCCTGTCTGGAGCAAAGGATCAACCTGATGCAGCAGGAGAGAGAGGAAATGATCACACATCACAAGGTACAACGCATCAACAATTAAATAGATACAGTATGATGGATGGTTCATACACATAAGAATGTTTCTTTACCCAGGAAGTCGAGGAGGAAGTAAAACAGGCCCTGAGGAAACTAGTGCTGGAATTTGAGGTTCAAAAAAGACTAAAAAAAGATTTGGAAGCTGTCACCAATTATATTTTAGATGAGATGGCAAATCTCGGGTGAGTTCTAACAAGACATTTCCTTGGAAATCATGTCAATACTCAGAAATGTGCACTAATCAAAGTGGGTTGAGTTAATACTTCAACATTATGTTGAGACATGACTTGATAAAGTAGTAATTTATATCCCCCCCCAATACCTTGTGTGCATGAATTACAGGAGCCTAACTTGTACATATTCTATCTAGAGTCTGCGATGATGCTTCAGCAGAAGAACAGACAAAGGATTCGACTTCCTGTCAATCCACCTAATGTTGAACATGTTTGCTTGAAATTTGTTTTATAAGGTAAATCAAATATAATAACAGAGTTCATGCTTTGTAAGGACTACCATTCATTTTTTTCCTTACATGCCATCCATCCACATTCTATAGCGCTTGGCATCATGAGGGTGAGAAGTGGGCACACCCTGGACTGGTCAACTGCAGGACTGATACAGTGACAAAGAAACATACATTCACACTGCAAAGCAGACCACTTTACTTCAAATATTTATTATGAATATAAGCACACAAGAGCTCAGATGCAGCACAACAGAACAGAAAATATAGAGGGAAGAAAAATGGATGCAAGATGTAACACAGCTAGAAAATTCTGACTACTTTCACACAAATAAAGTGGAAACCTTCGTATGTACATTTGTATAAAAATGGATCTTCGTAGAAATGCGTGGATCTTAACTAACCGATTCCAGAAAAAATGAGAGAAAAAAACTCGAAATAAAGAATTGGAATGACAGCCGACTTCTTGACGGTTTCATCACATCAGGGTTGAATAACTTGGATTATGACAAACTAACATATCTAAAATAATTGGAACCAATTCAGACTGATCACAACGGCATGTTATGATTTTCCCCAAAAACACTGGTGCCCGAAATGTAGATTTAAAAGAAGTGCTTATGCACCCAACAATGACAAGAGATCATTTGAATAAGCAGGTCAGAAGAAAAGATGAGAATGCATTCACGCTTGAACCTCAGAATCTGCTACTCCTTCAGGATCTTCATCATTATAGATGTTTTCAGCCTGCAGAAGAAAAAACATTTCAAAAATTGTAATAAGGACAATATATCTAATAACTGACGTTGCTGACAATTATTCATTACCATTTGCCACACTTGCATGATGTTGTCCTCCGACACAGAACAGATGACCCATGGCTCGTTGGGGTTCCATGAGAAGTCTGATATCTTCGCTGTGTGTCCACCATGGATGAACTAAATCAAGAATATTTGTGAGTGACGTGAGATCCCAGCTAAAGGTCCGAATTAAACAAGAACGGCTAATTGCCCCAACTGACCAGCAGCTCAGGGGGGCCATCCTCTGCATCCTCGGGAGACTGCTCCTCGCCGATCTTACTGAGGTCCCACACGTTTAGCCTCCTGTCTGTGCCGCTGGAGGCCAGGATGGTTTCGTTATGAGGAGACCACTGCACCTGTTTGTCAAAAATGGGACAGACGTTTCATTTCAAGACCGACTCGCAACTAAAATGCTACAGCATAGCTACTTATCAACATCAAGTCACGTTTTAGAAATATTTGGTGTCAGGCCCAGACATCAACGTAGGGGTGAAATAAGTCAGTAATTTGAGCGTTTTGATTAAAAACAATTCTCAAGGAAATGTTTCTGCCTCGGTTACCCATTCATTTGGTGAATGTGAGCATGGTTGAGAAGAAAGTCAAGTCAGCAGCAGCAATTGTTGATGCTATGCATGACAGTTAGCACCACCAACATGAGAAGGTCAACTTCAAAATAAAATCTTCCCAAATAGTAATACACGCAAATATGTGACTTGCACACTTTTACTTTGAAGTTGGTGGCACTGCGTGATGACAGACTTGTCATCTTCCCAACAAAGTTTAAGCCAAGTTTAAATCTACATTGCCCTCACAAATTCACCATGAAATGTTGTTCAGTCATTAATTAAAGACACTAAAGGCTCAAATGAATTACACTGACATTGTAGAGTACGTCTGTTTCCAGCGTTAGCAACTAGTGGCTAGGACCAAGCCACTAAACACGTGCCCAATACAGGCTTGCAAAGCCATCAGACTTCTTTTAAAGGCAGTTTAATACGTAAAAATGACTCCGCACACTTTGATACTGACAGCTTGACACACTTGTAGCTGTACCTATCAATTTTTAACAAAGCAGGCTTCTCAAGTGTGTCATTTTAGCAAGTAAAATCGCTACTGTGATTATGAGCCCAAAATCTCACCAGTGTGTCCAGATGAGAAAATACAGTTTTGCTACTATGTACAGTTTGAATTTAAGGTGGGAAAAAAATCATCTAAAAATTAAAAATAGAAAGGTGCTTTCTCATCTGTTCATATTTGTCCTTTAACCATGCAAAAATATACAAAATGTATTTTATCTGAATATTCAATTATTTGTGAAGATTTTCAGTAAACATTCAGAATACAAAAATATTCTGTAGCTGCAGCGCTGTATCAGCGAGCCCATTTTTTTTATACTAGGCTAATGCTTTAGTCCGATTTTAAAACAAAAAGCATAATAATAAACAAGCATAATTACATTGACTATCAAAATCACTGACCTGGAATATCTCATCTTTGTGAGACTCAAAAGAGTGCAGCTTTAGCTTCAAGTTTCTCAGGTCCCACAAAGCCACGGTCTAAAAACACATCCACATTCACATCAACTCACACTGATGACAGTAAGACTGGCGACAATCGTAAGGAGCGCAAACCCACTTTGTCTGCGGAGCCAGTGGCCAGGATGAACTCACTGTACGGATTGAAAGACAAGCAGTTGACCTCAGCAGTGTGGGCATCCACTGCGTGACTGGGCTTGGATGTGTTGTTGGATCGCGTGTCCCATCTTTTCAAGGGAATACATAATCAGGTTTGAAGACAATGGTGTGCTCGAGTGTTTATATTGGTATTCAATTTAGCTTACATCATGAGTTTCTGGTCGTCAGCCACAGATCCAAAGAGTGACTCATGGAGCAGGTGCCAGGAGACATCCTCCACAACAGCGGTATGGCCTGTAAAGATAGTCTTGGCATCCACTATCTTTCCCTCCTTAGGCACGGTGCTGATGTCCCACAAGCAGATAGTCTGAAGAGCAGGCAGACAGTGGTCAGAAACTGGCACAAGCAACTGAGAAATTACCACTTTGCTTGTTTAGTTAAAACAAAACAAAATAAATAAAAATTACGTGGTCATCCGAAGCACTGAGGAGGCAGCCGCTTAGGTTTGGATTCCAGGAGAGGCCGTAGCCCTCTTTCTGGTGACCTCTCAAGCGAAGGTCTGGAGTGCACTCTCCAGAGGGGTCTTGAGGAAAGACAAAAAGAATATATTGATGAGGCAAGATTAGGGAGAGAAAATTACACCAGTTAACCAAGGATTGTGAAGCATGGCGTGATTGTTACCTGGCTTGGACGGGTGCTTAGTATAATCAAAGACGAGCACATCACTGGTTGGGGTCTTGGTGGCAATAATGCAAGGGTTCTGGGGCATATACCGGGCTCTGTTGACTTCTCCTTCATGATTGATTTTGATTTCAATCTCTATCTTTCCACTCACAGAGCCAAAGCCACCAAACTCTGTGACAACACACACAAAAACAATATGATTAATACTGATCAAACGAAATAATTCAGATTAACAGGGAAAATATTGACGACAGGATAACATTACAAAATACCAGATCCCAATGTCACCCACCAAGATTCTAAGGGACATTCAAGTAAATTTCCAACAACTTCGCACACTTCCTATGCATTTTTTTTAGATCGAGGAGAGAAAAAAAAGAGGGGGAAAAAATAGCCTGGCACTGGCTTTGTTTTGTTACAGCGGCTAATTTGACAGGTTAAATCTAACAGACACAGGTGTTAGCAACATTAATGAGGTGAAGAACGAGTTCAATTAATTTGACAAGATCCAGTTTACTGCAATGTTACATTTCGGTGAAGTTAGTTTTTCAACATAATTGTGTTCTTTTTTCCTAGACAAAGTTAATTTGTCTGTCTTGTGAATGGCTCTTAGGTCACTGCACGCCCTTTTGAACTTGATTAGCATGCTCATACTGTTTTGTCTATTTTTCATGAACAAGAAAGCTAACGATCATTACAACTAAAGTGAATAATAATCCTAATTCTTAAAACAATGGTTGATTGATTTATTTACTACAATTTGTCTTTTTTCAACCGTCTATGAAAGCAAAACATAGAGATGGGCAGTGTCCAGTTTTTTAATCTGGTAGTGGCTCATTAGATTTTTCTCGACTGTCAAAATACCGCCTTGGGTAAATAATGCTGAGGAGACACTGGCCGACATTATACTATCCCTTACCTCCTTTCTCACTGTCATAGTGGGAGGCATCGAACTGAGCATCATCATTGGGTAGCTGAACGCTAGCAATCACAAGGTGGTTCTGCTCATCTGAAGTGTGTGTCCCCAGAACCAGCCTGTGTACACTGTAATCCTTTCCTTCCGGCCTGTGAATAGAATTAATGCATTTCATTTCCAATTCGTTCTTTGTGGTACTTTAGTACAGGCGTTGCCCACCTACCTGGTAACATCTGGCAGCCACTGAGCAGTTAGACTGGGCCACTCCAGGGCATGAGTCATGACCAGGTCGTAGAGGAAAGGGGTGTTCTTCTTCCAGATCTTGTACTCCTCATTGATCACCCTCTCCTCCACAGCATCGTCAAAGGCAGCTACAAATAGGGCAAACATCGAGAACAAGTTTGTGAGTTCCCTCAACGTTTTCAAACAATGCATAATACATACATACAATACATCATTAAAGACGGTAATATACATGACGGACAGTAGGGATATACAACAGCCAGACAGTGACTTCATAATTAGCTTCAGGGTTTATTTTGGTGTGCAGATCACATTGGGACACGTTGCTAAAGTGACAAGAAAAAAGACCATGTGCCGCTCAGCCCGCAACTTAAGCACAAGAGCTATCCACAACTCCAAGTGGAACGACAAATTACCACCCACTAGTAGATTAGACCCCGTGTATTTAGCACGCTCGTGGCAGCTAACGCTACATTTGCTAACAGCTAGCTTGTGCATTTGTAACAATAAAATAAGACGCGTGCAGATGCGCCAACCCAGGACAAACTAGTCCAACAGTTTCGCGATTTCAGGGTATCCATAAATTAAGTTGTGCCAAGTAAACAGGAAAACTCTCCATTCATACCGTCTTTGTCAGCCATGGCGCCTTTGTTGAAAAGCTAATACTCGTCCAAGTGCGTCTTTCCGGGGCGAGCGCTTTGAAGACAGCACGCAGCGTCTGCAATGGCGCCAACTCGGTCGAGCACGATTATCCAATCGCTGTAGCGGAAACCCAACCGGAAGTGAAACACAGCGTTCGCGTCCCACCCCTTCGACCATGTTAGAAAGCACTGTGGAGTCCGACCTGCTGGAGGTTCTCTTCCGCCAAGCTCTACTTTTTACGTGCCGAACAACCGTGAAATGGACGATCGTCAGCTAGACCTGACAGACGCGCAGAAAGAGACCAAATCCAAGTACCCTCCAATTAACAAGAAATATGAATGTGAGTAAAACTTAGAGTAGAAGTGCTATCTTAATTTACCGTACTAATAGACTATTCGAATAGCCGTCCTGAAAATAAATTACATTTTAGGGCTGGGCAATCTGGACTCAAAATAAATGTCAATTTTTTTAACACTAAAATGTGATTTCTGGTTTCATCAACTTATCCACCTTTGCTTATAGAACAAGCGAATGACAATTACCCTCATTTCTTTGTTTGCATATCTGCTATATCAGCTGATTTGAGGCGAAAGGTCGGACTACACTTTCGGTTCACATTTACTGAAGAGACAGATGCCCACATTCACGCGTGTGGCAATGCACGCTGTTGCACTGATTGCGAGTCCATCAGTGACAGAGAAAAAAATATACTCATAATTCATACAGAATTCATATTTTAGATGTTCAACGATTTAACCGCGTGGGTTTAACGGTCGGTAAGTCTGTTCTCAAAAAGCGCAATCCCTACAATGGGTCATCAACGTGGATGCCCTTGGGCACCAGGTAGCCTTCAAGGATCACAGGAGTAGCTCACAGTCCTGTTTTAAGAATAGCTCACTAGTGATGGGACAAAAGCAAGATGTGAGGTCTGTCTAAAGTTATGGCCATGTCTTATTACAGATTTGGATCATACAGCAGATGTACAGTGAGTGTCCTTTCATGTCAAAGTTCATTCACAGCATTAGGTTTTCGGACGCTGTGATTGGTGTGTTAACATTTGATTACCCTTTCTCAGAATCCACTCCTGGGGAGACTCCTTGGAGGAAGCCTTTGAGCAATGTGCCATGGGCATGTTTGGCTACATGACGGACACGGAAACAGTGGAACCCACTGATACTGTAGAAGTGGAGTCGGAGGGTGAGAAATGTGATTGCAATAATATACTCTGTACAAATAGTAATGCTTTCCTGTGGAAATCTACAGGGGAAGACTTGGAATCTCTGCTCTTCCATTTCCTAGATGACTGGTTGTACAAGTTTAGTGCAGATCTGTTTTTTGTTCCCAGAGTGAGTATGTTTCTTATAACTTGCAAAAAAACCCACAGTTCCTATGCAAGCTGCAAGATAGAGAGGTCTCAGAAATGGGCATTTAACACACCTAATACAAAGCTGTAAAGTGCCTAACTCGGAGATGACATTGTTACAATATTTCTGAAATAATATCTTGGTTCCATGGCTACAATCTTCATTGTGGTTTAATTGATGTTTCTTCCAACAGGAGGTTAAAGTTTTGTACATTGACAGAATGCGTTTTAGGATTCGCTCCATTGGGTAACGTTGACCTTTTCATGAAGATGTTACTTCAAAATATACATACCTCGCAATCTCATCTTTCTCATCCTGTGCCTTTATCTTTTGTGTTTTTAAGGTGGGGTGAAGAGTTCTCGCTGCCGAAGCATCCACAGGTGCGAATCCAGACAAAAGGTTATTCAGAGAAACATGACAAATTGACAGAAAATGTGACAGAAAATGTTTCTTCCCCCCCCTAGGGTACAGAAGTGAAAGCCATTACATATTCTGCGATGCAAATCCACGATAAAGAAAAACCTGAGATATTTGCAATTGTTGATATCTGATACTTGAAGATATTGATTATGCGAGTGGTTCATTGGAACTGGAATCCATTGATGGCCAAATTTCATGGTCTTTTTATGTAAGAATTGTTATCATTGAATTGTAAAATATTATTTGCTGCTCTTGGGTTCCGTGATAGATTAAGAGTGTTTGATATTGCCTTAACTATGAATTGTCAATGCACTGTACAAATAATTCAATCGTTATTATTTGTTGATGTGATTCTGAAATGTTTTGTTTTGAAGAAATATTTATTGCATTGGGAAAATAGTGCCTCTTAAGTTAAACACATGAATAATGAATTTGCATAGGTATATCAATTTTCTGTAGTGCTGTTCCTCATTAGGGTTGCGTGTGAGCTGGAGCCTATCCCTGCTGACTTGGGATAAGAGACACGCTGGGTAGGTCTCCAGTCATTCATTGGGCACATGTAGAGAACCATTCATGAAAATCCACGCAAGCATGGGGAGAGGAATCCAGAGTTGAGATTCAAACTGAGAACCACTCAACAGAGGCATATACATGCTTCCACCTACACACCTTGCTGCCTCAATCAGGAAATGTAAACTTCAAAGTATGTTGTTTTGAAAAATAAATATATTTTAAAAGCAATGCAATTTAAAAGACGTTTAACATGTTGTTTGGATGCTTCTGATGACACATTGTTACCACAAAAAGCCATCATTATTGGAAGTCTGGAATTAAATTGCAGTGGTTAGTCTCGACACTGCAAATACAGTTAGGGTTATGCCACACTGATGTTCTTCAAACTTAAGCACCACCTATTTCAAACATTCCACGCACTTGGGTCAGTTACGGGACAAAAGTAATTTTATATTATTATGTAAACATTGCTGTTCGTAGTGGCGGGAATGAACAAAGTTGTAATACTTTGTTAATGTATTTTAGTGGATTTTTTTCAGCTGTCTACATTGAGGTTTTCTTTTTCTAACATTCTACTACATGCACTATTTCATCAGAAGATGCTTATTACTTTTTACAAGACGTACATAGAGACAGGTAACGTCAACTGCCATTTAGGTCACGATTGAGGTGCCTCTGAGACTCGGCTTCCAAAAAATGTGATTGGGACACCTACTGCCAATAACAATATACTTAGCACTGATCTATATATTTGAGAGGCCTCACGGGGAATTAATATGAGTTGGCGGTTGTTACATAAAAATAATGTTATTTATTGAAACGACAAATTTTCGAGATATAGTAAAGAGTAGAAGCCACTTTTGAGGTTAGCATGTTTGCTTGTCCCTCGAGTGAGTGTTCCAGTTTCTCATGTTGTCCCGCTGCAAAATTAAATGCCCGTCAAAGCCTAATCTACACGAAATAGTGAAGCCAATCTGAAGTTTGTGGTTTACGGAGATTTCATATTAATATTTGTTCTATTTTATGGACATACACATGTAATGTCACAATTAGAACACATTGTATCTCAATACTCCCTGCGTGGGAAAAATAGAAGTAAAGGATATGCGGTAGAAAAATACAATTTCAAATTACGTTTTTCATTAAAAAGGTTTAACCTTTTTTGGGCGGTGACTATGACGTTCCGTCCGGCGCCTGCCTCTCTTCCCCCTCCGGATCAAATACAGCTGCGCCATCTCCTCTTTGTTCCTTGGCGAAAGGCAACGGTTCGCCTCAAATTTTGGACGTGGCGAAATTTTCTCGACGCTGTTCACCACGAGGTTGCTAAATTTTGTTGCTTGAAACCTCGGCGTAGCGAGCAACGCTGGGTTTGTTACATTCGGTGGTGTTCGCGAGGTTTGAGTTGAGCGAGTGCTCATAAAGGCCGATTCGAGTCCGCCGTCGAGACCTGTTCACTGGAACGGCAAAATGGAAGACACAAAATACCTCCCGGAGCTATTGGCCGAGAAAGATAGCTTGGATTCGTCCTTTACCCACGCGATGAAGCTGATATCTGCAGGTAAGATGATTTGACTGGTGATTAGCTTTCTCGGCCTGCCTGCTAACAGTCGGCTCGTTTATTTTTCAATCATTTAGATGTCGATTTAAACACGTGTCTATGTAGGTCAAGCATCCTTGCATTTGGATTTCTAAATATACTCCCTTGAACACATTTTGTTGGTTGTGGTTTATTTTTCTCGTTATTGTGTATTTGAGCTTGGCTTTTTTTTGTCTTCGCCCATTTGATCAAGTAGGTCCGGAGTGTCTTTGTGAGCCCATTGTGTGTCCTGCGTTACTAATGCTGTTAGCAATCGTTACTTGGCTCGGTTTTGGCTAGAAAAATACCTACATAATTTGACTTATTTATTTTGATTCATTTACATCTTGTGCATGTTGTACCAATGTTGAGAATTAACGCTTGAGTCGCTGCTCGTGTCCTAGTTTATAAATTCATTGTTCTCCTTTTGTAGAGATTGATAGGATCCAAAAAGGTGAATCCAAAAAAGAGCAAGACAAAGAGAAATACTTGGACCTATTTGCTACAAAGAATCTCCAGCTCAAAGAGCGTGTACTTATTCCATCCAAGCAGTATCCCAGGGTAAATCAATCCATCCATCCATCCACCCATCCATATTTTGAAAAATAAAACTACTCTTCTGTACTCTTATTGTCTAACGAAAGTAGATCAACATTTTTTTTTCGGAGGGGGGTCTAGATAAAGCTGGTGTAGGGAACGCCAGTTCCTCGTGAGTCAAATCCTTCCTTTTTTAGATTTCTCTCTACTCCCAACACACCTGATTCAATTGGTCATTTTTGTTTCAAGCTACAATGGAGCTTGCTGAGCTTCAACATAGCTTGCTGATCATTTGAATCAAGTATGTTGGGAGATCACACAGGCAGGACGTGGCTCTCAAGGAACCAGAGTTCTCTACCCTTGTAATAAAGGATAGTCTTTACTGTGGGTTTTTATTTCGTTTGTTGTGCTCAGTTTGAAAGACTTAGATTAAGGTAATGAATCCTGGTTTCTGCCAGCTTTTGCTGCTTCTGTGGGGGTAATTCGGAAAGACACTGAGCTTATTATAACTGTGCTAATTTTGCCTATGTTGAATTCCACAAGGTCAATTTTGTCGGCAAGCTTTTGGGGCCACAGGGTAGCACCATCAAGAGGCTGCAAGAGGAAACTGGTGCCAAGATTTCTGTTTTGGGCAAAGGTTCTATGAGGGATAAGACTAAGGTAGGCATGTGATTTTTCGATTGCCTCAATTCATAAGAGATGATGTATGTACCCTTTTATCGTTAGTTGTATTACAGTTTGAATTTTGGTTTTAGGAAGAAGAGCTGCGGAATGGTGGAGAAGCCAAGTATGCTCATCTTGCACTGGAGTTGCACGTTTTCATCGAGGTGATGGCACCCATCCCAGATGCCTACCTTCGTATGGCTCATGCGATGGATGAGGTCAAAAAGTTCCTTATCCCAGTAAGTCACTTTTGTTTTTTTCAACATTTTGATTTACTTGGATCTCTGCAATTCTTTTCACGAGAATTTCTTATCAGGAACCTGGTGAATATGACCCATACATGGACCCCAATTTCCTGAATGGCTCTCATGATGGTTCAGCCAGGGGACGTGGCGGGCATATGGGAAGAGGCCGAGGTGTACCGCCAGGTGCTGGGCCAAGGTAAGATGAATGCAAGTGGTGGCTCTGCTCCATTACTAAAGCGCTAACGTGGAGGCTCATTTCTACAGAGGACGTGGACTCCCCCGCGGTGGTCCCCGTGGGGCTATGCGCGGTGGTGGCCCACGAGGAGGAATGGGCCGGGGCAATTCTCGAGGCGGGCCAGCCGGTAGAGGTGGACCCACAGCTCCCAATCGAGGGGGTTCTGCCTCGCGCTCCAGACCCCCTGCAGCTGGTGCACCAAGGATGCTCCCCGCTGCTGCACTTTCCCACCAGCAAGTTCCCCCTTCCGGCTCCCAAGCCAAACCAGAGTCCTATGAAGACTATGTAAGCTATCAAACATAGCTTTCTTATTTAGGCGTCTCAATAAATGGTTTATCAAATGCACGTCTTGGCATTTTTTTGCCATGATAATGTACTGGGTGATTTATCCTTCTTCCAGCCTGCTTATGAAGATTCATATGCAGAGCCAGCCTATGAGGGATATGAAAATTATTATAGCCAACAACCTGTGCCCACGTAAGTGAATATTATGACATGAGCTTGACATCAAGTTTTATTACATTCCAACACATTATACTTACATTTGAAATGTGTTCACAGGGATACTGAATATTATGACTATGGTCATGGAGAGCCCCAGGAAGTCGGCTATGAACAATATGGTCAGTTTTCATTGCTGTTCACAAAAAATATGAATCATAGATGAATGTATTGATTGGTTATCTTCATTTTCCCTTCCCCCACCAGCTCAGGAGGACTGGGAGAATACTTGGGCCGCTCCTGCAGCTGGAGGCAAGGCTACTCCAGCAAGGCCGCCAAAAGGAACCTATAGAGAGCATCCTTATGGAAGATTCTGAACACCTACTGGTAGAGAGTTGCCATGGCAACTGTCTTGGATTGTAACTCACTTAACCTTTCAAAAGTAATTCCCACTGTTTTTTCCTCACCCTTTTATCGTTTAATTTTTTTTTATAGCTTCGCATTTTTAGGAGAGATTTTGTTGCATGTGTCCGATTTTTTTTCCAGGGCTAAAAGGATATGCTAAGTTTGTCGTCAGTTTACTGTTTCCATTTAATAACTTAAAATTGGTAGTTGGCAGTTCCAGCGTGACAAACCTAAGAGGCATTCACATTTTAGCGCTATTTACTGGTTATGTTTTAATTGTATCGTAAAATTATCGTGGCGAACGAAACCACATAGGCTTCATATCTAGTTCTTTACAAATGGAACAAAAGAGTTTAATTTGCAATCTAAAAATAAACTTTTTATTATGGTCCACCACAAATCTTACATCATCGAATTCATGTCTTCTATTAGGTCATCTAAACCATATGGTTAAAAAAATTTGAACAAATGAAAAATATACCAGATAATCTGAATGGTCACAATTACTTGCAAAAATACTTACGGCCAACCAGTTCTTCGTGTGTCCAGGTGGCTGCAGCCTCAATATTTTGTACATAACTGTAGGACAACTATTGTATGTTGCAAGACAAAAATGCATCAGTGTGTACATTTGGTTACGTAAATAGGATCCTAAATGCGTATTTCCAAATGTCTTTCTGCCTAGCGCTGTTGAAATAAAGTTTCTAGTTTCAGTTTAAACTTGATTTAAACATGGTATTTTGCCTTTGTTGTCCGAAAAAAGATTTCCGTTGGTGAAGATGTAAATGTATTTGACGCTGTATACGCTTATGTGTACTGTCAGCCTGATTTTTCTTTCAGACAAAACAAAACGGTGTCTTGACATTGACCTATGTTTTTCCAAATTTTCTAAACTACCCTTGTAATGTCACCTACGATAATAAAGCTCATCATTCCATGAGGTATGGTCTGCCAAATATAAGTTGGACTTGATATTCTGCTTGAATATGTATTGTCGTGAACCTTTAGTGCATCTGCAACTCTAGAAGGCATCAGCCACTTGAAGTAACTGAATCTCAACAGTATTTCAAACCAAGCTTGCAGGGGTCTTGACTTTGAAGCAAAGTCATGCTGGCTGCTTTTTAAAAAAAGACAAAAATCGCAGAGGGGAGGATTCTAAAAGCCAAAAGATCGCCACATGAAGGTAACAACTAACCAACTCTCATCTATTAGATATTTGTTTTTATATTGTGTCAAGTAGAAGTTATACGGAATGCACCCAAAAAAAAAATGCTTGAAGTGCAAAATGTTCAGTTATTCCGAGCAAAAAAGCCCTACAAAAAGACAAAAAAAAATGTTGTGCTGCAACTCTTGCTCAAATAAAAAACATAATTTACTCAATACCTTATTTTGGCAATTTCTGTAGATTGTAGATGGATGAAAATTAGTCTCATAATATCAGACCTAATACATGTGATGGTATTATATACCATGTAGACGGATGAAAATTAGTCCATTGTAATATATATCACGTCTAACGTGCTAGTAATATCCCAAAAATGGAAAAAAAAATGCTTGAGTTGCATAAATCTTTAGATCGTGTTAGATTTGCATGTTTGCTTGTGTGAATGCCTGTTCAGTGTGCAGATTTGTGCTGCGAGAGCTCATTTTGTCTTTCTTTGTAGGTTTTAAGTGAAATGTCTCAATGCTGGAGACAAAACTGCTTCCAATCTCCATGAGCAAGGACGGTATGTGCGAAAATTGTCGGACATGTTTTGGCCAGAAAGAAACTGAAATTTGCTGTGCTCACACAGGTCTTTCAAGTGTCCTTTTTGAAAGAGGGGAGGCTTTGTCAACACAGATCCTGGACTTCGCTTTGCAGAATGTTTACAGAGGAGACCAGTCATATTTCTTCTATGAGGAATTTTTAGAATATGTGAATTCTTTATCCTTTTTTATTCACATTTGTAATGTTGATTTCAATAAAATATTTATTTCAACCAATGCATCAGTGACTTGTCACAAAGCAGAACATGCCGTTGTGTAGAAATACTGTAAAGTTAATGGCCCACACTAACTAGTGTGGTTTTAGAATTTAGTACTTGCACATAATGCGTTTCTCACTACAGTATATTGTACATTAGAGCTACCCATTCTAATTCGCAACTGTAGATCAATACTGATCAATTTGTTAGTCCATTGATCATACAAGCAGAACACAACAGCAAATGTACAGTGCAAATTAATGACTTAAATTATAAGGATTTGTTAAATCTTTTGATTCTTACGAGGAATTTGTATTACCCGTTTTATGACATTTTCGTCATAAATTTAGCATGTCTGCTGTTGCAATTTTACCGACATCAACACACTTAGAATGAAATGTCACCCAAAAAGTTGATGGCGAAGGCCCGCGATCCTCCAGATCCTTATATGTAAATTAGCATCGTTCAAATGACTCCGGGGCGTCTTTGTCTATACTGTACAGTATTTTGTTACAAAGGCAATCGGCGGGGTACAGTCTATAGTGGTCGCCTGACAATCGCGCGGCACAGCGACGTAACTGTTGGTGTGCAAGCCCTGGCACGGGGCAATCAGTGGCCTACTGCATATTTTTATTAAACAACAAAGTCATGCCTGCATCCAAACATTTCAAAAAAAAAAAGTTTAAAGTGTTCAAAGATAGCACACTCAATTTGAACGCGTCTTTTTCAAGTGTAAAAAAGGAAACGGATATTGTGAAGTACAATTGAGTGTTACAAAATATGATCACAGTAATATTGGTTTCTACTGATAAAACCTAATCTGATATTTACTTTTCTATTTAAATATGTTTAACTGCCAACATCCTGTGTCGTGTACTGCTCTCAGTGAAAAAGGTTTGGACAGCCCGACTGCAGCAGACAACCCTTCACAATCAAGGACAATTAAGTCTTCAATAAACCTAAGAACATGTCGGCGAAAATCCACTCAAGCATGACGAGAGCTTTCAAACGCCATACAGGAGGCAGAGACACGAAGCATACATTTCAGCAATGTGCGGCAGACGTTCGAATCTCAAACGTAAGCGCACGCATTGTGACGGCGCATTTTCTTTTCTTGCAGGCACTGTTCCTTTAAATGAGACTCCGCCCTCCGGTTGCTAACATCCGCGCTGCCGTCTATCAGCAGCCACTTGTACAACAACAATGAATGTATTTGGCGATTTCAGTGAAAAATACGCCAATATCGCAGTAGTTCTTCTAAAACTCTATTGCCTTTAAGTGGAAATTTATGCCGCGAAGCAGGATTTGACACACTGTCGCTGGTAGGCTTTCATCTTCCTGTTTATCGATTTAATATCTTAGCTGAACACTTTGCTAGCTCGCGCCATAGACTCTTAGGCCTCTGATCTTTGTATTTGATCAAGCATGGTCTTGGCGGAAAGACCCTCCATTGGTCATTGCACAGCCGCACACGTTCTTGCAGCGTGTGTTTCATGGCTTGGACGGAAATTTTCGCCGCTTACAGAAACAGTTGTGCGACGTAACCTAGGGAAGACACTGCAAATCTAAAGGATGATTGTGCAGCAAGCAAGTGCGAAATCATTTGCAAGTTTGTGACACATTCATTAGAATTCCAATCTTTATGAAGACAGACTGAGTTACCGCATTACGTACTGAACGTATACTTTGTATAACTTATGGTAAGAATGAACGATCTCGTGGGTTCTGCTTGTTTTGACCACGCCTTCGAGCAAATTAAGTCCTATTTGCGAGTTGATGCCCGCCATTTAAATAGCATCATTCTATAGTTGCTAATACATTGTGTGAGGTTGTCTTGACGGTTTCTCCTCCTCTAAACAGGTCTTTTAGCAAGGAGAGGAATCCCTTTAGGAGTGAGCTGTGGGTGTGTGTAATGGCAGGTGGAAGGCGAGGGGCAAACCGCACCACTTACTGCAGAACCCCACTTGGCAGTGAATCAGGCTCAGTAAGCAATGGCAACCACTCCACCAGCTCTCCGGTCACCGGGGTGCGATCTCGCGCGAGGTTTGTTTGAATCATTCGCTCACATAAGGCAGAAACGCATAGGGAGCCGACTCCGTGGTATTTTTTCCTCCTGCAGGAGTGGTACAGGAGCCTGCATGTCCAGCCCTCCATTGGCTGCGCAGACAGTGATTCCCTTGAAGCACTCCAAGATCCCCGAGTTGCCTGTGGATCACAGCGTGCTTTTTGAGCTCCACCTTTTCTTCTGCCACCTCATTGCCCTCTTTGTCCACTATGTCAACATCTACAAGACTGTGTGGTGGTACCCACCATCACATCCTCCCTCGCACACGTCACTGGTGAGTACCCTTACGGTGACGTGGTCGTTGTCATGGTTCTCACTTTAGTTAAAACCAAAAAGGATAAAGTGCCACTGTAAACATTTAACTGTACATTTGTTGCGTTATCTAAATTTTTCACGTCATCTAAAAAATGATGTAATTGCACATAATAGTTTTTTCCCCTGCAAACAAAGCTATGTTGGCAAGATGGCCAATTTGTCATTGACAAGCCTCATTATGTGTGTTGCGCCTAATGTGTTTGTCCCGTCATGGACCGCATCTCCACAATCTCTCTTTGGCATGTACTTCTCTAAGCATCTTTTTTAATGAAATCTCTGATGGAACATTGTGAAATGTATTTCCAAGTGGCAAATCTGTCCTTAAATCTTCATGTTGTTTTTCAGAACTTCCACCTGATTGATTATAACATGCTCGTGTTCATAGTCATCATTTTGGCCCGGAGGTTAATCGGAGCAGTTGTCAAAGAGGTGAGAAGATCTATTTTTCCCTCTTCTAACACTGCGTTTGCAAAAATTGTGTTGCATGTTTAGCGTGCGTACATACAACAGCTCCACAAATAAATGTGGTCAGATGTATTAAATATTTAACTGTAACTCGTGCTGATGGAAGAACAGCGCATTACGACAGTATTCACAGCTCCGCACTGTTTCCACATTTTGTCCAACTACAGCCTTATTCCAAAACGGAATGAAATAAAGTTTCCTTCAAAAAAATAACATTTTTCACAAGCTTGACAAAGCTGTTTTGGGGGCAATTTCAAGACAACAATTTCCATGTCATCATGTTATTCCATTTAGGAATTAGTCTGTAAAGCTGAGAATATTTCCCAATGTACCGTGCGTGTAGAATCCAAAATAAAATGGCACCTGACATCGGAATTTGAAGAATTCTGTTGTTCCTGTTTACCTTTGATCCCTATTCTCAAAGAAATGAAATGTCCTCTTTCTGTTTTGGCTCTCCTGCAGGCATCACAGAGTGGCAAGCTCTCGTTTCCTCATTCCATCTTCTTAGTGATGGCCCGCTTTGCTGTGCTAACGCTGACAGGCTGGAGTCTGTGCCGCTCCCTCATTTATCTCTTCAGAACGTACTCTGTGCTAAGCCTGCTCTTTCTCTGCTACCCGTGAGTACCATCATGTCTGCTTCATTCAGGGAACTTTGGACCTTGAGCTTCTCAGTACGTTGACACGCACACTTAATCGGGTTACTGACATGGTTCCCTCTCTCCGTTTTTGTCCCCACACCACTCTTGAGTTAACGCGATGATTATCAACATGCCCCTTCCACACGAAGAGCTTTTTTTTTTTTATAAACAAAATAG
Source organism: Hippocampus mohnikei (assembly GCA_026261675.1). Taxonomy (NCBI): domain Eukaryota; kingdom Metazoa; phylum Chordata; class Actinopteri; order Syngnathiformes; family Syngnathidae; genus Hippocampus; species Hippocampus mohnikei. The sequence continues at coordinate 1,447,477 of JAKGUB010000336.1, forward strand.
CAGAAAGAGCAACCGCAAATTTATGTTGTTCTCAATAAGCATTTTTTCTCTTCCAAATACATGTTTCGTAGTTTGTTCACATTTCAGATTGTTCTTATCGCATTTACTGGTCGATTTACAACTTTCTTACCTCTGCTGATAATGCACAATTCCATAACCTTGTGACTTCAATGGGTAGATTTCACATGAATTGAGACACTGTAACAAACTCAAGGACATCCTATCGTGCTGCCCACCCGAAGTTCAACCTTCCTGTCTGCACAGTTAACAGTTAACAAGGCCTCAGTTTCATTCAGCTCAAGGTGGCCCTTTTTCTCTGTGCTCTAAACACACGCGTTCGAGGTCAATCAAGCATACAACAAAATGAAACTTTTAAACATAACTTTGAGTTTGTCTGTACTCTTATCAGCATTATCATCGTTGTTTCATTTTGTTGACATCACTCCACTCTGAACCGTAGGCCCTCATTGGGGTCTTTGGCCTGTAGGTGCCCACTTTACTCATAATAATTGCCTTGGTCTCTTTGCAGTTGAATAAATAGAAGCAGCCGTCCACAGTGTGAGGAGTATGTAGCACACAGGTGTCAAAGTCAAGGCCCGGGGGCCAGATCTGGCCCGCCACATCATTTTACGTGGCCCGCGAAAGCAAATCAAGCATGTCAAGTTCCATGAAACTTGCTAAAGTCTGAACCAAAATTTCTAATTGTCTCATGTAATACACAATAACAGTCATTATTCTTGACTTCTGATTTTAAAACTAGTTATCCATTTGTTGTGCACTGTATATGTAATATGTGGAGGTGATTATATATATGGTTTCCCAAAATTCGTAACGGACCTCCAAGGGAAACCGTAACTACAATGTGGCCCGCGACAAAAATGAGTTTGACACCCCTGATGTAGCACATCCTGCTGCTTGGTGGAAACAAGGCTGATGAGACACATTAGCTCACCTCTCTTAGCAGTAGATTGATAATGGCGCTGCAGTCAGAAGAAGAAGTCGCTCTTTTTTTGTTTTGTTGGCTGGACAGTTCGCTGCTTGTTAATAGGCGCTGACAATGTGGACATTGTACAGGGACACAAGAGCGCATTGAGCCGCTTGGCTCCCATGCCATTTGCTATTACTTTCACTGCACTCGCTGTCTCCCGTCACCACCTGGTGGACCTTCGGTGGTTTCGTGTGAGGAGGCTTTCATTTTTGTCTGTTTCGTTCATTCGGAGGGCCTAGAGCACAACGAGAGTGAAGCCACACGCAATTGTGGTTCGTCATTCACAAAGTCTGATTTTTTTTTTTCCTATTTGCCGGCAAAAAATAAAATAAAATCATCCATTTGCTGCTGGGCTCAGACTCAGTGTTGGCTGTATAAAAATTGTGCTTTGCAACCATCTTGTACCATCGATAGGCAGTGACAAACCATTTGGGGTGGGCATTAATTAATCATGCATACAAGGGGGGGGGGGGTTTACTGTCCAACCATAATTGTAAAAACTAATTGTACCTTCTGTCCGCTACAGATTTGGGATGTATATTCCATTCTTTCGGTTGAGCTGCGACTTCCGGCGTGCCGGTCCCCTCTCCCCCATCGCCAGCATTGGCTCCAAAGAGATGGGCAGCGTGGGCCTGGGGCGGGACTACCTGTCGGTGCTCAAGGAAACCTGGAAGCAGCACACCAGCCAGCTGTACGGCGTCCAAGTCATGCCAACTCACGCCTGCTGCCTTTCCCCAGACTTGATCCGCAAAGAGGTGGAGTTCCTCAAGATGGACTTTAACTGGAGAATGAAGGAGGTGCTGGTCAGCTCCATGCTGAGTGCTTACTATGTGGCCTTTGTACCCGTCTGGTTTGTTAAGGTGAGATCTTCACAGGTTTTTAATATGCAATGGAATTTTACATTTTGAATACCCCTAAAATAATAGAATTTGCAATGTGACCGGCATCAAGTTAGTTCAGCAGTCAAATGACTTCATGTAAGACTCGTGCATACAGTATCTTGAACTTCTTCAGCAAAGCTCATGACACAGCTCAGTGAGTGTCTATAGAATTCAATGTTTTGCCTTTGGGCTTTATTCTTTTTTTATTTTATTTATTTTTGTGAAGGGAGGTGAGCAATGGTTGTCTAAAGCTCCTGACTTTGATGATGATAGAATTGGAAAGTGAGATGGAACACATCTCAGTTCTGGCTGCTTGGAACAATATTGCCAGATTGAACACAACATGAACAATGGAGTTAGATTAAGTTGTAATATATACTAGTGGTTAACTTTTTATCCACTTTTTGTGATTTGATGACAGATTTTCAATGCTTCTCGAATTGATGCGTATTTTTTTTGTTACAATTGATGATGGTTTTTCTTACTGTCACTCCTGACTTATGTTTTACATTTCTAATGGCCCAGCTTTAATAATCAAGTACAGTGCAGTTAAGTTTACTACCATTAGCTTTCATTGAAACGACAATGGAAGAAAAGTAAATATTAGAACGTCAGCTACATTGCAAAAAGTGGCATTTCAATTGTGAGTATTGAAGTTATCGTCAGAAATATATCGTTTCCTGCCCCACACCTGATGTTCTCTCACGGCACACAAGTTGTTATTTTCTGAAAAATCTCCCGGCAGACCTCCAAACAAAAATGTCCAACAAAAAGTATTTACTACTCATCTGAGTTTGCTTACACATTTACTTTGTGTGAAATCTGAATTGAACACTAAATGCATATATCCACACAGAAATGGAAGAAAGACGCACACAGAGACCTTCAACAGAGCTTGAATCGCTCTCTTTTTGACAGTCATGCTTGAAACGCGATAATAAAGCTCACAATAATTGTTGAAGTGAAGGAGAATTTGTCTTTTTCGCAAATTCAAATTTCCCAACTTTTAAGATCATCAAATTAATTTAAGCATCAGCAAACGTAAACCTAAAATGCAGTTTTTAAATGGTGATTTTGCTTAAGGAAAAAAAAATGTTAAAAGCTACCTGGCCCTGTGTGGAAAAAATATTTGTACCACACAGGGCCACCCCACTGATAAAATCATGAATGAACTGTGGCTAATCACATTTTTAGAAAAATTGAGTTCATTAGCATTGGCCACACCCATGCCTCATTTACTCTGATTAACGAAACTGTACTTAAGTAATGATGCAATAAAAATATATTGCACACAGGAAACAAATTGTATCCAAATAAATGTTTAGCATATCAAACGAAACTGTATTGTACTTAAGTACAACTGAACTGCACTTTACAAAAAAAATGGAACAAACTGTAATGTTATGAGCACTTTGAACATGCATTTCAGTGATTTTTTTCTCCACGCACCCCTAGAGGGAGCCACACATGCTACTCTTGGAGAATCACAATCTTCGTACCATAGGATTCATGCTACACCTCATAGGTTGTCCCCCCTTTGTTTTTATTTAGAGCACACAGTATGTAGACAAACGGTGGTCTTGCGAGCTCTTCATCCTGGTGTCAGTCAGCACGTCAGTCATCCTCATGAGACACTTATTGCCGCCTCGCTACTGCGACCTGCTCCACAAAGCTGCAGCGCACCTTGGCTGCTGGCAGAAAGTAGACCCGTCCCTCTGCTCCAACGTCCTCCAGCACTTGTACGTACTCTCACAGTTAACCAGGAAACTCAAGCGCTGAGATGTGCCTTGTTGGAGAATAATTCAGAAGCATTGTCTGTGATGCGTTTCCTCTCAGGTGGACGGAAGAATACATGTGGCCACAGGGAGTCCTGGTCAAACATAATAAGAACGTCTACAAAGCGACGGGCCACTACAACGTGGCAATACCATCAGATGTGTCCCACTATCGCTTCTATGTGAGTACTATGACTTGATCAGCTGACTGCAGACCGGTTTGTTCAGTAGTGCCTTGTGATAGTTTTTTGAGATACAAGTCATCGTTCAGCTGATTTTCTGCTTTTCACTTAGGAGCAAAAAAAAAAGCATGCAACATTTTTTTACCTGAGTGCTGTATGGTAGCAATAAAATCTCTAGTGAAGAATTCATCAAGAAAAGAGGCTTGATGCTGTTTCTTGATACTCCCAGTTTAAGTTTATGGTCAAAATAGATAAAACACATTGGAAATGTTGTATGCCAAATTGGCCCTTGACCAGTGTGGTGAATGTGGGAAATATTCACCTCGCCACATTACATTTTAGTTCGCTGTTGGCAAAGTGGTGAGTGGGGAGCATTCGGTACAGTATTAAAGAGTGCTATTTTCTCATTCAAAAACACAATTGTCTCTTTGTTGGTTTTTTTTTGGGTGGGCGCGGAACTGATTAGCGGCATTTCCATGCATTTCAATGGGAGAAGATGATCTGAGATACAAATGTTTTGAGTTCCAAGCATGGTCATGGAATTAATAAATCATATCTCATGGTACAGCTGTTTTAACTTCTTAAAAATAGTTTGTGCTAAATCAGATTAATCTATTGGCATCGGTTTGCTTTTTCCTCGCAACTGACTCGCTCTGTCTTTTCCACCCGCAGTTCTTTTTCAACAAGCCACTACGAATATTGAACATCCTCATCATCTTGGAAGGTACCATGATTTTTTACCAGCTCTACTCGTTGATATGCTCAGATAAGTGGCATCAGACTATATCGCTGGCACTGATCCTCTTCAGTAACTATTATGCCTTCTTCAAGCTTCTGAGAGACCGAATTGTCTTAGGCAAAGCGTACTCCTACTCAAACAGCCCATCAGACCAGAAAGTCACTTAGGTATAAGTTATTATTGTGGGACGCGTTCAAGAAGAAGATGCTCAAGAGCTCTGTATTTTTTCTACAAAATTGCATTTTGTGTCTTGCTTTTGTTCCAATCTGTCATAATTTAAAAAAGGAGATATTTTTGTAGTACTTAAAATGTTGTCTGGTTGTTAATGTTTCTTGTCCTTGATCTTTTCCGACTGAGTGGGTGTTTAAAACTCACTTTTGGTAATACGCCTTCATTTTTATAATCTTATGGTACACATGTCATAAAAGGTCCATTATTCAATTACATTTATTTTAACAAACAAAATTGTGCCGCAGAGTGACTGTGTGGTTAAGCACATCTGCCTCAAAGTTGTGAGATTCCCTTTGAGGCCTCGTGTGTGTGTGTGTGTGTGGGGGGGGGGCTTTTAATGAGGGGGAAAATAAGGTCCGGGAGGCTTCATTAAGGACTACAACAGATTCAGAGAAGCAAGATATTCCCCATCCAGGGTCTTTTTTAAGGGAGTTGTTTGGTGTTTTGTTTGAGCTTGAATATCACCAGCTTCTGACGTTCCAAATGTGTCTAATTTGAGACACCTCCGAGTAAGGTATTTTTACAGTCTTTGTTTTCACAAGTACAGTGATTGTACTTCCACGTACAGTAAGTGACGTAATGAGTACAAGTGATAAAGAAAATGGAAGAATCCCAAAATCGTATTAATGTCAAATTAATAGAATTAGGTATTCCAAATACACTTGATGAAAAAGATTAAAGACATATGTTTATGGTAATGGAACATTTCAATTCAAATTAATGGACATAATTGGAGACCTGAATTAAAATGAGTTGACCAATCAGCTCAATCAAAGACATAAACAAAGGACATATTTTTGAAGAAGGTTTGGTTTGATGTTCACAGATCGACATACTTAATGGCATACATCATGCTGTCAGAGGAAAAAAAAACTACAATCGCTGCTCAATGCTTGTCAGCGCGGGCGACACCAGAATAATTTTAGGCGCACTGTCCCTTTAAGAGCGCCGATTCGCCGAAGGCTGCAGCTGCGCAGATGGTCGCTCATCGCAGCCTCGATTGAACGTGTCAACATTTCTCCGGATGCTTCGAGGATGAATTAAACCTGCTTATTTAGCCATTCACGCCCAAATGTGGTGATTGACAGATGGGAAATATAATGGCGCGACCATTACCTTCCCAGCTGCGTTACTGATTCGGTAAGTGGCATTTGTCAAGACGATGTTTTCACATGCATTTGTCTTTTTTAAATTGTAATCAATGCATTTAGAAACAAAGGACAATGATTTTCAAGCAACGGTAGATATAAACTTGAATTTCTAAAATGTGGAAAATATTTGGATTGCAAAGCAGAATTTCTGCGTGTGTACTCTTTCGGATGTTTAATCCGTCAGATAACTGCTACAGCATTTGTTGTATTGACTTCGGTTGTTGTTATAGGATGAATTGGTGACATCTTTCTAATCGCATTAGGGTGTCTAACAATAAAATTGCACTCTTGATGGGTTAGCCCCAGTATATATGGCTGCAGACGTTTTACAAGAGAAATATCTTTATGATAATATTTCTATTGTTTTTGATAGTGACGTAACACAGTTGGTGTTTTGGTTGCCAAACAGCACTACACGGAATGAGTGCTTGATTATGTAAGTCCTAAGAATTGATTCCACCGCTTGAAGTCATGCCATGAGGTCTATTTGAAAGGACTTTTAGACACATAATAATAATAATAATACATTTTATTTGTAAGCGCCTTTCATAGCACTCAAGGACACTTTACAAGCAAGAGGAAATAATTAAAATCACAGCAAACATTAAAATCACAGATAAAATTATAAATAAAAGAAGAGATAAATTAAGTAGAGTATGCGAGTCTGAATAGGTATTGTATTTCAGTGGTTCTCGAACTGGGTTCTTCCTGCCCACAGACAGCTGGGATTGGCTCCAGCACGTCCGCGACCCTTTGGAGGATAAACAGATTAGAAAATGGATGGATGGATGGAAAGAGTATTATTGCGGGAATAAAATCATACTTTTTTGAGGATTTATTTTTCTCAGACTATAGTATTTTTTAAAATACTTTTTCGAATAAACGGTGTATTTTTGAATTTCCGACGCTGTCTTGAAAATAGGCAGCTTTTATTTAATAGCATTTATAATGCACATTCAGGAAGGCAAGGCAATGCACCGGTTTAGAGGACATCACATACACAAGGCAACTCAATGCGCTTCACACAGCTAAAGAATGCATCCGAAAAGCAAAGAGAGGTTGTGGGTTTAAATGACCAAAGTCAATTGGTGCTAAAAACTATCCAGGGTACAGGGTTCGATCCCAGGGACGGCCTTCCTGTGTGGAGTTTGCATACTCTCCCCGTGCCTGTCTGGGTTTTCTTCGGCTACTCCGGTTTCCTCCCACATTCTAAAAACATGCATGGCAGGTTAATAGAACACACAGAATTGTCCCAAGGTGTGATTGTGGGTGAGGAGGATTGTGTGTGTGCTGGGGTTGGCCGGCTACCAGTTCAGGGTATACCCCGCCTACTGCCTGAGGACGGCTGGGATAAGCTCCAGCACGCCCACAAACCTCGTGAGGACGAGCGGAATAGAAAATGGATGGATGAAGTACTCATTATTTATGTTCCGAAGACCCAGAGAGGAAAAGGATGAAAAAGCCACATGCCGCATGTTGCAGACCCCTCAGTTACAGTAGATGGGCCCTGTGCTGGTGACTGGCTGCACACACACATGTATGCACTAAATGGCCACATCAACTATATCTGCTGAGCTCCGCAGGAAGAAGCCGGCAATCGGCGGATGATGGAGGACAAGCGCAAGAAGCGGAGCCCCAAAGTGTCCCTTCCACAGCCGCCTCCTCCCCCCATCAACCCACGCAAGGTCTCCGTCCTGCCCGCCAGCAAAAGTGCCACCTTCTCTCTCGGCTTGCCGCAGCCCCCCTCCCCCAAAAACCGAGGCAAGTACAAAAGGTCTGTTGGAGCGACGGGACAGCCGAAAGACGTCTTCGCTGGTGTGGTGCCTCCACCCAAGATTACCAGGTAAATATACTACCACATACTCGCATGTCCCTTTTTCGTATCTGGGATGAGATAGCGCAGTGATTCTCCATGTGTGCTAGTGGGACCTGGGCGCCCTCTTTTGGTACTAAAAGTAATCACTGAACTGAATCTTAAAACTGATGTTGAGGTAGCTTTTCCCAAAAATCACTTTAACGTTTAAAAAACAAATTCACTCCACTACATTTTTATTGAGTACAGTTCAGTTGTATTTAAATTTTAAGTACAGCGCAGTACATATGTGTTTAATAATTTAGAAGTGTTTGTTTGCAAACATTTATTCAGGTGGTAATTTTTTTAAATGTGTCCGTATGCAATACATTTTGAATAATTGATTCATTTTTATTTTCATATATTCATATTTGAGAGTATTTAGGTAACCTTTTAGAAATATAAGGTGTGTTACATTAGGCAAAACGTGCTGCTATCTTGTGGCATTTAATGGCTATGACAGTAGTCTGCTGTATGTCTTTGTGTGTGAGGGGTGGGGTGGGTTGGGGGGGCATTAATTTCTCATGGATTTTTGCTATCTTCTGCCCCTCTCACCCGCAAATAGCAAATGTGATTGTGCAGGGTCTCTCAAAGTGTGGTACTCGGGCTCCCTCTTGTACGTGTACTGAAAGAAAAAAAAAGACAATTACAGTTCAGTTGCATAAAACTGATAACTTCAATACATTTGTATTTAATCCTTGAGAATTGTTTGTTTTCAAACCTTTATTAGGGACACTTTTTGTTAAACCTAAATGCAGTGGGCTATGTTTTACCAAAATATTGAAGCGCACTGTAGATGTTCAAAATGTGCTTAATGTTTTTTAAAAATATAAACCCACGCACATGTATTTTGATGTTGTTTATGTTGATATTTATTTTTCTGTGGCACTTACTGTAAACGTATGAGAATCACTGCCTTGCGTAGTTATATTGCTGCTGCTGTCTGAAGGCGCACAGGTTCGATCTTGAACCACCATCCATTCCAAGATGGGATGAAATGCAAGTGGGTTGTGTCAGGAAGAGAATGTGGCATTAAAAAAAATGGGGACAAACAAATTTAAGTGATTTGTTGTCATTACCAGTGAGCACAATAGTCAGCACAATTACATTCGTACAGAAGAGGGCAAATCCAATCAGCGTTTCTGACCTCTGATGGTACATCGTAAACAACTTTGGAGTGTCTGATCTTTCAAGTTTTTGTGTCTCTTGCAGGGCCCACAAGGAGAAGCCCAGGGCCCCCCAACCTGCAGGGCCCAGTAAAGTCGTGCAGTCGTCCCCCCTGCAGCATTCCTTTCTTACTGACGTGTCCGATGTGAGAGAGATGGAGGGAGGCCTTCTGAACCTCCTCAATGATTTCCACTCGGGCAAACTGCAGGCTTTTGGTGAGATGAATTTCAGCGACTTCTCATGCCCGTAGCTCATCCCACATCAAAGATCTTATATCCGGGTCATGGCACCAATTGAAAAGTTCCAAGCAAACTTTTACCAACAATCTCGTGTAATTATTTTTACCCGTGCTGGAATTGTATGTCTTGTTGCACAAAAAAAGTACTTAACCACAGCTGTGTGTGTGGCGCAGGTAAGGTGTGCTCCTTTGAGCAACTGGAGCATGTGCGAGAGATGCAGGAGAAGCTGGCGCGACTTCATTTCAGCATGGACAGCCATGTGGAGGAGCTTTCCGAGGACCAGAGGAAGTGCGCCTCCGACCACAACCTGGAGCGCCTGCTCGGCAACGTAAGCACAAAACTGAACTCTATAGATTTTTCCAGGATCGGGTCTTTACTTGAGTGTTTATTTTTATGTTGACTTTTGACATTTAATCCCAACAGCTGAGAACAATTATCTGTACTTTCTGCTCCTTATTTTTCAGAAGAGATTTAATTGTTTTCAAACTATGTTAAAAATATTTGTAAAAAAAAAATGAGAGAGGGGTAAAGTCAACCGCGGTTGAAATTTTGATTGATTTATATCTTTGGGTCGTATAAGGAAGAAAAAACTGCCACATGGAGTGTGAGCCAAGCAGCATGAATGACGATGTCGCAAATTTAGAGACGCAAAAATATTCTTCATCCATGGCCGTATTCAAGAGAATTGTTATTGGTGTTGTCGGTGTCTTGTGCTTGCTTGCTTCTGGTGTCTTTCATAAAAAAAAAAACCAAATACAGCAGTCTGGAATGTCGACACACCCCTGGGCAAATGTCAGGGTTTTGTGACATAAAAAAATGAGACCAAGATAAATTATTACCAAACTTTTTGCAGCCATTCATGTGCCCTATAGCCTGTCCATCTCAAATGTGAAAAAAAAATATTTGTGTGAGTTAAATTAAAATTAAATAATGTGGGTGCACCAGTGTGCCTAAATCATGCCCCAGAAAAAATGTCAAACAAGAATGAGAAAAATAACAATTGGGCTGTTTTGCTGTGGTTCATTTGCCATCATGGAAAGCTCATGAAATATTTAATCAGGCCAGAACAACATTCTAGTTGTCCGTTTAACCTCCTTGTGCCGGGGCGGTGAGCTCATTCGATACAATTGTGGCTGAGGCTAGTCTTGATCAAGGGCATTAGCGGGAAATATTGACAAGCAGTACGGCATTAAGCATCAGTGTCAGGTTCAGTTCCCACTTACGCACGTCTAACTTTCTTTTGTCTCTGTTCATCTTACAGCTGGAGGAGCTCAGCACCTCAATGTATCCTTTTTTTTTTTTTTGGTCTACTGAGTTCTAAAATACCCAGAATGCTTTTTGTCATCTTTAATGCACGTGTTCAGACAAAAGCTCCATTTGGCTGAGAACCAGGATCTGCCCAAGACATCTGCTCCCTGACTAAGTGAGGTGTTGAGAGGCCGTCACATCCCAGCAGACCCGGTTACCATGGACGTACTCCACGCGGTTGCTATAGTAACATGACGAACGCATAAAAGAGGGAAGGTACTTTTCCGTTAGGTCACTGAAGGTGCAGCAACAAATGACTATACCAAAACTCATTCACGGCACAAAAAAGGTCTGACAGACGGTATTCTTATGATTGAATCTAATGAGTGTACTTTGCAATTCAAAAGACATTTCATCAGCGTTTTGAATTTTTGGGGACACTTTACCCTTGGAATTCACATTGTGGTTCAGTCAGACGCTTTATATCTTTGCTAATGTTTTGAACCGGGTGTAATAATGGAGGACAATCTTCACTGCATGGAAGAGCAAATGTAGAACTTGGGTATTTGATTAAGTAACCTGTTCAATATTGGGATACACATTTCCAGTTATTATGACTTAATGGATAAATGTCATTATAATTTCTCTGTATTGTCTTGGGGTTTCATTAGGATGTGTATATGGTGTCTTTATATAGGGATTCAAAATGGCAGCTATTTCCAGTTTCGGAAATTTAAGGAGCGAGTTTTTGCTTGATCACAAATGTGTTCCCTGACAGGCAATTTCAAGTTATTGCTTTGCCCAACCAATTATTTTTTTTCTCGCCTGTGACTCTATTAATAAACAACACATGGGATTACCTCTTGGAATTGAACTCAGCTTTCACTGTGATAAGTAACACACGACCGAAAGTTGTTTTTTTTTACCTCCACTGACAACATAACAGTATACTGTCAATCTATCAATACTGATTAGTTTACTGAGGTAAATAGCACTACCAAATGGTGTGGGCAGTGAGCGATATTATGAATGGATTGCGAAAAAGGCACAGGAAGTTCGATTTACAGAAATAAAACACTTTATATATATATGTATATATTTAGATATCAATCTGTCTTTGTCATCGTTTCCAAATATGTCGAATATAATTTAACAATCAAAGGCGTTAAAAGGCTACTTGAAGACTGGCACTGTACTGTGAATCCTCCATCTGTGCCTTTTGTTTCTCCGGCAACAAGGGGAGTCAGCCCAAAGTCCTTCTCAAGAGCCTTGATGCAGGCATCAATACACACTTAGCTATTACGAAGCGTGTGTCTCGTTCCAGAGAAATGGGTCACGCAAACAAAACAGTCTGCATCACATCGACGAGATTTAAAAGGGTCACACGACAGAAAAAAAATTGACTCATGGTTACAGAAGAAACTAATACTGTGCAAATACATAACCAGCTGTACAGAAGTATCTTGTACTATGATAAATCTCATTTTGATGACTCAGCAAAAAACAACAACAAAAAAAAAAAACGGCCACATAAATCATCCGAAAAAAAAATATCACCGGACATTTTCTGACACTGCTAAAACACGATACAACTTTCAGATCCCTGTCTATCCTTTTTGTGCATTTTAACTTTACATTCTGCAAATGGCTCTCTGATTTGTGGTTCGTGTTCAGCAGATGAAGTAAAGCAATGACTGATTCATATGCGAATCTCGCGTTCATCATCATGAGCTACCTTGTCAATGTGCAAAGAGAGCAGTGTTGTCTGGGAGCAGGACCTGGTGTCAGGATGTCGCAAACTTCCAAGCTTCTGTACCAGAGGAAGAAATATCACTGAGAAAAGAGTAAAAGTTCCTCATCGTTGAGGACTTTTCTCTTCATTAGGAGAAAAGTGCAGGCACGAAGAAATGTCGAACATCTCTATGTCTTCAAGTAAGTAAGGTCAATGTTGTGTCTGTATGGTCTCCCACCGCTTGCTTTTTATCTTTTGGAGGCGGACTTCAGAACCTCGTTTAACCCTTTGTGGACGTTGGCCGACTGGGATGCGGCACACTCGCTCAGGCCGGGCCCCATTTGGGTGTGAAGAGCCAGGCACAGGTTGGCGGTGGCCGCGCGCACGCTGCCGCCGCGTCCGTGAACGGTGCCGCTGTGGCTCGACGTGCCAAGCAGGTGCCACAGTAGGGGCAGCACTTTCAGCTCCACCATTTGGGGCTTGCGAGGGTAAAGCTCACTCACTAGATCTGGAATTACAAAGACCAAATGGTTAAAAGAGCTTTAGCGCCCCGCCACTCAAAATGGGGTCCCTTAGCTGTAGCTTGAGTGTCTGTTAAATCCTTTGCAATACATTATAGTAGCCATGTCAAATCATTAAAAAAAAAAAAAAAAAAAAAAAAGGGGCTCAGAGATGATTTTGATTCAAAACACAAATCTACTCGCAGCATTACTAGCCCTCTCACACACCGCTCAAAAATCTACAGGTGAGGCAAAATATTTGCTTGTTGGAAGCACATAATTTGGGTAAATGTTTGTCAATTCACTGTGCCCCCAAACTTACATTGTCATTATTTTAAGGACTTCATGTACAATTGAAACATTATGCATCCACTATGTATGTATATCAACAGATTTCCTATACTCATATACTGTTTTACTCATCAATGTTATAGATTACTATCGGTAATATTAAACAGTCCACTGTTATTTCACACTAATTGTAGAAATAATTCTGTAGAATAATCATTATTACAGTTTTTTCTTCTGTCTGTCTAAATGGGCAGGCACCATGTCTTTGGACATTTTTAGCACGACTGACTCCACGGGGCAACTTCTATGAAAAACGATTGTGAAAATGATTCCAATTACTGTTTGTCTGCTTCTTAACAGGAATTAAATATGTCATTAATTAAACGTTAAGTCACCATAGGAGTTGAAGAAGTAACTAAATGGAGCCAGCAGGTTACAAAGTTGGCAACACCCACTGCTTTTGTGAACTAGTTTCTCTCTATTCGCAGCCACGTTGTTCGTGAAAGTGCACATCAGCGTCGGACAATGGATAAATACTGACTTGAATCGAAAAAGCATATCTTGTATCTAACATGCAATTATTTAACTTTTGTCCACAGACGCCAGTGATGAAGTAAACCAAATCTTCGCAAGTTCGGGGTCAAAGCATCATGTCATTAGCCTGTAGTTGCAGCACACACAGGAAGTACGAACGCAGTGGAAAAGTAAAACAACAACAACAAAGCCAGTCAGGCAGCCGTTTCAGATTTACCTGCAACCTTCTCAACAAGATCCACCTTGGCTTTGCCGCTTGCAAATTGAGCCTTAGTGCAGAAAGGCTGAAGGAGGAGACTGTTATCTGTCAAAAAGATATAGCGATACTGTTAACTGGAGACAGTGAAGCAAAATCAAAAATATTAATGGGATGCGGATTCATACCAAGGTTGACCATAAGGGCATCAATGGTTCCAATAGCAGCAGAGTAGATGGCGTTGTTTTTAGAGTTCAGGTGATTGTCCACAATGGCTGGGACTAGAATGTTCACTACTTGAGACAAATTGTCCCTCATCAACGGGATGATTTTCTGCAGCGACTCAAGGGCGTAATGGTTGACCTTGCTGTTGGCCTCCTGCAGCCTGGCCTTGAGCGCATCGAAAACCTAAAAACAAATGGAGAGCTGAGGCCAAAGTCTGCTTTCAATGTCCACGTTTAGGTGCTTACGCTGAGATTTCTCCATACCGGGAATATATTGTGGATGACAATATTTGAGTTGTGCTGGCAGTCAGCCACGAGCTGGTCCATTCCTTTAATTCTCTCTCGGAAGTCCTTGGAGCCCAGCAGGCCTGTTATGTGCTTGATGTATTCATTCTTGTCCGCTATACTCTGTGTCTGAGATCTGTTGCTGTAATTACTGTTGGACATTCTGGAAAGGACGCACAATACACAGGGTGATGTATTAGTGCCAGCCTTGCCTTTAATTGTACACGACATGTGTACAAAACTAGACGTCTCTCTCTTGATTGATGTAAACCGTTTTAGACAGCTCTATGCTTTCTGTCGTCATTATTACCTTTTAGGTGTGTCGGCGAGTTACGTTCGGACGATTGTTCATAAGGTGAATTCGTTCGTAAGTTGCTTCAGTGCTCTATTTTGTCTGTAATGTATGTTTAAGGCTTATATTGACATCCATATGCTTACTGGTTACGCCTCCCGCCCGTTCCACCGTCACACGCCCGCCCCCACGCCTCTCCCGCGCGCCTTGAACGTCGCCTCCGCCCGTCCTCCTCCGCCCGTTCGGCACTCGGAAAAAGCGCGCACTGAAATCTAACTTTTTTTCGACAGACCCGTGAAAATGTTCGTATGTACCGTTTGTTCATAAACGTAACGTCTTGATCTTTTGTACTGGTTAAGTAGAAACACGCTTACCTGACGGGGTGGTAGAGTGGCTCTCTGGTGAGAGACAAGGCTCGGACTGTACCGCTGCCTGGGAGGGAGCGTCTGCCCCTGGCTGACTGGGTGTCCTGCGGCATCTCGCCAAGCCCCTAACGCCACCCCCGTAAAAAAAAAAAAAGGGTTAAGACTCAAGTTAAACAAAGCAATGGTGTTTTGAAGGTATTACAGTTGTACCTTGGTCTTCAGAGTTAAAATGGTATCTCTGGTAGTTTGCAGGTCTTTGGAGGGAATCGTTCTTTCCAGGATCTTCTCAAAGTCTGTGTGGCAGGACAGGCAGAGCAGCATTCGGCGGCCGTGGTATCTAAGGGTTAAATGATTGAAGAGTCTTTGTCAAGTCCGGCAAGTCCCCAGTCATGTACATGGATTTTCAGGCAAGAAACAGGTGTCAAGCATTTTCTAATCTCTTGAGACAAATTTCTCCCTCGCTTTCTATGGACCTTGTTTAGCGTGGTACACATTATGTCATCAAATAGCACAGTAACTACTTGTTAGATGTATCGATGCATGGTTCCAAGTTTTACAAGTCTTTGTACACTTAACCAGACCTACAAGTCATCAGGCATACCTTGCTTCCTGCGAGGAGTCTTGTGACAGCTTGGTGACTGCAGGTAAGATTCTGTCGGTTACATCTTTACCTCCAGAAAAGAGGCGAGCGGCTCCGACCTTTTCCACCAAATTTGCCAAGTGTTGGGCTGTGCACCTCCTTACCAATCCATTGAGATGACTAACAGCAAAAGCAAATGTATTTTACGATCCCAATTCCAGATTCTGAGAAACGGCATATGTGCTGTGTGTGCTGAAAGCATACTGACCCAAGTCCTCCAGAGAGCAGCGCATGAATGCCTCGGGTTGGAGTGCAGTGCTGCACCATGCTGTCTAAAGCAGCATCAACATCCTGCCTGATAAAGGCATTACTCTCACCTGCCTTGTGTAGCAAGGCTTTAACGGTCCCGTCTAGCTCCTGGTCCATTGCCTTCTGCAGGTGCATGTAGAGGTCACCCAGTGTACACACGGCAGTCCTGGATACGCCCGACCTGAGGTTCTTCACCTGAATAAGGAGATTTTCATACTCATAGGAAAACAACAAAGTTGAATGTCCCTGAAGGTTGCACTTTTTTATGTACCCGGTAACCCAAAAAATGGCCTTGAAAGTTGTCAGCATTTCACTTTGTCGTCACAATACGTTTTTGTTGTGTAAATCGATTCATCTTTGAATGGCGCCTTTGTCATTCATACTGAAATGATTTCCCGCAGTTTATTACATGCGGTGCTCAACTATTTTTTTTCAAATGTATAAGATAAGGATGTTAAAATGTTAGTTAAAATAGCTCATAGAGTTGGTGACTGTGATGGCAACATTATGACCCTGAAAGAGACAATTACAATATTCATTTTCATTACTGTATTTGTTTCCAAAATACTGTTCAAGCAAATCAGAAGTAAATGGGCCTCCCGCAAGGGATTGTGTTTGACCTTGGCAGTTCTACTATATGATTACTTTGTCATGACTTTATATAAATGCTGTTACCTCTTGAATGAGAGAGAGGCAGACATCACGAAGGCGGCCTTGGAGTGTGTCAGAGTGGTACAGGGCCAGAGAGCGTAGAAACGTAAGACCTTCAATCTTCTTCTCCCTGAAAAGCAGAACAGTAGGGGAAGGCATTCTCACATAATGGACAAACTTTTTCCTTTAAGAAGCATTGATAGTCAATGTGATGTGCAGTTTTCATACAAATGCATAGAAATTTACATGTGGTATTTATAACAATAAATATGATTCTTTGCTCTTGAGTTATTAATGAAACGGGATGGGTTTTTCTTAGAAGCTGTGTTTCTCACCAGTGCGTTGAACTCAGCAAGTCAAAGCTGTGCATCAGCGCCAGGTCCGGTTTGGAAAAGGGACACAGTTCAGGAGGCTGAGAGACATTTTTCTTGTGGACCACAGTAACGGGGGACAGCTCATCTGAAAAAAGGCCCACCAAGACAAGACTCTTAGACCTATATGGCTCAAAACAAACAATGTGTGTGTGGTGATGTATTTTATGAGTTATCAAAATGAGCCACAGTGCACAATAGAAAGAACAACAATACAATTTCCTCATGCTCCAATACCTTTAATGGTCGAGCACACGTGCCAATTCCAGTGACCACACTGCTTTTAAATGTCTCATTAAAAAAACAATATATAAGGTCTAACCAACAAAGAAAAAAATTCACGGGCCATAACAATAGGTAAACGTGCACATGGAATGAGATTCGATACAATTGCGGAATCACAGGAAAATTCTGCTGCAACAGAGTTGGCCTTTACTTCTGAGTTGCCTGAGAAACAGTCAAGGGTGTTTGTTAATTCAATGCCAGTCAGCGCTTCTGCTGTTACAGTAGATTCACCGCGCGCGTGTGTGTGTGAACATGAAACTATGACTACTGTAGCGTGTGACAATGAATAGGTTTCGAAAGCCAAAGATTGTATAGGTGTGCCTCATGTTGTGGACATTTTTGCTTATTGCATGTTGATACCCCACTAACCTGAACTGTGGGAGAGCGAGGGGCGTCCTCTGTTCAGGCTGGGTGCCCTCCTCATACGGGACAGATTTTGGGATTTAGGAGGCACTGTGGGGGGGCTTGGTTGATGGGGTGGAGTGAGGCACTTGACAGGGCTCTGGGGTCCTGGTGGACTGACCGAGGTTGCGACACTTATTGGTGACCCGTCCGAGGGGAGGTCTTCTGTACAAGAAGTGATTGTACTGCCATTCATATGCAGATCTAAAACAGAGATCATCATTAATATGTCAAAAATATGTCAACATTTTTGCCCGCATAAAAATAATACTCATTTTTGACTGATACAGTCACACTGTCTAGAGATGTCACACCTTTACTATTGGGATTTTCTTCATTGGGCGAGGCAGAGAGCATCTGGCGGACACGGTGCCGAATCTTGTCCCTTTCACTGGGCTGCTCCTCAGGCTGATCCGGATTTTGCAGCTGGATCTTATCCCTTACGGACTTCATATTCATCACCTACTCATGCAATGGAAATACAGAACAGACATTGCTGTGACAAATGCGGACACCTCGTAGTGATCTGAAAAATAGGGCCAAATGTTACCTCATCTGGATAGAAGTTGTCACGGCCCCAGTGGTCACCAGAGATAACCGGGGGGGCTCCCAAAGGATCAGCGATGGGTTTGGTGACTGAATCACCCTGCTCCAGTGACAAGGCCAAAGCCAAACGAGGGGAGGATGCTGCGGTACCAAACACGCCTAAAACAGATTAGGGGACATTTGCAGCTAAATTATGTGACGAGCGTTCCATTGTACAAATTTGTGAGGATCAAATCTAAATGTAATGGAAATATACCATGGAAAACAAACAAACAAAAAAAAGAAAACAACATTCGGTTGAGTAAAAAAAAAAAAAAAAAAAAGAGCAAAACTAAT
Source organism: Hippocampus mohnikei (assembly GCA_026261675.1). NCBI lineage: Eukaryota > Metazoa > Chordata > Actinopteri > Syngnathiformes > Syngnathidae > Hippocampus > Hippocampus mohnikei. Next base: position 1,465,829 of record JAKGUB010000336.1, read on the forward strand.
GATTACATACACCCACCTCTGCCAATGACTCCCTCAGGCATGTCTGTGGCTGGCGAATTCCTGCTTCCATTGCTTTGAGATCCTTAAAAAACAACAACAATTCAGTTTTTCCCAGGAATCTGTCATTTTATTTCTCCAATGTCTTACCTTTTGTGGACTTGACGGCTCTGAATGATTCACTTAACAACGGTTTCACCAATGTAGGAGAAGGCACTGTCGCCTCTTCACAGGCTCTGATTGTTCCACTGGAATAAGTAACTCTCTGGCCGACAACGCCTGCCTCAGATGACAAGTCATTCCTCTGAGATAGTCCTTTGAGAAGCAATATTATAATATAAAAAATAAAATAAAATAAAATAAATTCAAGCCATAAAACGTCTGATTCAATCAATACTACTGACCCCTACCTGGAAGGCTGCTAAAGTCCATGGACACAGAAGACCTCAGGTTTGCAGAAGGCACTCTTCCAATTCGAGGCTTCACTCCTGGGGAGGCCATGCTTCCGGAACTATTAACAGGTATGAAAAGTTAGTGGAACTTGCACATTCAAAAATTTGCATTTGCCACCGCTTCCCTTGACACCTGGCTGAAATACAGTATACCAAAATCCTAAACAAGAAATCAATATTAGGTGTCCCCCTCAAACTAACATGAATGATCAAAGAATACAAAAGGTACTAAAATCTTTTTAGCCATTCAAGCAGAAAAGAGAGAGAGAGAGAGAGAGAGAGAGAGAGAGAGAGAGAGAGAGATTTTCTGGTTGCTCCCATTAAAAAAAAACATTACTGTACTAGCTTTTAATTATATTTGAGCATTCATTCTTGACCAGTTTGTATCGCAAACACAGTTTGCATGGACAATTGAGCAAGAACTCTTAACAGTGTTGCTATGCGACCTGCCACTGTATTACTAAAATAAAATGTGTATTAAAATAAAATGTAACAACTGAAATAGCAAGATTCATTCAGCTATATTTTGAAAAATGTTTTCTGTTGATAGTTAAGCTGGATGAATCAAATTGTATATTTTATTGCCCATTTGCCTTTTGATTTTAAAAACAAACAGAAAATGAATGGTCCGCTTTTTAACTAATGTTGGTGGTTAGTTTGTACTGTATTTAAATTCTAGAGTGACCGATGTACAGTACCTGTCGACTTTGAGCGTCAGCTCAAATCCACCCCAATCCTGAATGGTAAAACATGAATATGGTTTTCTTCATAAACACCACCGTATGATGCTAATTCAACAAGCCCTGTACGTGAACAAAGGTCGACTCCCACATCGAGCGCAGGTTTCCAAGCGTCACCTATTTGAGACGGGCTTCAAGGGGGGCTTGTTTGAAAAGCGCCTACACGAAAGGCGACAATCACTGTGGCGTCGATGACAAGTTGTGTAGACGAACGCGGGGACGACGACGTCAACATGCCGTCATCGGCGCTGGTCACATTTCCGGGGACTACTTGCATTTGTCGTTATGTTTGTAAGTGAAGAGTGCCATGTAAATGTAATCTGCAAATATAGTATGTGAAGAGTCGATGTACGACGACGAAACACGCCGCTTGCCGGGGTTGTGCCTAAGTGCTTATCCCCGAAAAAAAAAAATCCGTAGCACCTGGCCGCGAACACACGTTGAGTGAAGGCAGCGGGACATGACTACGTTTGTTTTAATTTAAAGATATGAAGAAATGTAAATGTTGGTGGTTTTGTAGTTATATAAACGAGGCTTTACGGAAGAGTGGTAGCATTCGTCAGTATTATTCGCTATAATTAAACACGTACCGTAAGCCATTGATTCCGCCGAAATAGGGGGAAAGCTGAGCATTTGCATTCGTTATATCAAGTTTTGCCTTCAAATCGTTTTAATGACCATCGTGAAATCAGTAATATGAAACTAAGTGACAAGTACAAATGGGTGCGCTCAAATTCTTTGCAAAACATTTTATGAAGTGTAAATGTGCACAGCGTTCCAGCTCTTTCGGCGGAATTAATTGCTTACAGTACGTGTTAAATTGTGGCGAATAATTCGTTGAATAAAATACGGACAAGTGCGAGCATTTTTTTCCTTTTTGCAAAGTAGTGTTTCTAAAAATATAAAACAAACACAAACGTGCGTTTTCTTTATTTCTTTGGATGAAAAGAATCGTAGTAGCAATGAGTAATGGCCAACCGTGTAAGAAAGCCCACGTTGTTTTGAGACGGGTAGTTTGTAACTGTTTGAAGCATTGAACGTGTCTATACGTGTTTGAGGATTCATTGAATGACTAGAGTCGAATGCAGAACGCGAGTGACTTTCTTTTGTTTTTCTTTCGGTTTTCTCGAACGATCGATAGCTGCTATGGATCGTTCCAATTTTTTTTTATAATAATAAACAAAATCAACCAGTCAATTGGAATACGTACTAGTATGTGTGGATCTATTTGTGCCCTGCGTTTGGCTGGCGACCTGTTCAGGGTTTACCCCATCAACCTCCCGCCAATTAAAACAAAATACAGTATATAAATATTGTTTACAAATTACCTGTTTTAAAACATTTGCATTGAAAACTTCGATAACTAGTAAGTATTTAAAGTAAATTTTTAAACAAAATAAAATGAACAGAAAACAATTATTGACTTGCGGTACTACTTACGGTAGTACAAGATCAAATAACACATTGAACTACGAAAAATAGACCCAATCAGGAATAATGAATATACCAGGGAGAACCCCCTACATTTAAAATATTCTTTATATCAAAACCATCCATGCATTCATCCATTCATATTCGAATCCCCCTACCATCACAAGGGTGTGCTGAAGCCTACCCCAGCTGTCTTCGGGGTACACCCTGATCTGGATGCCAGTCGATTCCAGGGCACACAAAGACATACAACCATCTGTGCTCACACAAGGGACAATTTAGCATGTTCCATTAACATGATATGCATGTTTTTGGAATGTGGGAGGAAACTTGAGTACCCAGATAAACCCACATAGGTACAAGGAGAATAACTCCACACAGGACGGCCGGAGTTAAACAGCCTTTGTATTTAGCAGTCTGAATTCCAGAATCGAACCCTGCACCTCTGCACTATGAGTTGGACGTGCTAACCAGTCGACCACATTAAATCTTGTGTGCCAAAATTATTAGCTCCCCTCATGTTCACACTTTTGACAGCCCCCTTTTGCCAACAAAACAGCACCTAATCTCCTCGAATGTTTTACAAGATGGGAGAATAGAGAGAAAGGGATCTACGACCATTCCTCTTTGCACAATCTCTCTAAATCATTCACCGGAGTACTCTCCTCTGTATCTCACTCCACAGGTTTTCAATGGGGTTGAGGTCTTGGACTGAGAAGGCCATGGAAAGAGCTTAATTGTGTGTCTGGTGAACCCTTTCTGGAATTTTCAGTTTGAGAGTGGGCTTCTGCAATCTAAATTGTATTGCATTATTTCAAGACTTCTAACACACCTTCATCAGGGGTGCCAATACTTTTGTGTTGTTTTTCTGTTCCAGGACCGGTGGTTGGAGACCACTGATGTGAGCAGTGAACAGCCTGCATGCATCCTCTGAACTGTGCCATCCAATCACTTGCCGTAACATATAACTGTACCCTCATCCCCAATAAGAGGCAAATCCACCGGTTGCTTTGGGCTTCCAAACTGTGCTCGAGTCAAGTTAAAAGATTGATAGAATTTGTGTCCCCACAAAAACAAATGATTGATGACTTTACCTTTTGTGGCCAAAGACAGTGGAGGTGGTGGGACTCAAACTGGAAAGACCACTGTCGCTGGTTGAGCTGGTTAGCATGGGAGGGGTGTGCACCATTAGGTCTTGACCAAGGGGTGACCTTAGAGCACAATCTAGGCTGTCCTGCTCTGGGTCTGAACTGCTTAGGCTCACTTTGGCCCTCTTCTTAGCAGCACTGTTGCGCAATGAACGCAGTGAATTCCACATCTGTGAGCAAATCATATTGGCAAATATTGACAGGAAGGGGAATGCATGACATTAATTTAAAATACATTACATGTCCACAGACTCTATTTACTCAAGACTTTGGGTGTACAGAATTGATCAACAGAATTCAGACAGGTAAATACAAAGGCTGTTTACCTCCTGCACGTCCAGAGGCTCCTCTTCTTGAGTATCATGTGTTGTGTTAGAGCCCACCGGCTCTAGTTGAAGGTCCCTCTCTAGATACCGATTCTGAGGGCTGCTGCGTGCATTGGACCTTTGGTCATTGTTATAAAACTGCTCTCCTGAAGGAATGACTGGTGAGATGGAAAGGGATGTCCTGCTGCTGTTCAAGATTCTGCGGAATGACGATGTTGATGAAGAACTTTTTAGGGAGGCACGGATTGGCCGAGGAGAGCATCTGCTAGAGAGGTCCCCTGGTGCAGGTGAGGGCAGAAAATAGATCATTACAAAACCATGATCAGCTAATTTTACATTCAGCTATCTGACAAGCTAACCCTTGCCTTTGACTGCTGCGTCCCCCCTGGGGCTGGTCTCTCGCTTGTTGGGCCAGGTGTTGGACATAGAGAGGGACGAGTCGGCATGGCGACGGCATAGTGTTGGCGTGAGCACACCTCCTGGAAGTGCAGCCAGTGGATAGGAAGGCAGCAGAAAGGAGCCAGGTGTGGTGTAGTTAGAGGGGAGAGAAAGTGTGCGCTCAACACTGCCATTCCTGGAGAGCATGTGTCCTTTGGATAACTCTGGAAGACACATTTTTTTTCACTTTTGGACACCAAAAAAATAGTACAATTTAAAACATTATGATATCTTATTAATAATATAGTGACCAGGCTGTGTCAGACCGAAAGAGACAATATTAAATAATGACAGAGAAATGAAAAATTCCAATAGAATTACTTCAAAATATACGTATATCTGTTTTTAGATGAGCAGGACAAATAGTATACAGTAATTGATTCATTAATCGTTAAAATTGATTTGTTAATCTCTGGCATCTCAAACGATGACGTACTTATGGTCACGAAAAACATCACTGATAGCCTCTCCATTAAAGTGTGACATGTGCACAAGGTCCTCGTGCAATACATGCGTATTTGGGCACTGGAGTGTGCTGAATTGCAGCCAATAAAGTTTAAACAGTCATTTCCTGTTTGGCCCAGAGTGGCTCTTGCGTGTGACTGGAACTTGCCACACCCAATATGGCCTCCACATTGACTCTGACCAGGACATTGATGTGGTGGCCGTATTGGATGTTGCTCAACCAGGCTCCTACAACGTCGCTGGTTTTGTCTTCATATTGAACTCAGTCAAGTCACTTCAAATTATTTTGAGAGGAAAACATGGAGCCTGGCAGTGATTTTAAATGTAAGGTCAACTTTCAGAATGAAGTTCCACTTCCACTGTTGAACCAAGTTAAAAAAAAAAATATATATATATCTATATTATTTTGGCAAAGGTTCCTTACCGCTGTCTGACTCAGTGAAATTCATAGTTTTAAAGATGTCAGGGTCTAAGTTGAGGCTTCCGCTTCTTCTGAGCCGGGCTGGAGAAATTCTTCTCCTGGATGTTTGGGGTGTCTGTGATTCTGCAGCACCTTTAGACATTTTTTTTTAATTCAAAGTATTGCAGAGTTGTAAAAGTCAAAAAGTGTGTTGTATTTTATGAATTATTACCATTCATTATATCTGGCAAACTGTCTAGTACGATGGGTTCATTCATTCAGGTTGTGCCTTTCAGCCACTTAAATCTCAGTGCTTTCTTTAACACGTGATCTTGTGACTCCTCAACATGCTAATCCAATTCCAAGAGGCTCTTAATATGTACCAGCAAACTGTTACAAGCATTCAATTGTACTTGTTACCTCAGATCAATGTGAGCGTGTGACATAGATGGATCGGCACTTACTAAAAGTGGACATGTAGGTCGCTGGACTCAATTTCCTGGTGAGCGGAATAACTTCTTCCATGGTCACCTGTTAAAAGACAGAGATGCATTGATTACAAGAGGCGGGTGGGTATTTATTCTATGCACCAGGGTAAACAACCACCCCCCCCATTATTATCATCTAATCTGTTGATCTCAGCTGAATTTTTCTTTTTTAGAATAGGAAAATAAAAAAATAAACAACTACCGGTAATAGAAATGGTGCACAAAACATGACATTTGAAAAAGGGTGTATTGACTTTTTGTGTCCGCTGAATGTGGAAAGAGTAACGGCGTACTTGACATGGTGTCTTTTTGGAGTTCCATTTCTATGTGAATCGGAATCTGTAAAACCTTAATTTCGACAACTAAAGTAAAAACAGAGTAATGAGAGCTTTTTGCGTCTGTCAGCTCACTCTTAGTAAAAGGTTGGCGGGGTTTGAGTTGGGTACTGCACTGTCAGCCAGCCTGCTTGCTTGATAGAACTCCAGCACTTGCATTTTACACCTAAGCTGTAAATAAGCCATGTTGTACAAGTCTAACCTTGTAATATTACCAATTGTATTTGTCGAATACACACTGTCACACACGCACGCACACCCATAAGAGGTGCTCTGCAATCATGGGGTTGCTGGGAAACAGACGCTGCGGTAAACAGAAGGTCTTGAAATGAACATGAACACAACAATACTGGGCAACAGTTCCCAGAACAGAATTAAGTCAATTAACACCGCCGGAAACACACCACCCCCATCCTGATCTATGAACAGCATGAGTAGAATGTGTCTGATAGCTCTGCTGTTCGTGCTGTTGGGATCCGGGAACTAAAATAAGAAGATGAGTCACCACCGGATGCAGACCTGCCAAGCTATAGAAATTCACTTCCAGAACAATTGATCTATAATTCCATATTTTCAACATTGGGCTGCCAAGACTCATCTAGTCAAGACGTAGACGATCAAAAACGAGCGTTTCTATGCACCAGTTATTATTATTATTATAGCTATTATTCCAATTTTTTTACTGATATTTTAAGTATTTGCCATGGTATCCTTTCAAGACCGGTACCAAGATATTTTATGCAGGTATAGTATCAAAGTCAAAATTTGGGTATCGTGACAACACTTTCATCATCATCGTCATCAGCATTTGGTGAGAATACAAGAACATTCAATACTCAAATATACCATTCTGATTTTAAACTCCTCCATACTTTGCAAACTGCATTTGCAACAACCAGCATAGCATTGTTCCGAATGCATCGATCATAAATATGTCGATAAAGGAGTGATGTATAACAGCAATTGAGCAGCAAGTAGTGTGACCTCACCTGCTCGGAGCACTTTCCATTGGGGGAGCGGCACTGATGGTTATTTTCAGTCAATGAATAGCTCAACATCTCCCAAGGTAATTTGTTCTTCCCTTTACCTGCGCTGACAATCCTCCTTTGAGAGGGAAGCTCATCGGTGAGTGATCCTAAACTGCCGTAGCCGTACAGTCGCTCATATTCTGGCTCAGTTCGGTGACTCCTTGCACTGCTAATCCTTCCTCCATTCATCACCCAGTCCAGATCGGCTCCTGAACAACTAGCCTGTGGGGAGCAGCGGAGCCCTGATTTCGGGACAACCAGACCGTATTCCACCACTCCCTCTGGGGAAAGTTTTGGGAGAATGTGTCTTGCACGTCTGGCCTGTACAGCTGCCATAAGCCCCTCCGCGTCCTCTTTGAGCTCAACGTTGTCCACAGCTTTCGTGAGGGGCTGTTTTTTCCCTGTATCGAGGCAGGAGTCAAAAACTGCAAATAGCTCAAGGGCAGCGTGGCGGACCTTCCTTTTGCTGTCTGACAGATAAGGTGCAACTTCCAAACAAAGCTTGGGGATGTTGAACTCTTTTCTGGGATGAGTGAGCATAGCTGCAATAATGATGTTAAGAACATCCTCCCGGACTCTGGAATTCTTGTGTTTCAAATTACAAATAACAAGGTCTAAAACTTGTTGTGGGGCCACAGTTTTCATCATCAGATGAAACATGTTCATGTATTCATTCCTGGCGATGGTACGAGTATCACCAAGAGCCTTGACGGCCACCAAAACTATCTGTTTCATATATTTGTGAATACTTGCATCTAACCTCTGAATAAATAAGTTTAAAACTTGTAAGGTGCCATAAAACACTTTAAAATTACTGTCATCTAAAAGTCTGGGAAGAAAATTGATGAATTCTTCCACACTGTCAGAAGGGACCAATTTCAAGTCCATTTCCGAGAGGATTCGCTTGAGCTCTTCCACCCCATTTGTGCGATTCTGGTAATTCTTGGCATCCAGAAGTTGCTGGTGTAACTCCTGGGAGACTATTCCACAAATCATTATTGGTGATTTGACAGATGTGGTCAAACATGAGAAGAATCAAGCACAATCTTAAGAGGATGATAATATTCCTCTTCTTTCCCGTTGGCTTTCATCCTGAGTGGTTGATGATGGGAAGCCAGCCACTTAACTGCGGAGAGAACAAAGAAATCAGCAATGACACAGGATTTGGATTTGCGTCATCAAATTGAATAAGCATAAGTAGAGGGCCAAGAAATGCATATTATTCCATCCATCCATTTTCTATTCCAGTTATCCCCATTAGGGTTGCAGGAGCGAGAGACTGCTTTCACTGGTCGCCAGTCAATCGCAGGTAACAGACGCAATCGATCATTTGTACTCACATACACACCTTGGTATCTCACAGAGCAACCAATGCTTGCCACAGTACCGATTGTTGAATTGGCTAACATTCGTCAGAAATGTTTGGGAACCTTTGGGAATGTTTGCAAATGCCTGGAGTAGCAGGAAAATCTATGGACCCAACCCAAATTAAAAGCTGCTCAAACCTTCCCCAGTATTCCGTTTTCGGCTGTCCAATGTTGAAGATGGATAATGTGGAAGTTAATTTCTGTGGGTTTGCAGCATCTTCCAAAACTGAAGGGAGTTCTTCCTTGGCATGTGCATCCACTACCCCAATACCCACTCACGGGTCATTGCCTTCCCCTTTGTGCCTTGTTTCCTGTTGCCGGCCAATGTAGAGAATTGGTACCGATATCTCACTGGCAAATGCACGTGACTGCTTGCACGTGAACACATATTGAACCATTGTCACATGGTCGCTCGCATTGATGAATAAACAACTTAGGCAACAAACGACCGTTGACAAGTGCTTATGACTGTTTTACAAAACGACTTTCTCAGCAAAATGATGAATCCAGCAAGACAAGGAAAAACCGTGACACGTAAAACTGTTTGCAAATATGTTTGCAATCTTTTACGAACCCTGACAGGAAACCCAAAATGTGCTACGCTCGTAAGCATTCTCCGCTCAGTGAGATATGGGCTAACAATCCATTGCATCTTCATTGCATCTAACATGTATCGTGTTTTGGAATGTGGGTGTAAATATTCGCAGAAAACACACAAATAAGGGGACAACATCCACCTCCACAAAGTAAGACCGGAGCCCGGATTCGAACCCCGAACCTCAGAACTGTGAGGCAGACGTACAAAATAAAGAAAGTACATCATGAAAAATTGTGGCACAAAAAAACCTACCATGAAGACAGACTAATCATCTTGCAGCACTCATTGAAGAGAGCATGACAGGACACGATGCACGTTAACGTGGGCAACCAACCACTTGTGGCTGGTTGCCACTGACCAACATGGCTCAGAACAACGTACCCCGATGTACACAATTCCCTTCGAATGTAACATGCCAATCTATTAAGTAACAGAAATATCGACTGCAGCAGTCCATGCACTGAAACATGAACGGTGCCTTCAATGGACTTCTAACAACCGACCGCCTACGCCATGCTTAAGAAGACACAAACTCGATATATCGAGTCGTTGCTGGTGTTAATATCATTGGGTGCACTGTGCTAAGCTAGCTCGCTACTCGGTTAAATAATGCTGACTGATTCTGGCAAGCAAAGTTAAAGCAAAGCAATAAGAAAACAAACCTTGTAATGTCTCACGGTTCTTAGACTTCGACAGCGCTACGTCGAGACTATTAGACGTTACGTCGTCCGCGTTTCCATGTCCGGCTGCGGAGCGGGCTGTTTATTCTCCAAGCGTGAACATTTTGGTTCTGTTTAGTTGGTGTATGAAGTGTTGAACGTTCGGAAGCTACAGAGGTATTTTGATCGATGGGAACCTACGCACACACACTTCGCACGAGCATTCACACATGCACACGTACATACACGCGCACAGCCGGACACACCGAAGCACTGGGAGGCAAAATGGCGTATCCAGGTCGCAAACTGTGCGCTTCCATGGTGACGCGAGCTGCGAGTTCGTGCACCCACTACCGCCGCCACACGGCCGCACGCGCACGTCGTTGGGAAGTGAAATACTCTATGCGAAACATCTTTTTTTGCAAGTTTTATTCCCATTTTCAATACAAAACGTGAAAGAAAAGAATACAACTTGTCAAAAATACAATAAGGGGACCTGCAAAGATTTTGAATCTTGAGATATATTATCAAGTACTGTACTGTATATCTATATATATCTATATTTATATTGCACTTAATTGAACGGTGTACATTGAAACTGTAACATTTATTTTGTGAATGTAAACATTTTGTTTTTCTTCTTTCTTCTTTCTACCCACAATCTTGCTGCTGTAGACTGTAAATTTCCCCAGTGTGCGACACATAAAGGATATCTTATCTTATCTTAAGTAAAAGGTGCAAATTTGAGAAAATGTTCCTGTTTCCGCATCTATATGAAGCTCTTCAAATCCTTCTTAATGATTATTGTTTAACAAGTTCTATACTCAATTTTCCCAAAATTATTGTTTTTGTTTGGTACATTATTTTAGATATTTTAGTAAACTCCATTTTATTTCTTTGCTTTGCTTTTAAATATCTTAAATTATTTTGCCTTTACATGTAGCCTTTAACTATTCAATGTGAAGCACATTGAGTTCCCTTGTGTAAGACATTTTCTATATAAATGAATCTGCCTCACCTTGTCTTACATTAACACAAAACAATTGATCATTTAAATGGTCAGTGGGCCTGATTTTAAAAAATAGAGCGGGAAGTATGTGGCACCCAAGCCACATGTTGTCCACCACTGCTTGACGCAGAAAAAATTTCTTCCCTTTAACATCGATAATATGACTACAGTTTATTTGAATTGCAAATGCTACTGTGCATTCACCATTCACTATTATTAAAAAATGCTGAACTAGTACTATTACTCGCATTAATACTAGTACTGTAGTCCCTGCAATTGACTGGCAACCAGTTCAGGGTGTACCCCACCTAACCGCTCCTAGGCAGCTGGGATAGGCTCCAGCACGCCCGCAACTGTAATGAGGAAAAGAATAGAAAATTGATGGATGGATGGAGTACAGATAATTAAGATGGGGTATTGATAATTATAAATCTTTTCAGGGTTCAGTTTTATTTGTTGTATTATTTTTACAATACAGTACATACAATCGCTTTATCCACATCCTGATATCGAAATAAAAACAATTTTCTTTTTTTAAATTCGTAAACTTTACTCATATAATTACTGTACTGTTCAATACTTTTATTTTGAATTGAGTAGCAGTGGGTGTGCTGTTAATTTGAAAGTAGCGGAAGTGGTGTGCTGTTTACTAGCTCATTTATAATAAGGACTCATTGGTAGCGTTGTGGCTAGCCTGGCAGTAGGTTGTTTTTCCTTGATAGCCGCCCGGGGTTCCCACTCGTCACTGCTGAACTCCGTCACTGCAAAATCGATCACCGCAGCGGCTCATCAGACCCACAGTAAGTTCCAGATTTGTTTTACTTGTGTCGCGACGCAACACAACATGACTTATCAGCGGACACCTTGCCAAAACGTGATGTTTTGTGTCTCTGTCAGCCATGTTACTTTATATCAATCAATGATGCAGCTAGTAACCGTGTTTATTTTTAGCAGCTATTTTTTGCAATGCCACCGCGATAAAATAGACTTGGTGTTTTTTTCCTTGTAATGTTATGTTTTTGACAATTTGGTGTTGTAATGTAAATGCTAACACGCTGCTGTCAGAAACGTGTTAGTGCTAAATTTAGCGGTGTTTGGGTTGACTGTGCTAGCTAGCGCTCGAGCTGATCTGACGCTAGGAAGGAGCTAGCACGGATTGATCATGTCATTACTATGCAATTATATCGCAAACCCCGTAGAAGCACTTTTCAATGAACAACTACTCTTTCGTTTTGTGACAGAATGTCACACACGCGCTGCAGCGTAAAACGTCCCCCCACAAAAAAAAACATAAAAACGTCCCCTGCCATTAGGATTGATTAAACATTCGGTCACGCTTCCCCAAAACCGAACAACTGCTCTGAGGGATGGCATAATTTCACCAGTATAACTATCGACCCCCGAAACACTTTCCTTTAATGCATGCCGTGTATAGGGGTGTGCGACAGGAGCTCAAAAAATATTTCGATACTGTAGTTCTAAAACTCGACGATGATAATTTTAGTAAATACTGCAAATTTGCACTTGCTGCACAGAACAGTTATGGAGAGGCACCGTTTGTGAACAACAGCTCTTGTTTATATATAAATAGCTTCATACAAAACATCACACAGTAATCTTCTATTGTAATGATTTTCAACGAAGAACTTCAAATTATGTTCATGTTAAAAGTGTATATGTATGTATGTTTATATATATATATATATATATATATATATATATATATATATATATATATATATATATATATATATATATATATATATATATATATATTAGAGCTGTCAGTTTAGCGTGTTTTTATCGGCATTAATTTAAATGAATATTATCGGGATCAAACATTTTCTCGTGAGATTAACGCGCCAGATGTCACAGCGGATGTTACGTTGCTCTATAAACAAACCAGAAACAAAACATCAAGCGCGCTATACAGGTCCACGCACGTTTGTTTTGCCAGCCACGGCAGAGCGAGACACCGAAAACGGATACTTAAATAGTTTATGAATGGAAAGTTTTTACTTTTAAAAAGTTGCCAGATTGTTCCACTGACAAGACCAAAGTTACCTGTATGTTTTGCAGTCGTAAACCGAGCTATCATCATAGCACGTCGAGTTTGAAATACCACTTAATGGCCAAGCACGCAGCTGACGTGCGTACTCCGCCCCCTCGTCTCAGACAGACAGCTATGGATCATTTCAAAGCGAAGAAAATGGATGACACAACGAACAAATTTGCTGAAGCCATAGCTAAATATATGGCTACTGCATGCAAGCCTGTCAACATTGTCCACAGCTCCACTCAAGCTGAAATAATTCGCATTGCATCGAACGACTCCTGTTGGATTGACCTGGCGCTTTAAGAGGGGCGGGGCTGCCACTGACAGGTGAACGCGTGATGTATAAATAGCGTATTGTTTTTCGTGAGTGAATACACTCACTTTGTCGTCGGCATGGCTCAATGTTAAGCTACGCGTGTGCTTCTTATCAAGTCAGATGTGTAAAGTTAGCTTTGGAATCTGACGTTTAAATGAAGTAAATTGCGTTGCAGCTGGAGTTAATTATGCCGGCGCTCCACTTCCGGGATTGACTATTGGGACTTGTAGTTCTTTTGTTCGATTCGACTTGATTTGTTTGTGTTGTATGGTTTCTTACGTTTCAAACAATGAATAATGATGACGATCATGATACATAGTGAAATCAGGGTTGATTACATTATTTATTAAACGTATTGTTAAATAAAGGTATTAATTAATGTCAATTATATACATATTTACATTGTGATGCAGAAAGATAGATATATTAATTTTTTACTGCATTTATGTGTAGTTTAGGTTATTACCTGCTTCTGATACTTCTGTTACAACTACTACTACTACTTCTGCTGCAAAGTGCTCCAATAAATGATCAAAAAAGTACAGAACGAGAGATCCTTCCATGCTGACCGACAATCCCTATTCCGGGGGGCCGTGAAAAACGGAATTAAATGAACAACTCCACTACGGATTGCCAGCGAGAGCCTCCATTACAAGCATCCGAAATGATGTCGACACAAAACCGTAGAGAGACTTCCGAGCAAGAAGGACCAACAGAATCAGCATAGCCTGACTGCTGTGTTCAAAGCAAATTTGAGAAAAATGAAGTATGCAACCATTGCTTAAATCCATTATAGGCTGAGTACTAGTTTACCTTAGATGTGCACTTTATAATGTTATATTGCGCTGTTTTGATTCCATAAAAAGAGCTGTTCAAGCAGCTGTTGTGTGACAACATATTTTTTTCACTGTTGTTGATGGACAGTAATATTGTGTGAGAGATAATGTGTCAATAACTGCTCCAAGTGAAAAATGTTCATGTAAAATTGAAAATCGAAATTATTTCAGTAAATATTTGCATTTTGCACATAGAAAACTGATTCATGATTCCATGTTGATGAGAGCATTAAAATGGGGGAAAATAGGACAAAAATATAAAAGGAAATTCAGAAACGATAAAAAATGCGTGAGTAATCATGATTAATTTTTAGTTAATTTGAGTTAATTATGACAGTTGAGTTTTTAATTAGATTAAATATTGTAATCGTTTGACAGCTCTAATATATATATATATATATATATATATATATATATATATATATATATATATATATATATATATATACACACACACACACACACACACACATGAAACAGTCTATATTTGTTACTATAAAACAAATAGTACTGTAGTACTTGAGACAAACTCTCAACCTGACACTCATTAATGTACTTCTGCTTTCAGATGGACCAACAGGACCAGTCCTATATGTTTGCCAGTCTCACGCGGCCGCATTCTGAACAACTGCTGCAAGGCCTCCAGCTCTTGCGGCAGGATCACGAACTATGTGACATTGTGCTCCGGGTGGGTGACGCAAAGATCCATGCCCACAAAGTAGTACTGGCCAGCATCAGTCCCTACTTCAAGGCTATGTTCACTGGTAACCTGTCAGAAAAGGAGACAGCTGAGGTTGAATTCCAGTGTATTGATGAATCTGCCTTGCAGGTAAGATGGAAGCCAGTTAATACCAAATAAATCAGTTGACTTTTCGACCATTTTTTTCCTTGTGTCTCTTTTTTTCCCTTCGTGTAGGCCATCGTTGAGTATGCTTACACTGGCACAGTGTTCATCTCCCAGGAAACGGTGGAATCTTTGCTCCCGGCAGCCAACTTACTCCAGGTCAAGCTCGTACTAAAGGAGTGTTGCTCCTTCCTGGAGAGCCAGCTGGATGCTGGGAACTGTATCGGAATCTCTCGCTTTGCAGAGACGTATGGCTGTCATGATCTGTGCCTGGCTGCAACAAAGTTCATCTGTGAGAATTTTGAGGAAGTCTGTCAGACTGAAGAGTTTTTTGAACTGACGAGGGCAGAGTTGGATGAAATTGTGTCCAACGACTGTCTTAAGGTGGTAACGGAAGAGACTGTATTTTACGCCTTGGAGTCGTGGATTAAATATGATGTAACGGAACGACAGCAGCATTTGGCTCAGCTGCTGCACTGCGTACGCCTTCCACTCCTCAGCGTCAAATTTCTCACTCGTTTATATGAAGCCAACCATCTCATACGAGATGACCACGCATGCAAGCATTTGCTTAATGAGGCCCTCAAATATCATTTTATGCCTGAGCATAGACTCTCCTATCAGACTGTGTTGTCTGCAAGACCACGGTGTGCCCCAAAGGTGCTGCTGGCAGTAGGAGGCAAGGCCGGACTATTCGCCACATTAGAAAGGTAATTATGGAATGGGTAACAGCTGCATTTTCTTCACTGTTTTATGTTAGCAATATAGCTAACATATGCAATTGGCTTTTCTCTTGCAGCATGGAGATGTATTTCCCTCAGACCGATTCATGGATAGGACTAGCACCTCTCAGTGTTCCAAGATATGAGTTTGGCGTGGCGGTTCTTGACCACAAGGTGTACGTGGTGGGAGGCATCGCCACACACATGAGACAGGGCATTAGTTACAGGAGGCACGAAAGCACAGTGGAGAGCTGGGACCCTGAAAGTAACACCTGGTCTTCGGTAGAGCATATGGCCGAGTGTCGCAGCACACTTGGGGTGGTGGTCCTGGCTGGAGAGCTGTATGCACTGGGGGGCTATGATGGCCAATATTACCTCCAGTCAGGAGAAAAGTACGTCCCCAAATTGAAGGAGTGGCAGCCTGTGGCACCAATGACCAAGTCCCGCAGCTGCTTTGCCACCGCTGTACTGGATGGCATGGTTTATGCCATTGGAGGATATGGACCGGCTCATATGAACAGGTACTTTTCATTTAGTTGTGAAATATAAAAGTATGGGGTGGCACAGTGAACGACTGGTTAGCCTAGCTACCTCACAGATCTGAGGTTGGGGGCTCAAATCCATACTTGCTGCATGTTCTCCATGTGCTTGCACTGCTTTTCTCCCAGTACAGTACTACAAATTCCTCTTTTTTTCCCCCCAAAAGTATGGATGTTATGTACGGTACATTGAAGACTTTAAAATGGTTGTTGATCTATTTCTGGGGTCACCAACGTGGTGTCCACGGGCTCCAGGCAGCCCGCGGGCCTGTTCAAATCATAGTTCACCGGGGATGCGACATTATGGTTTCCTATGAATCTTGTAGAAGTGATCATCTAAAAACGTGAACACTGCCAGCGATTTATTGAGATAAAGTGTTGCATGTTGATATTCGTCCATTTCTTAATTCTGAGAAATAATCATTATGAGCAGTGTCCCCACGTAAATTAATATAATTCATTATTAATAATACCATATAATAATATTATTAAAAGTATAAATTAATATAATTCATTATTAATAATACCATATAATAATATTATTCAAAGACATTTGAGCAAATGTGTGTATCAAACTGGTATCCCTTTGCATTAATCTGTACCCAAGAATTAGCACTCTGCTTCAGAATGGCCGTTGTCGCCTGGTCTAAAACATATTTGCAAATACACACGGAATTTGAGCCCATAGGTCCCTGCTACGGCTTAAACATTTGTCCTCCACAATCAAGGCTCTTATGATCAAAAGAAGGTCAAGTGCAATCAGATCAGATGAGATTGGACAGCATGATTCTGATTTCCGTAAATAGTGGCCTCTACTTTAATGAGACCCCATGCCCCAATTAATTGCCGGGTGCGCTACTTGGCCACTTGAATAAATTAAATGAAGGGCACAGCTCAAATAGTCTCGACTTGGTTGGATAATTACTTCTATAAATTTAAACAGTTTTCCTCTCATTGGACATTTTAATGACCTTAATCTGTGGATGTGCACCAAAATTTCAAACCAGTGGATGAATGCATATCCATCATATGAAATTCAAGTTGCTTTCTTGAAGCCACAAAGTCACACTAACAATAATTCTTTCTCTGAAGAATTTGATAGTTTTTTTTTTTTTAAATATGGAAGTCAAAGCTCAGGGTGTCATGTATTGCTGAGAAAATGGCAGGGGGGCTTGTTTATGAGTGAAATCAAAAGTGAAGTGGAGGCTGAAGCTTCATTGAGTGCCGTTGCTGTGGCTCTCTGGTAAGCACCGTCTCTCTTGCTCGTTTCCTTGACTCCCGAAAGCCTTCAGGACTTTGTGTTTGGACAGACATTCTCTGGGGACTGATGCTTTTTTTCCGCTCTTTCTCCCAGTGCCTTTTGTTCACTCGCCACATGCATAACAATCCCAGATTGCCAATGTTCCAGCGTGTCTTTTGGGGATTTATTTCATCGATTTGTACAGCGCCAAATTTATGTTGTATGGGACGTACTGATGTTATGCTTGTGTTGTTTGGGTTTAACCTATGCTGGTACACGTTAAAGAAAAGCACACAGAGTACTGCCCTCTGCCAAGGGCCAACAGGAATTCCTGGTCGTGGAAGTTTACTCCTTTCTATCTTAACCGTGATTGACTAGTAAATCTTATCTACGCCTCTTCTTCACACAGTGTGGAGCGGTACGACCCTAGCAAAGATGCCTGGGAAATGGTAGCCCCCATGGCAGACAAGAGGATCAATTTTGGCGTTGGCGTCATGCTTGGCTTCATATTTGTGGTGGGGGGACACAATGGAGTCTCTCACCTCTCCAGCATCGAGAGGTATGATCCACACCAGAACCAGTGGACGGCCTGTCGACCAATGAATGATCCACGCACTGGTGAGTGAAATCATACAGGAGTTGAAAATATAGTTAGCGATATAAGTTTGTCCTCAACTTCAAGGCCATACCCAATTAAATAACTGAGTATATGATAATTATTTTAAGTAAACATTCATTGAATTGCACCCACTGATATCCTTGTGTCTTGCAGGTGTGGGTTCTGCCATAGTGGACAATTACCTCTATGTTGTGGGAGGTCACTCAGGATCATCTTACCTGAACACTGTCCAACGCTATGATCCCATCTCAGACAGCTGGTTGGACTCCAGCGGCATGATTTATTGCCGCTGTAACTTTGGTCTGACTTCCCTTTGACCCATGGCCCAGCCAGCGAGCACCTAATGAGTCAACTTGAACACAAAGATGCCCCCCCCCAAAACAAAAACAAAAATAATCATTGAATCTTTTTCCGCCCCCACATCTTTTTCATTGTCCAGGTGCGAAGGATTGCCAAACACCAGCATGAGCAGCAAAGGACAAGAAGCCTGCTGGATGGATAGATCGATGTGATAGGCTAGCTTGCTGGCTGATCAGTGGGCCATTGGGGGGGGGGGTTTGTCTCCAGAGAAGATGGAGCCCTGCCCTCTTGTGCTGCTGCGACGGCCATGAGGACACATCTGCTCTGTCTGCTGGACCACAATGAAGACTAGGAGCCATTTCTCAGAGGATTACGAGGAAAAACTGTTACGTTTTGTTTCAAAATTCCTGTACTTAAGCAACCACCTCCCCCTCCTTAGCCACTGATCAGTTCAATCTTTTTCTCAAATTTCCCCTGCTGCAACAAGGACCATGTGTTCGACTGCTGCAGAACAGTAGTTTGTGTCGTCATGAATGTTTGTTGGCTACGTAGATGTGTGTCCGTGTGTGTGTCCCTGTGTATGCTTGAGGGGTATCTGCATGTCGGATAGAATTGTTTTTGGTCTAGCGTCTGCACGCAGAACTCATGCTCGTGCTTGCTGACACGAGGTTCTGCATCAGAATATGTGTTTCACAAAAATAGGAATTTAACTCTTTCTATTTTCTCAACAAGGGCTGCGTTTCTCTCACGTGTAAATAGTCTAAATTAAATATATAGATATGAATATATCCTGAGTGCATTGCCTGTAAATGTTTTACCAAACTGGGTCACTTGTGTGTATGCGTGTGCAGAGGTGTTATGTGTCTCCATTCTCTGTAACCCCCCTTGCATCTTTATAGGCACGTTGTGCTCGTGCTTCTCTTCCTTTTGTCGAAACTGACCCTCTGTGCATCCTTTGGTCTGTCTGCAATGCCAACTGGTGCTATATTTAGGATTCAATGCGGGTCTGTGTTTGCCTCGCACAACTGGGTCAATCTCTGTCTGCTCCTTATAACGGTCTTAGGTGTTCATCTTTTAAAGCACATGCACCCACCCATACAAAGACCACTCTAAATTAATCCCACCCATTCCCACTATTTTCTTTTTCAGACAGCAGTCACTCCAAAGAAGACACTTAGTCACGTTATCCCACCCGCAGGTTAAAATGCATTCCCCATTCAAACAAGACTTGGGTCACAAATCCTGCAACGCTCCAAAGCATCTTTCCGTCCCTAAATTGCAGCCGTCATTCCGCATGTGCCACAAATTCAAAGCGTTTGTTTTTTTTTGTTTTTTTTTATCATGGCATTACATCCCGTCATGCTGTCAAACAGCTTTGTGAAGGTGTCTTCACCCACCGTCCGGCCCAGCAAAATAATGGAAGTGTTGTTTATATTTAAGACAAACTTTGAACACTTTGTTTGCAAGGTCCGAGTTGCACTTAACTCCCCATTGCCCCCACCTCTTCCCCCAAACAAGAAACAACTTGGTTTCATATTGTAAGATGTGCATATATGCATTTAGTATAATGGCATTTACATTGTGCCACAAGAAAAAAAATTACGTTTTGCGTCTTTTAAAAGCCAAGGCAATCTTGTTATTGCTGTTAAGGAGCATGTGTTGATTCAACATTTGTGGCTGTTAACGTCGGATCAAATGCCATTTAAAGGTGTAAGCCTCATTTTGATGTGCATGCTTGTTCATTCCATTCATGATTTCTTTTAAGGTACAGGTAGATTCAAACACACTATTTCAGGTACAGTATACAAGAATAGCAACTTTTTTTTGTTGTTCGTTACATTTAACAAGCCAGGAGATGCACTCTTCCACATGGCCCTTGATGTGGTAAATTACTGTAAACCATTTTCCTAACTATTATAATGCGAGAGGTTTGAATTAGGTCCACTGCAAGTTTCATAAGGGTTGATGTAGTTTGAAAATACTTTTCTTTGAATTTTCAAACATGTTGTATTTTAGAAAGACATAAATTGATACTTGATTCATGATTTATATTCTTGTTTCATGTCCTGTAACCTTGTTTTGTCAACTTTTGTTTGTTTTTTTGTCAACTTCCTTCCAGAATGGCCAGCGCAAATTACGCAGGCGTAATTATGAGCTGCCACCATAGTGTCTGTTAAACATGTTTTTTTTTATTTTTTTAATAAGTGTACGCAAACTGCATTTGGAATGAGGCTGAGAGTAAATCTGCAAACGTGAATCTGCAAAAAGTAAAAGGATGTTCAACCTGAGTTTGTACACTTGTGGCCTAACTAATGTCATTGCCACCGCTCTCACCAAAGTGCTTGTTCAAAGAAATCTGATGGACGACCACTCGTATGTTTGTGTTTGAAAGGAAATCCCTTTGAAACTGATGTCAATGTTAGCCAAATGACTACTCTGCTTCTTTTTGTCAATGTCCCATCGTGTGACTGGGGGTGATGATGTTGAACTTCACTCTCCTGTGGATTGAAACTGGAAATACAAGCTATTCTTAGCAACAGTAGCCTTCCACTTTTGATTGAAATCCATTTTACATACATTGTAGTCAGTCTGCGAGGTGCAGTTGTACCCAGTTTTAAAATAAATGCCTGCCTTAAAAGGTACAGTCTGCTTTTCTCATACCTGTCAGTAGAATGCAGAAATCGACAAATAGCATGTATCCCAAATTATTGACCAATCTGGAATGTTGAAAATTGATTTCTTTATTTGACAAAGCAGCGTTAATGGCTGAGCAAACATGATCTTTTTTGGGAGGGGGGTCTCCTGAAAACTGATCAATGGGAAAAATTCCACCAGACAGTCATGGTCCTGATATAAGAAAGGATAAAAAAAAAGAATAAAAACGTTTTTCTTTTTCTTTGTAAGAAATGCCTGACAATATATTTCATAATGCATCCAAATAATGTAAATTATTTTCCAATTTGCTAACAGCATGCAGTCCCAAATCTTCAATTACTCACAAAACTTTAGCAAAGCTATAGATTTACATTCAGTAGCAACTTCAATATATTTTCTGAATCTAATTTGACGGGAAATTATGTTTATAATGCGCATTTGCCATTTCTTAATATTTGATGAAGTATATTGCAACCATGATACCATTCGTGCCAAGTAAGAGGTTTTGCACAGAATTTTGTTGGCATCCTTAAAAACGACAAGGGAGCAATAATTATATTATTACAGTGTGTGAGTCATGAAAGGATTTCAAAAAGCAATTTGGGACGGCTGTTGCTAATTTAAATGTGCAAGACTGATAGATTCACGTGGATGCAGCAGAACCTCTGGTGATTGGTCGAGCAGGATCAGACGTCAATTCTCCTCTTTTAAAGAGAGTGCCGCCCTCTACTGTGTACCTTGCAGGATTGCCGGATATTATGAAGGTAATCATTTATTCAAAGTGGCAAAAGTGTTGTACTGTATCTTCGAAATTTTCTCGATTGCGCAGACACATTTCCCGGAAGCTGCTCTCCTTCAAACCAAACACCTGTGCGTTTAGCACTTGTTCATGGTGTAAAAAAAGAAAACGTTACCCCCAAAGTCTTGCATTTGGTGCTCTTTGTTAGTGACATTGTAATACTGTACTGTATTCGTCTCACCCCAGTTTTCGCTGAGAGGCAACTTGGGCTAGAAGAATTGGACCACAGCTAAATGAATAGGGTCACCAGGAGGGATCTGAAGTTACAGTAAAGAGTAAAGTACATTTTCTTCTCTTTTATGTGCAACCTTTAACTTCGACCGCCTTCACAACATCTACTCTCAATTTCTCTCTGTATTCCTGTATTAAAAAATAATGACCCAATGTCATTAGCCCTTGTCATGTTATCAAGGACTTTGTAAATAAAGTACATTAGGATTCTAACGCACTGGAGCATAGTTATTTAAATTACTTGATATAATTTGTTTCTTTTTCTTCTTCTTTTTTTTTTTTACATAGATATTGCTCGGATCAATCCCACAATTTTGCACCATATTACTGATACAGTACTGTACAACCCTGACAGTGAAAAAACGCCCCTTTTCAAAGCACCAATGGTTGTTAAAACCAAATTGAGGGATTTTAATTGGTGGAAAGACTCTGCAGTCGTGCTAATACATGCACTCAATTGGTTTTCAAGAATTGAAAGTTTCATCTAACCCCGCCTCTTTCTCCTGCCATCACGCGATTGGTCAAAGTGAGTGAATTGCCGGAAGAGTCATTTACGTCACTTTTCTCGCTTTACGTCCAAAAAGTTTTGAGGTCTGCAAGGCAGTACGCGTGCACGTGAAACGAGATTCGAACTGTCTGTCAGACCAACCAAGATGCCAGCACAAACGATTAGTGGGAAGGAGGTTTCGGCGTAAGTCTGTTTTTTGTCTGTTGTTTGTTTGTTGTTGATTTCATGTCACGTGCTTTACGACAGTGCTGTTAATTTTAACCAGCTCAGCGCGGCATGGCCATATGTGCACCGCTTGCCAAATGAATCGCATTGTTTCACTCCCACTTCTGCAAAGTCTGAATTATTTTCCGCCTCGTACCTGGATATATAGTTAATTTAGTCAGGCCGCCTTTGCAGAATATTTTTTATGTAAATTGTGGCGTCTGCTTGGGCAAGCTGTAGACTACGTGAATCCATAGCAGCAGATATGATGTGTTTAAAAATTAGGTGTTCAGGATATGCTGAGGATTGTCCTCCCGTGGAATGTTTTATATTTATGATTTAAATAAGAGAAACAAGCAATAATTTATGCAATCCTCACTCCACAGGCATTAGTGTGTCTTGGGTGATCGCACATTGCTGTATTATGTAACAAGTTAGTGTAGTTAATGTGACCTTTGTCCTCTTGGTCAGATAAACTCGGATGGTTCGATTACCAGGAACATTTGTCTGCACTGTCTGTCGCAACAACATAACGTTTGATATGAATGATATCCAAGCAATAATTGAAACATCACTTTTGAAAATGACTTTGACGCAAAATTGCATGGACCAGTCATGAGACCTGACAGCCGTGCACTCGTTAGCTCATCATTTATTACACCACGATGCAACTGTCGAAAGGAATTGTGAAGCATGACAAAATCCGGCACACTACTCACTGTCTGTGTGAGTTTGTTTGATAGGTTTTGAATTTATACTTTTGCTATGAACCATTCAATTACTGAATGAATAGTTCACTTAGGCCATTCTTGTTTACAACGCGGTTGCTAAAAAATCAGGGTATCTGTGACAAATCTGGAAAAATTACATTCACACTAAATCATAGTTCTGCATTATTTTGCTTTAAGGGCCTTTCTCAATTTTACCAGAGAGTTACACAAGTTCTTGTAACCTGAAACACAACGATTGTACACATATTTCTTGCTTTAGATGCTTGAAACTTAACTAAAATTTACCCCTCAAACTCAATTTCCTTTCCTTTTCATCAACATTAAAAAATATATAGGTTGGCTTTTACTTTTTTCTCAAGTTTTTCTGAATATTATGTGTTCTGCTTTCTGGTAAACAGTCAAACATATTACCATTGTTAAGGCTTTGTGTGCAAGTTCCTCACTTTTAATGAGGATATTCCCCCAAAACTTTGTTGAGCCCTTATAGTTGGTTGTTACTTTTTCAAATAATTAAAACAATTAACTAAGTCGTAGTTTTAGTCACATTTATAGCCAGCAGAAGATGGACATTTCCCCTCTTAACTTGGTATGAGTAAATGCTGTCATGCATGTGTAATCAGGAGCCGTTAAATGACTTGCTGTGTGCAACATGTGCTGCATCACATTCACTCCACCCTCTTTAAATTAGGTAATCCCTTTTTAAAGTCACAGTTCGTCTCTCATTATCATCAGATGTGCATAACAATGTGGGATTTTGTTTTTTGCAGAGGGAACAAACAATTACAATCAGTGTTCATATTAGTGCCCATGGAGAAAATGATATTCGTTTGACCGTTATCATGAGTGTTTGACCTTTGATTAGCTCAGCTGACTGAGTTTAGGCTTATCTGTCCACTCAACATGAAAATCGGCTTTTTTTTCCCTTTGTCTCACCATTAAATGATTCAACTTAAAGAGAAACAACACGACCATTGTTTGGTGCACATAGGCAGCCTGATCTTGCATGTACAGTATAACCCAGGATAAGTGCCAAGATAATATAGAAATAAATATAATGGAAAAAAAAATGCTACAGTAAACCTCCGTATCACAGTTCAGTTTTTGGGGTCCTGCTCTATCTCAGATTTTTCTTCCAAGTGTTATGACAGTGTTTTTGCTGTTTTTTAAATACCTGTACTGTTTGTACATTAGTCTTTCCCTCTCACCATATTACGTCTTTCATTTTTTATGTATTGTTTGAACGTCTTTAAAGACCTTAAAACGTTAAGTGCCATAAATGCTATAAAACATGCCTAGGGCGTTTTTAAATTTCTATATCATGTATTTCACCTATTATAGGGGTGGTTTGGGATGTAACCCTTTAGATTACTGTATGCAATTACAGTACCGGTACATCAAATATAAGTATTCATTCGATATTATGCACAACTAAAAATAGATGAAAAACGTCACAGGCAGGATATTCCCTGAATTGGTTGCCAAGTGCAGGGCGCACGTTGACAAAAAAACATTCACACTCACAATCACACCTAAGGACAATTTTAGAGTGTTTAATTAACCTACCATGGATATTTTGGGAATGTGGGAGGAAACCAGAATACCTGAAGAAAACACAAGCGGGCACAGGGAGAGCATGCAAACTTCACACAGGAAAGCCCAAGCCCAGATTTGAACCCACAACCTCTGCACTGTCAGGCGGCTGCATGAACCAGTCTTCTGCTGTTCCACCTAGATAGAAAAAAAAATACTAGAACACAATTATATATACACCACATAAATACATCCAGGTAATACAATGAATCATCTCTCTCTCTCTCTCTCTCTCTCTCTCTCTCTCTCTCGTATGTATGAGTATTCTTTGCCATATAGTGATAAAACCCTGCTTCGCAACAAAGATTAAATGCATTGTGTGTGTGTGTGTGTGTGTGTGTGTGTGTGTGTGTGTGTGTGTGTTTTCTCCTCAGGCAGGTGAGGGAGAAGTTGAAGAGGGATGTAGAGCAGATGAAGCTTCAGGATTCCAACTTCCAACCTGGTCTAGTGATTTTACAGGTTAACAGTAACTTGATTTGTGCACTCCATTTTTGATCACTGTATGCTCAGATGATTTGCCATGTGCTCCTCCCTGGTTTTTATTTATTTATTTTTGCTATTTTCCCAACTTTTCCACAATATGCCAGACGTTTTCAGTGATTCATACAGGAACGCTGCATTTCTCTATAGGTTGGAGATCGTGACGATTCCAATCTGTACATTGGCATGAAGCTGAAGGCTGCTTCAGAGGCAAGTGATTTCATTTCCACCCTCACTTGTCCTAGATGTCTCCACTCATGTCTAACATGACCTTTTATATTTTTGGGCAGATTGGAATAAATGCCAAACACTTGAAACTTCCCAACACTGCAACCGAGGAAGAGGTGGGTACAATGTCTTGAACATTAACACCTTTGAAATAAACCTTTAGACAAAGGCTGCTGAGGTCTTAAAAGAATGTGGGACAGTATAGAAATTACAGGTAGATTTTTTTTTTCTCCTCCCTCTCAGATTCTTCACAACATAACAGAGGTGAATGAGAACTCTTCTTTCCACGGCCTCATTGTCCAGTTGCCCTTAGACTCCATCCACAAGATCGACACAGAGAAGGTGACAAATGCTGTGGCACCAGAGAAAGATGTAGACGGGTAAGCACAGGAGAGCTCCGTCTACTTCGATTCACTTCATTATGCAATTATCTCTATCTAGTTAATTCAGTTCGTTCGTTGTTGGTTATCAGGATGAGCCCCCCCCCCCCCCAAAAAAAAACAAGACAAAAAATGAAACCATTTGTTCATTTAAAACATTTAGTATTTATACTGTACTAAATTGAAATAACTCTTAAGTGGATAATGCCAAGATAAGACTGATTTAACGAGGTTTTTCGTCATTTGATTCTAGATGTAGTGCCCCAAGAGGGAAATGGAATTAATGCAGGCATTTCTCCCCAAGTCGCTATTAATTACCTACCTATGGCTACAGTAGAAAATTGGTGGATGGATGAATGTTTTATTTGTGGAAAGTATTTGATAAGCATGAATGCAAAAAGGAGGAATGCTGAATAGAACAATACCGGAATAAACTTTTTCTATAATTTCCCCTGGCGGGTTTTTGCCTCAATGACCCGGCATTAAGTTGGGAACTGTGTGCCTGGCATTTGGGGATGCACGGTGGAACGTTGAAGTCGACCTGAATGCTGAGTGCTTGTCGTAGACACTAAATGTTTTTGGGTCTTATATCTGTTTTCAGGCTTACAAGCATAAATGCTGGGAAGCTGTCTCGTGGAGACCTGAGCGACTGCTTCATCCCATGCACTCCAAATGGCTGTATGGAACTGATCAGACAGACTGGTAAGCAGAGCAAGATCACATCCCGAAAGACCCTGTGTAAAGTGGCAAATAAATGTCGTGTAAATTTGACACACCACAGAGAGGAGTGTTGTTGCCAAATTTGAATTAATGAAAAAATCGCCGCGCATTGTCATGAACAGTTTCCATTAGGTGGTTCCATCAAGTGTGCCCGTGCGTACCCCAAAGGGTGGAGCTTCAGCGAATTGGACCGCTCTGCCGGGTTGCTAATAGCCACTAGCTGGTGTGGGGCAGCATGGCTGTTCAACCCTCTGACTTTCCAGAGTCGTTTAAAGTGGCTCTGTCCATATTGCAACAGCTACAACAATACAAATCCCTCTTTCTTTTGCCTGCTGCTTCTTTGCAGGTGTGTCACTGGCAGGGAAACGAGCGGTTGTGATAGGCCGCAGCAAGATTGTAGGTGCGCCAATGCATGACCTGCTGCTGTGGAACCACGCCACCGTGACCACATGTCATTCCAAAACTGTGGAATTGCCTGAAGAGGTAACAACTACTGCATGTCAGCTCTAAATTAGGGGTGGTCAAAAGTATAGCTTCAGGGCCTGCCTTTAATCCCGCCCATCAAGGATACATGATCTGTTGTCCTATTGTGTTGTTGCCATTTGTTGCATTCGTGTAGCTGCCCCCGGCTGCTTTTTCTAAGGCAGCTCCTCTTTAGTGGAAAGCACAGCAGTAGGAAATTGTGAAACAAAATGTGCTTACAGATCCAGTAACCTCGAAAAATAATTGCTGAATAATCCAGCCCAAGTTGCTGACCTAGAAGTGTTTTTCATCCAATGATTTATTGTCATTATGACTACTGATTTAGTTTAGGTTTGTGATAGGCTACTGCGCATTCCAACTCGTTGACAAATTGAGGTTATGTTTCCTATGTCGAAACTCAACACTGGCGTAAACCAAGCACTCCCTTTATAATCAATGCATTGTCTTTGCTGCTGATAACAAGACAATTCATTTGCTTGCACCAAGGTTGGCAAAGCAGACATCCTTGTCGTTGGCATTGGGAAAGCAGAGATGGTGAAAGGGGAATGGATCAAGAAAGGGGCAGTAGTGATAGACTGCGGGATCAATCTCATTTCAGGTTCCATGCCTTTAAATTTTCAGTTTAATCGTTCCTTTTTTTTTTTTTTGTCAGTAAGTCAGTTGCAGTTACCTTCATTCCTTTTATTTGCTGCAGACGAGAGCAAACCCAGTGGCAAGCGTGTTGTGGGCGACGTCCACTACAACTCAGCCAAGGAGCAAGCAAGCTTCATCACACCAGTGCCCGGAGGTGTGGGACCCATGACAGTGGCCATGCTGATGGCGGTAAGGAGAGTTCGTAATGACGAGTTCATAAACGGTTACATGGAATCATTTTACTTTCAAGAATCTTACCGGCAGAAGATTTCATATTTTGCGCACGTGACACCTGACTCAAAGGCACCAATGTGTGCGTCTGTCATGTGTGTTTAGAACACAGTGTTGAGTGCAAAGCGTTTCTTGGAGAGCAATCAACCAGGGAGATGGACTATTTCCTATACCAAACTCAAACTGCAGAAGCCTGTGCCAAGGTATGTCACCTAATCTGCATCCAAAACAAACCAAAACAAAACATTCAATTCCCCTCGAGCAATTTGACATGGTTTTAATGGTGTTTTTTTTGGGGGCGGTCATCTTTGTGCACTCACAGCGACATTGAGATTTCTCGCTCCTGTGCGCCAAAGCCCATTGACCGTCTGGCAAAAGAAGTGGGTCTGCTCTCAGACGAGGTGGAACTATATGGTAAAACCAAGGCCAAGGTCCAACTGAGCATCATCAAGCGGCTGCAGGCACAACCAGATGGCAAATATGTGGTGGTCACCGGGTATGCCGTACTTTGAACCCACTCAACATTCCTGTTTGATTTGATGCATTTCATTCACGATTTGTGATTCGTCTTGACAATTTTGGCTTGCTTTTGGCTAAATGTTCCACATTGCGACCCCATCATCATCCTAACATGCTGTTCAAATCTTACCTTACTGAGAGCTGTTCACAAATAGGCAAGGTACAAAATTTTGAGGTTTATTGCCTTACGCACTGTAAAAGGAAGACTGGTTTCGTGTATGGAGAGTCATGCTTTGAATCCAGCTGGCTGCAGCTGAAACTGTTGCTGTGCCTCCTGATCACAGACGAGCTGCCCGTCATTTTCATACATTGACATAAATTAGTGACAAGGTGCCCTTCATTTTCACACATTCCGGGCAGTTCACTTCTTACTTAATTCATTGGCCTTCAGGGATATGAAAATGGTTGGGATTTTTCAGCGAGAACAAAACAATTAAGTTAAACTAAGTTGCAGTTTACTATGAAGATAGTGTTCGTTTTTTGCCTACAGCTGCAATATTTGACATATTGTTAAATTAATAGCTCTCTGCCAGTGTGAATCGAAACCAAGCATGCCTATCTTACATTTACTCGAATTACATATTATAGGTAACAGGGTACCTGATGTTGTGATTGGATGGTTTGTCAGTGTTTCCCAAACTTTTGTCGGACATTTTTTTTTTTAACATAAAGAAAAAAATCTCGCACCATATTTCCAAACACAAACATATCAAAAAGTGGATGCCAAGGTTAATCATGAATTTTGTGTCATCTAGTGGAAGAGTATTTCATTGTTCTTCTCTCACTACAATATAAGTTGTTGTCATTGATTAAGGAACAAACAGAGATGGGTACTTGACCCTATTTTACCAGTCTGTCCTCTGTCCTCCGTCCGTGACCTGGGAATCCTTCCGTCATCGCCCCTCCATCCGATCGATGTTTACCAAATTTCTGTTAACATCTTTACGTGACGCTCACATCAACCTTTGAAAATATTAGAATGATGGCTCAAGGATTTTAAGGTGTTTTCCTCTTCATAGAGGTGCTCAACTCCAAAGTTTAGGACAATTCACGAGATGGAAAAAAATACAAAACACGCGTGTCTCGCCACATTACACGATGACACACTTTGAAAAATGTGCAGGACTCTTGCATGCAAACACTGATGTATTCATCGCATATAACGCCTGCCGACAGAATCTTATTTTCAGTAAGACTGTCTATTCGTCAAACAAAAATGACATCATTGAATGTCTTAGTGATAAGCAAATCAACAATAATATTTCACAACACAACACTATGATAATAAATAAATTATAAAAACTTTACTTTTAGAAATCCGTGCCTCAAATGAGAGGAGCATCTTTATCGGCTGGATTGAGAGTGAAATGGTGTCAGTCGGGACAGTACTTTATGTTCTCTGACTGTCCACTAGAGGGCAGTGTTGCTATAAAAATAGTATTGAGATGATGCTGTGAACGAAATATAGTACAGTGATTGGCTAGAGTCTGGCCCTGTTATTTTGCCTCCTGACACCACATACTTATCCCGGTTAGAGACGATTAAAGGGACGGACGAAAACCCGCTTCCACCCTTGCTTAGTCCGTCCTTTAAAGAAAAAAAAAATCCCCATCCGCCGTCCTCCATTCCAAAGATGGGCGTTTGACCGGGACGGACGGACGGACGGACGGACAGACAGACGAACCATTCCATCCCAGGGACAGAATGCCCATCTCAGCAAACAAAGATCCATTAATCGTAGTAAGACGTTTTTAAGTAATTAAGTGAAATTAATTAATGTCCCGTGGAGCCCCGGCACACTTTTTGGAATCATTGGACTACAGATTTTGCTGACATGATTTTCTACGTGTAGTATTACTCCGACTCCACTGGGGGAGGGGAAGAGCACCACCACCATCGGCCTGGTCCAAGCACTGGGAGCCCACATGAAGCTGAATGTTTTCGCTAACGTCCGTCAGCCTTCGCAAGGACCCACATTTGGCATTAAAGGTGATCTGAATTGAGATTCTGTTAAAATTGGAACCTCGAGTGCCACACATTTTATATTCAAGAGTTTTACCTTGTCTGCAGGCGGTGCTGCAGGAGGGGGATATTCTCAAGTCATTCCAATGGAAGAGGTACCTTACCGTACTTCAAAACGCTAATTGCCATTCTAATCTATGAAACAAAAAAAATGCACTCCAACGCATGGGAACCCAGCCCAGAAGCACATAGCGAAAATCTGCAAATAATTGACAGTCCCCCCGAAGGGTTGAATGCCTTTCGACACCACAAGAAAGCAGCAAAGGACTTTTGTCTAAATCAGTGTTTCTCAACCTTTATAGAGCCAAGGCACATATTTTACATTGGAGAAAAAAAATCATGGCACACTACTTCGCAAAACAATCGACAAAAAGTGGATACATAGGTTAAAAATGTACCTTCTGTATAAATCATTTTCTGCCCAAGTAATTGACAATGGACAATTTCCTGCGGCACACTTGAACACCTCTCACGGCACACTCGTGCCACGGCAAGCTCGTTGAGAATCACTGGTCTAAAAGCTCTCAAGCTACTTCAAATTGTTTCCATGGCAGGAAGTTTCCACTTGATGGCGCCAGAGCAATACTGGTATTGCGTTGGCTGAAGCCAGTGATGGGCAACTGACCGCCAAATTCAAGTGGCCCTCAATCTTGCCACCATGCAAAGGAATACTTGTAGTTTGTGTGTTTGTTTTTTTTAAACATATCTTTTGTGACACCAGTCCTGCAACGTTTCTGACCCAAATATATACCGTATACCAGTATATATTTTTATTAGCTTGTATTTTTTTCCCATAAATAGTTAACTAGGTTTCTTTTCAGTTCAACCTCCATCTCACTGGGGATATCCATGCGATCACAGCATCCAATAACTTAGTGGCTGCTGCCATTGACGCCCGCATGTTCCATGAGGCCACACAGAGCGACAAGGTAACGCCTCTTATAATGTCTGTTATTAATTTTTATTTGGATCATAATTTTAATTGCTGTCCTTGTCTCTGTGTGCAACTTCAGGCTCTGTACAATCGCTTAGTTCCCCTCAGTGGAGGACAAAGGAAGTTCTCCCCGGTCCAGATCAACAGACTAAAAGTACTTGCTGTAATTAAATGTCATCAGTTCTCTTCGTTCATTGCAGTGCCGTCAAAATCATGCTGTTTGCTATTCTTTTTAGAAACTAGGCATCAACAAAACGGATCCCACCACCCTGACTGAGGATGAGATCTCCCGCTTTGCCCGTTTGGACATTGACCCAAGCTCTGTGACATGGCAGAGAGGTGAAAACGTACCACAAGTATTCTCATCATCATAAGTCATTCATGTCGCCTTCAATCGATTTGTTTTGTTGTTTTTCCCATACCTCTAGTGCTGGACACCAATGATCGATTCCTCAGGAAGATCACTATTGGACAGTCGCCAACTGAAAAGGGCTACACAAGAGAGGTACGTAGAAAACATCAAGCGGTAACAGCTATGTGAGCAAGCAAAAATGATTTTTAAGTGTTTGATTTAGAGGAAGAACCCAAACAGGTCCAAAGGGGGAGTTAATTGAAAAATGATGGTGAGTGATGCATACAAAATGCATATTTCATTAGGTGCAATTGCACAATCCAGTGAGGACCAAAGTTTAAAAGCAAAACATGCCTTCAGTACTGCATGAAATATGTTTTAAATCAAATACCTCTCTGACAGGGTCATCAAAACTGGGTCTTATCTTTGTTAAGGCATTTTAAAAATAAATACAGCTCTTGTAATGGAAATCATTAGGTAGTACAGGGATACCCCTTGTTGATACCTATTGGTGATTGTGCAAAAAAATCAGCAGGAATTCAGTAGGCATTTGTTGTACAATAAGGGGGCATGTGTATATATTTTTCGATGTCTCTATTACCCTCCAGGCCCAGTTTGACATCACAGTAGCCAGTGAAATCATGGCGGTCCTTGCCCTTACCAGCAGCCTCGAGGACATGCGTGAGCGGCTAGCCAAAATGGTTGTGGCCACCAGCCGTGGTGGACAGCCCATCACCACTGAAGACCTGGTCAGAAGCATCGACTGACTACAATTAGTAATGTTGTGGTACTTTGACTTGCGTTTTTTTTTAAGTTACAAGCTGTCGTTTGGTCAGTTTTATTTTTTTAAAAAGGCAAAATTTGACTTGCCTTTAAGTTACACCACATCTAGAGTGAATTGCAGGGACAAAAAAGGAAGAAAAAAAAAGAAGAGCCACACTCATAGGTGCAGTTTCAGATGTTTATTGAATGGGAAAAGTAGCCAAACATACAA
Organism: Hippocampus mohnikei; assembly: GCA_026261675.1. NCBI lineage: Eukaryota > Metazoa > Chordata > Actinopteri > Syngnathiformes > Syngnathidae > Hippocampus > Hippocampus mohnikei. The sequence continues at coordinate 1,498,876 of JAKGUB010000336.1, forward strand.
ATACAAAATGAAAACCCTGGCAAGGAGCATGAACTCCAGCAGAGTCAGAACCTCTGATGTCATTTACAAGGCCACACCCCCATAAAACTACAGTACTACTGTGTTTTGATGTGACTTTCGTCTTAAGTCCTCTTCATAAAACAAATGTATTTTGTATACATTGTCTTTTTTACTATCCTTTTATGCTTTATATTTTACAACACAGTTCTTTTTTTCATTCTGTCCAAACCCTAACAAAATACCTTTTATGAGGGGGCTTGAATGGATTAATGGCATTTACATCTATTTCAAAAGGAACATTTGTTTAAGTATATGGTATGATAGAGCTATCAAGTGAGTCAAGGTACCACTATTAATTTGCATGCTCTGTATCGCAATTAGACAAGTAATAAAAAACAAGCCAGTTACAAGATGACAGTCAACGTTGCGCAAAAACACAACAACATATTTCTGTTTTTATATGTCTTATAGGGTGTGTGTGGTGCGCTAACTGTGCTCATGAAAGACGCCATCAAGCCAAATCTTATGCAGACTCTGGAGGTGGGTGAAACATTATACAACTACCTGTTACTAACTAGTTAATGGCTTGAGTAAGAACTGTTAGGGGAAAAAGAGAATTGTGTGCAGACGACCTGATTTAATTCTCAATTGTGAGTCTCGTTTGAATCATCCAATTCTGCAGGGAACACCTGTGTTTGTCCACGCTGGCCCTTTTGCCAACATCGCCCACGGCAACTCCTCCATTTTGGCTGATAAAATAGCTTTGAAACTGGTTGGACCAGAGGGCTTTGTTGGTAAGTGGATCAGAATGGTTCTTGTTTATGTGATGTGTGTTCTAATATATTCTTGGCAACATAACGCTGTGAATCCTCCAGTTTTCAATCCGATTGACTTTGTGCTCACATCCATTGTGCCTTTTGCCAAACAGTGACAGAGGCTGGCTTTGGTGCCGATATCGGGATGGAGAAGTTCTTCAACATCAAGTGCCGATACTCCGGTCTGAGACCCCACGTGGTGGTTTTGGTGGCCACTGTCCGAGCCCTAAAGATGCATGGCGGAGGGCCAACGGTGTGTTTTCCTCAATCTCTTATCAACACAATAATTGTTTTATTTTGTTTTGGTCCTTCTTAATAACATTTTATACAGTATGACCAACCGTAAGGCCATCCATTTTCCAGAGTATTTGTTCTCATTAGTGTATGTCTTGAAAGCTGGAGCCAAACAACCATTCACCCTTGCATTGACACCGATGGACAATTTAGTTCTCAAACGTAGCCCAATCTTAGAATGTGGAAGGAAGCTGGAGTACCCTGATAAAACCCACGCAAGTATTAAGAGAACATAAAGACCACACAGGAAGGCTCAGATGTGAACCTCTAACAGACTGGCTAAGCGGATTTGCAAACCAGCACACTGACCAAATTAGAAGGTCAAAGAGCAGTAATTCCTTTCACTTAGCCCATGTGTGTCTCTGCCTGTTAGTCTGAATTTGAATACATTCATTCCATTCATGGATGAATCTGACTCTTAAAAAAAATTATGTACTGTACTTCTTTTCTAGGTTACTGCTGGTATGCCGCTCCCAAAGGAATATATTGAGGAGGTAATGTACTCTACTGCTTGACAGTGTTTCCCACTCACAGAGTCTATACTCTATTTTTAGTTTCTTTTTTTTTAATCTGGCAAAGGCCATTATCATCTGATATTCATAAACTCCTACACAGTCTCCATTTAATACAGATGACAAATATAGAATGTGATGTGGGCTACTACAGTATACCAGTACGAAGATGGGCCCTCTCATGCGTGTTGAACACACACACAAAAAAAAAAAGCTACCGTATACTTCGAACATGGAAAAAAAGTACATACAGACACCACCCAAACATAACCCTGCTTTTGTGTGTGTGTGCGTGTGTGTAGAACCTTGAGCTGCTGGAGAAAGGCTGCAATAACATGAGAAAGCAGATTGAGAATGCCAATCACTTTGGTGTGCCGGTGGTGGTGGCTGTCAATGCTTTCAAGTAAGTCCATCCTTGTTTCTTCCAACACACTGGTGGTTGCTGTCAAAGTTCGCCAGCTCTCAGATGGTTAGCCAATGCTAGCTAGTAGCTGCTCTAACATGGCTCACCTGACATACTCAACATTTTATTTACCCACATGAGTTATTGTGAAATGTTCTTGGGTCTCGTGAAATGCACTATACAAGTCGACGCTATGAGTGTTGTTGTTACTGCAAAACCATTGATTTGGTGTACATCACTGGAGTCTCAGCTAACTTCAGTACGACTGTACAGTGGTGCCTTGAGAACGTGAGTTTAATTTGTTCTTTGACCATGCTCGTAACTCAAAACGCTCTTATCTCAAATCACCCTTCCCAATTGAAATGAACAATAATGCCGTGAATCCATTCCAGGGATCTCACGATAACAGCAGATCGTGATATTAAAAGTGCCGTGATATCATCATCGTCAGGTCACGATATTAAAAGCTACAAATCTATTGAAAAGGGCAGATTGTTTTCCATTTGTGCTGTTCCTCCACCCTCTTGTGATGGTTTATCCATTATGCTGTCATTGTTGCTCCACAGGACCGACACTGATGCTGAGCTGGACCTGGTCTGCAGCATCGCCAGAGGTGCCGGGGCCTTTGATGCTGTGCGTTGCGACCACTGGGCCGAGGGTGGAGCGGGTGCCCTTGCTCTGGGGCAGGCAGTCCAGAAGGCCTCAAAGACCCCGAGCAGCTTCAAGTTCCTCTATGACTTGGAGGTAGGCATTCAAGGCAGCCCGTCACCTGAAAATTGCACTTCTGTAAATGTTTGCGTTCAGCCAAATAATTGTGCGTATACTGCTCCTTCATTTTTAGCTTCCGATTACCGAAAAGATCCGAATAATTGCCCAGAAGATCTATGGAGCAGATGATATTGAGCTTCTCCCAGAGGCCCAGCATAAAGTGGAGCTCTACACCAAACAGGTCTGCAGCTCACTTTGTCTTCTCGTTTCCTTGTAGGGAGGGATGAGAGGTTCATCAGAAGTTGACCATGAGAACATTTTGATTTTGAATGACTCCCAGTAGAATGCAGATCTCTACCTAGGTCACACAATATTGACAACTTCTTGGCATAGGTAGTAATGCTGTATCTAGAAAAATATCAGCATCAGAAACAGATGAGGGCAGACCTGAGTTGTGAATACTTCTGGATTGGCAATTTATGCCCTTAACAGATTGCTCCATGTTTATTGATATTCGGGTTACTCTTTGTTTTCTTTATAATGCTGAAAAATCGCTAACCTAAATGACAATCTTCTCTACTAAGGTAAAACCATGTGTTTGTTCACTTCTTTTCCGTCAGGGGTTTGGAAAACTCCCAATCTGCATGGCGAAGACTCACCTGTCGCTCTCCCACGAGGCAGACAAGAAGGGTGTGCCCACAGGCTTCGTTGTGCCAATTCGAGACATTCGAGCAAGTGTTGGCGCGGGTTTCCTCTTCCCGCTCGTTGGCACGGTGAGCTTTTGTCACGATTTTACTCTATTAGCCTACGAATAACCTCAGTCAATATCCATTATTGTTTGTGAGGATAGTTACAATGCCTTATTTATGTCTCTTGCTGCTAGATGCCCACAATCCCTGGCCTGCCCACCAGGCCTTGTTTCTATGACATTGACCTGGATCCTGAGACTGAACAGATCAACGGGCTCTTCTGAGCTTCTGCGCTGGATGCTGGTAAGGAAATGACCTGCGGACATTTGTCATACAGCACTGTGCAAGTCTTTGGCCACCACCAGATTCCTTGTGTTTGTCATCTTTATAACCTTTTTTCGACGCAGTATTTTTGACAAAACAAACCAAAAAATACCGCACACAATCATAATGGCAACACTTGTCTATTTGAATCTTCATTGAATCACCAAGTAGCCTGACAGCAGCTAGTAAAAAAAAAAAAGATATAGATATATATACATACATATAATGTGTGTGTGTGTGTGTGTGTTATTATTATTTTCACTGTTGTTACTTGGACTCAGACTTATGCACAGTCAATGTATTTAGGATTTATCAGCAATGTGATAAATGTTTAAATCGTTGTTTCCCCTTTGTTTTACCAGCGTGGTACACTGCTGTGTCATAATCAAGTTCTGGAAGTACCTTCAACTCACGTCTGAAATAACACTTACCGTAATTTCTCGAGATAACATAGAAACAGAAAATCATCCAAAATCAAGGGGAGTATCATACATCGGTTAACGAGAAAACAACAAAACTTTGTCACTTTGTATCGACATTTATCGGTACCTCGTGGTTGTGAAGATGACTTTTATTCAATATAATATGTAATGTTGAATGTTACATATATATACTGGAACGGGTAGAGCCAAAGAAATAAATGGCCAGAAACAGAAACAAGTATGTCTTAATCAATGTCGTGTTTTGTATAAAAGTGGCCATATAGTCCTTTTTTTAAATAAAATGTGTCAAGGAACACAAATTTGTCACATCACTTTGCGGATAATACTGTACTTAAATTTTTGCGTGTGGATACCAGCAAATCAGAGGACTGTGTAAGACATGAGTGCAGAGAAAAAGCTGCATAGAAGGGCGAATTTTGGGGGTGTATAATATTTGTGATTGTGTTGTTCTCAAGGAATTACGGTATCTTTGCCTGACTACTGAACCTCTTGGTACTTAGAAATTGATAACCAACAATTTTGTCATAAGTTTCCTCAGGCTGTCTTATCATGATAAATACTGTCTCTACAGTATTTCTATAACGTTAACTCCATTTGGATACCCTCACTTTTGAAAAACATTCCATATCAAAATGCCTACATTTTGAATTGCTTTAAGTATTTCAAGCATTTTATCACAGTGCCTAAACTGACGAATCAGACAATTCAGCTCTAATAAAATATTTTTTATCAAAAATATTTTTTCGTCTTGAATGTTATTTTACCTTTGTGTCCTTTAACAGGGTTATCGAGTAGTGATACATTTGCCTGACTTGGCCTAAGGCAGCATGGGTTCAATTCCCACAGTGAATGGTTGTTAATTTCTGTGTGCCTCGCCACTGACCAGCATTACTTTTTGCCTTGGAACTCTGCCACGGATGTCATTTTTGCCGATTCTCTTCCTCATTCTTGAGTCATGAACAATGCCCTAAAGTGAGGCGAGGGAGGCTAGCAGTTCTTTAGATGTTGTGCTTGGTACCCTTCTGACCTCCTGGATGAGTCATCGCTGTCCTCTTGTCGTGATTTCTGTAAACTGGCCACTCCTGGGGAGGTTCGTGACCGTTTCATGCTCGCTCATTTTTTGGATAATGGCTCATCGTGATTTGCTGGAGTCCTCAAGCTTTAGAAATGGTTTTGTAACCCTTTCGAAACTGATAGATGTCAATGACTTCATTTTACATCTGTTCTTGAATTTCTTTGGATCACGGCATTTTGTTGCATTTAAAAAAAAAATCTTTTGGCAGGCTTAAAATTTTGTCAGACAGGTTCTACTGGGAAAGGCTCCAGCACAATCGCGCCCCTCGTGAGGATAAGCAGTTTGGATAATGGATGGATGGCAGGTTCTATTTCGGTGATTTCTTGATTGAACAGATCTGGAGATCAGGCTTGGGTGTTGTCAGTGAGAATGAACTGAACAATGTGATTAGCCACAGTAAATTCATGATTTAACAAGGGCGGAAGTATTTATTCCACACAGAATCAGGTAGCCTTGAATCCCCCTCCCCCCTTTAATAATCAAAACCAATTAAAAACGGCATTTTATGTTTACTCAAGTTATGCGAAATAATAAAACCTTTAGAAGGGGTGACAATACTTTTCAGGTGTTTTAGACAGAACAGAAGTCAGTTTTGGTTCTTTTTAGTCAGCAGGGGGCAAGATTGTATTTTGTGTTGGTGACTGCAGCTCATCATCACTCAACCCAAGTCATGTTTACAGGGTATCTCTCCTCACCTCATGGTTGTCAAAAGTATTTTATTTTCAGCTGAAGCAATTGATGTTTGATGGACACGAGCGGTGGATGCTACATGAAACAAACACAACACCATTCAAAGTGGGACAAAGTGGGAAAAAGACTTTTTTTAACTTCCGATCTTAACATGATACATAATGTATAGCTTGTGCTTAATTTATCATTCAGTCATTTTTTTCCCAGAGACAAAACAAGCCACATGGAACATTTTATTCCGTCTATGTCCATAGATGTAAAATGCCAAATGGTCACTTTCTCTCGCTTGAGCAGCATGAACACTCAAATTAAAATGTGCTATCCTAATTATTTTTCTCTCTTAGACTGGATGTTTAGCAGGTAGTGTACACGCTTTAGCTACATTGTAAACAGTTTCTGTTTTATCAGCAATAATGACTTACAAATTAGCCCAATTCCCAAATAACCAGGAATCACACAGACAAAGTATTTCAAACTTTTTTTTTTTTTGTCCAAAACTTTAATCGTGAGAATCATTTACATTGGAGGATGATGTTGATGATGAAATTACTCATAAAAGGCAAACTCCTTTACCAGATCTTCTCAGAAATAAAATAAATGCACTTAAAAAATAAATACACAAAAGGAAACATGTCTGATAAAAATAAATAGAACAAATACAGGCTACATCAGTAACATAACTTAAATAAATACATAATATAAAATAGTCTACATTCAAAATCAGTATGCATGCCATCATACCAGTTTATAAAATATTCCGAAAGCAAGTGACAACATGAGCAACAGCAGAAAATAGTTATGTTTTGGTGAAGCATATTATAGAATTATATACTGTATATCTCTATGTATATATATATATTTCTTTACAAATAATATTTGGCATTATATTCATTCACACTAGAGATATGATATACATAAGATGAAAATAGTTTTCGCTAAACTACCCACCCCCTCCCCCCATTTTGCCTTGTAATCATAGAATTGCTTCTTCAGTTCAAGGAAATGTTGAAGTTTCTGCTTTGTTTTGATTCGAAAATGTCCCCAATAAGCATCTCACGCCTGGCTCTTCAGTTGAGAAATATTGAAACGATGATGGTAGATGTGTTCATGATGCAGAGATGATTTACTCATGGTAAAGAGATAAAAGCCATTTGGCTAAAATAGTGTTTTTACAGTGTGTCAGATAAGTGGGGAAAAAAATGGATTCCTAGTGGATTGCTGCCCTCACGGCATTTTAATGTGAAACATTTCTCCCCTTGGTGTTTTCACAAGGTTGCGGTGGCTGACTTGCTATTAATTCATCATCACGCCAGTGACTTTATGCCAAGGAGGATCTCATCTGTTTCTCACCCCCAAACCCCTAAAAAAAAGCGTTGTGGGCAAAATAGGCTGAAATCTGGGAAGTTCAATGCCTGGCCTTGTTCTACTCTATTTCCTCACATATTGGCCACGCCCAGGGACATTTGTTTGCACAAGAGTACACCGAAAAAAAAAGTGTGTTAAATTTACTTAATCTTATTTTGTCAAGTGGATGCACGAAATATAATTACCTGGATCCAGATACATATTGTAAGTAGTTTTATAGTTATTTCGTGCAACCACGTGATGAAATAGCATGGAGTAAACTCAACACTCAAACCTGTTTTGTTTTTTCCACAACGAAGACCTCTGCCTTCATGTTCTTCATAAATGTTGTAGTTGAAGACGTTGAGAACACTCAGCGCTGTATTGTATTTTCTTTGTAGAACTGTCCCTGCGGCTGTCATGGCACACGCGTCACAAGTTATGTACTGGACAAATGTGGTCTGGGGGCGGTGGAGGTGATTTCAGGGTTCATCGTGAAAATCTCCCTTTATTGCAAAGGATCCCTTCCAGACCCACCCGCAATAGATGAGTATCGCCAATTTAGAGAGTGCATTTTTTTCCTTTCATCATGTGTAGTTTTACCAAACCCACATGCTTTCAACTCATTTGCACTTATTAAAACAGTTAAACTTACTTAGAAACCCTAACCATATTGAAACGTGCACAAAAAATGGAACCATAAAATGCCTGTGTGTATGTTAGTGTCTGTGTGTGACATATTTGCCTGTAAAAAGCAAGGCTTTGATGCTGGCGAGTCTGTGGGTGTGTCTGGGCGTGAGCGGTGGTCCACAGTAGCTCCTGTGTAAGTGTAGTCATTGTGGTAATGAGTTTTAATGCCCTCACGGCATTCAATGAATGGCTGAGAAGTGCATTGGTGACAATCGCTCCTTTCCCACATGCAAGGTCTTTACAGTCAATAAGTTTACGATGGAAAAAAAAAAAACCTTAAAAATATTAATTTGAAAAAAAGTGATCTGCTATGAACCCACTACTATTTTCTTGGACCCTTTGGTAGTCATTGACCCTTAGAATTATCACCACCCTCCATTCTGGCACCCCAGGATGTAGTTGTACTAAACTTAGACTATACACTTTGGTAGCACCACCTGACCTTTTTTTCCTTAGGAGAAACAAGTGTCTATTTGAGGTGAGGCATTTTTTTTTTGTTTAGGTGGACAGCACCTGGCAAACAGTCGTTGCATTTTGTCTGACAGAGCAGCTATTTAAGCTATTTAAGAATATGGGACACGGGTGGGCAACGGGTGGCCCGCAGGCAGCATGTGAAAATGAGTAAAATATTGAAATAACGGTGCATATGTGAATCTGCAGGTGCCGAACAGTAAATATGCAGGGTGCGACTGTAGTTTTAAGTTATAATATCACCAATCACCAGTAGGTGACAGGCATGTCTTAGTTGTGCTGACGCTGGATCTTACTGTCCTTTCCTACACATGAGTAGACCGAATATTTTTATTTATTTATTTTTGCAAATTTGGAATTATATACAGGACATAGATTTTTGACTGAGTTGATTTTTTTTTTGTGCAAAACATGTACAAAAGTTTTTGCACTTAATACTGATTTCTTGCACAACAGTTTTGTGCCATCCTTGAATGTTAATTTTTATGCAAGTGAGCTCTTTGCAGTGAAAAAAAAATCCATATGTTATTTTGTTGTTTACCTTAAACTCTTTGTTATTGGCTAGGATCTTTATACATGTGTTGAAAAATGTACAACCAAAAATATATTCATATATTATAAAATATATTAAGAGCACGTATTTTGTCTGTATTTAAAATAGCATTTTTTGTCATATATCTCGTTAGGAAGTGTGTCCAGTAGCGCTGAAGAAAAATTGTGATCCGCTACAGCATTTTAGTTGCTCATCCATGATATAGGATACTCTTCTTGTGAGTTGCAATTATCTGTTGATGTTCTACTCGACAGACGTGGCCATTTTGTAGTATGCATGAGGGGAAAATGGAAAGAAAAAAAATGCATGAAGACATTTACCCAAAAGGTTTCAAAATGCAAAGGCCAAGATTCAGCTCAAGCTTCAACTGAAACATTTATCAACAGTGGCTTTTGGAGGGCCCCGTGAGGCGGTTTGCTTGATCTCACCGAGGACCCAAAATCTTACGTAAGCTGCTTTGCCGAGTGAAAGGCAGACTGAAAATACCAGGCACAGCGAACAGATCCTCACATAACACAGCCCCGCAGCTACACAACAGCTCATAACGCCAGCAGTTTGGGGGCCCAACGCGGCGCTCGTGTCTCCTCAAAGCCAGCATATGTCAGGCCGGGTCTGTCTCTCTCCTGTCTGCCTGCCTCTGTGCGAACAGCAGGGGATTGCCTCTGCCAAATGGCCGGCATCACATTCACACGCTCCTTCTGTCAAACTGCTAAAAGTCTCTCAAGTCAAGTGAGGGGTAGATGTGTGTCACCTAACAGAGAGGCACACACCGTCTGGTTTGAACGCACACTTTTTATACACATTGAGAAACAAATCCATCGTAGACTCTGATGTTTATAAACGGGAAGGTCAATTGAGTCAATGCCAGTAATGTATTTTCCGACGTAAAAAACGGTACAACTGCACAGTGTAATACAGATAAAGTAATCCCTCGTTTATGGTGGTGGCTATGTTCCATACCACCCCTCCAAGTACTGTATTCTAAAGCTCCATTAATATATACTATAATGCCAACATACAGTATATGCATGTGAGGCGCAGGTATTATTTTTGTCCACTTGGGGCCACCATCCTCATAACCTACAATGTGGTATCTGTGATTTTAAAATGTGGACCTGCCTTTAAAAGGCTGGATTGGCCTGTTGAGAGATCTGGAAGTGAGTGAATTGAAGGTGTACAGTTGGCTGGCTATGAACTAGCGTTAGCCATTGTGTGTGTAGCGTGACGGCGTCAGTTGAGCCCATCAGCAGGTTAACTTGGTATGTGCTTGTGCCCATATATAACTGACCTCAATTTGGACATTTTCACTTGGGGGTCTACTCACTTTTGTTGAAGGGGTTGGAACTTAATGGCTGTGTGTTGAGTTGTTGAGAGGAGAAAGTAAATTTACACCCTTATACGTTGTACAAGGTGAACTTTAAAATGTAGCAAAGTGTTATGTGTTTAGTGTTGTTCCATGAAAAGATAAACAGTATTGACAAAAAGTATCAGGGGCAAACTCGCCAGTATGTATTACAAAGTAGGTCATTTTTATTGATGTTTGCGTAAATCTAAATTGCTTCATACTGATTTAATGCCTGTGGTAGGTATGTCCTGAATTTTATTACATTGAGCATATGTACCAAATGTCGCGTCATGACTGGTGAGTGAATGTGGGTTATATTTCATAAAAGTCTTTATCTAGATTTCAAAGTTGTGCTGATGCAGAAAATCTACATTGCGGTTACATTGAATGCGTGCGCGTGTGAGACGTGCGATATGCCACCGGAGGGTAGCGATGGTGAAATAAAGTCAACACAGGCTCTGACCTCATATTCACCTTCTCTTTGTCTCTGTCAGCACAGCAGCACTAAAATACACCCAAAAATGTCTACTCTTGCTCTTTTCTTTTCGTGTTCTCACGACTTCGAACACGCCATCAGAATTTTCGGTTTTGTAGACGTGAAGAAAAGTTATATACTCGCTGGACATACATTCAATTTCCAAAAGTGCAACAGCACAATGTTAATAAGGATTACGGCAAATCCTGAACAAAAATAAGAATGCACAGTTTGAGTGAAACTGTCACTGAGGTATTCATGTAACAACAAAATATTTAGTTTGTAATACATCATGCTAAGGGCTGTTTGTATTGTCTTATTGAGCTACATCATGATGGGGCAAAATTATGTCGTGGCTCTCATTCAGACGCAGTGCATTTCAATCACAACAACTATAATAAACACATTGTTTAATTTTTTTTTCTCTGACGGCGTCAGTACACGTTATCTTTGTAAAGATGGAAATTTAATTTTAATGTGACATTTTATTGAATTGTATTAGATTGTGCAGGCATACCTCATCGTGTGGCTTCAGTGAGTGCAGCGAGCCACATAGCATTCAAGTGTAAACTCCATTCAAATTTGTGATGAAAACCTCTCAGTTTGTCCGTTTTTGAACACGCCAAACCCAAAGAGAGTCAGTGCAACGAGAGCGCGTCAACCACAATGTAATCAAGTGTGAGGTGAAGATGAATATTTCACAATATCTGGTGACAAACTGGCAACCGCAAGTTTACTGTTGATCATCTGCAGGAGTATTTGCTCTCGCGTAAGGGTTCTGTTGCCGTTATCTTATGCCTTTAAGAAAAACTAAAATAGTACAATGAAACTTTTTTTTTTTTTGGGAAGAAAACAACATCAGTCATTTTTTTCAGACATGCTCAAGGACGTTTCGGCTTAGCATGAGCACTGTGCATTGCGGTAAAACAAAACAAAACTGGGTTTGTGTGTGCGAACGTGTGTAAAAAGGGACTGCGAGCTACGGACATGGTGGAATATACACAAAATAGATTTTTAAAACTCATATTGAGAAAAACAATTGTTAGCTTCGGTTATGTACATTTCCCTTCTGAAACAGGGAATCTGTAATAAGTGCATTTGTGCATATTTTGATCCAAGGACACTAACAAACACATTTCCCTACTGCAATGATGTTATGCAAAGTGTTGGCACGATGCTCTCCATTTCAAGTCCATGTCAGTATTTGATAGGAATAGCAGATGTATGGAAGAGGTGTTTAAAATGTGCACAGCGAAGAGATGGTCATTTTTTCCAACAATTAATTCTCTTGAAAAAAAGACCACAATCCAATTTAGTCCAAAGAGAAGACAAAAAAGAGCTGCGTTTCCAACACGGCCGGGATTCATTGACTGAGGTATTTGAAGCATTGGCACTTTTTTTACAATTCACATTAAGTTTGGGAAATTAAAGTCAATTACTGAAAAATTCAAACAGTTGGAGATTTCCTTAATCTATTTACTCGTAAAATACTCTTCTTCTTTTTTTTTTGTAACTCAAAGGCCTGGTTACGAATAGGTTTGACTTTAAAAATGGCACTTTACAAATGTTGGGAAAAAAAGAGAGGATGATAAAACAAACAAAAAAAAATGTGCTGGATGAGTGTGTGGTAACCAGATGACCAGTGAGTAAACTAATCAACCCGTGTCCGATATAGAACTCTGCTAACTTCGGGACGAGTGGCACATCCTCCAGGCCCGATGGTGTTGGCGAGGGGCACTGAGGATGGCTTTAGAGATCGCATACATACATAAAGGATGAGAGAATAGAAGTCTAGAAAAAAAGGCTAGTTGAGCAGGGAGACGAGTTTCCCCTGAACCGAACTTCTCAAAGACGAGTCTGAGCCTCTGGAATATAAATCTCGATGCTGTCCGCTCGCTCTGAGGCCGAGTTCTGCCGGAAGGAGGCCGCCCGCTTGGCTGCCATGAGCCGTCGACGAGCCTCCTGCCGGTGCCTGTCGGGGAGGTCCAAGGATCTCTCCCTCGTCACTAGACTCTTCTGTCGAATTGTCTTCTTTGGTACTGGAGCTGGAGGCTTCAGGAAAGAACAGCAAACTCATCAGAACACGTTCAGAGCTGCGTCGGGATCAAATGAGCAGCTCAAATTCAAAGTCGGAAAAAGAAATTGATATTGTCCTTTGTTTACTTTCACCACTCCACTCGTGGATGCAATCTCTTAAGTAAGGAGAATCTGAAGAGAAACAAATTCCTCACAACATGGGGGGAAATCATCAGGATAAAACAAAGTATTCATCATGACTCATTGTTAATTACGACTAAGTCCGCCTCACCAAAGTGGCAGCTGAAATGCAGATCTTATTCATGACAACTCATTAAGTGATCACAACTTTTATTATGGAGCGCTTGGCATCCACCATGTGTTGTCCCCTTTAGGGCAGTGATTCTCAACTGTTATCACACTGGGACCAAACACCGAGACCCACATTTATAGATGTTAACTCTTGTTTGTACAATTTATACTTTAGGCTGCTGAATTGGGATTCCATTTCATGGCTACGCTGTTTTCTTCGCATCGACATTACAGTATTTGATTGAACCACAAACAACCTGTCGCAACTGGCAAGGAAAAATGTCCACGTCGGCGGAGAATACAAAAAGAGGAAAAGGGCAAAAACACCATCAGCAAATTTTTCCAGGATTCATACAGGGGATGGAAAAAGTCTGCACACGCCTGTTCAAATGAATTTTTGTGTGTGTGAAATAAGACAATCGGAGCAAGATAAATCACATTAACTGCGATACTGTCATTGTACGCGTGTGCAAAAGTGTAATCTGAATAAACCCAAATAAAGCTATACTAGGCTATTCTGAACATTTTTTTTTTCTCGCTGCAGAAAGATTTTGGGCAAATATTTGCTGCTAACAGTTTATAATTCTTTCTATTTTGAATATGACATGAGTTCCAGCTGAAGAAAAAACCCTCTCTCAAAGATGATCATTTTTTTTTGTTCAATTGTTTCGTAGAGGTTATGGGTCATATGCCATTGGTTTTTTTTTTCAATGATTAATCTTGTTCTCATCTTTTACAACACTAAAACCCGGCATTTGAACAGGGGTGTGTTGACGTTATATACAGTATATTGAAGACGCCTGGCCAATGGCTGGCAACCAATTCAGGGATGTACCCCGCCAACTGCCCCCAGGCAGCTGGAAGAGGCTCCAGCACGACGACCCTTAAGCTCATAGGTGTCAAACTCAGGTCCTGGAGGGCCAATGCCCTGCATGTTTTGCAACACACCTGATTCAAATGAACAGGTTCAATGTCAGGCTTCCGCAGAGCTTGCTGATGATCTGATCATTTGAATCAGTTGTGTTGCAACAGGGAGACTAGGAAAACATGCAGGGCATTGGCCCTCCAGGACCTGAGTTTGACACCTATGCTATTTTAGCACCTAAGCCGACGGCCCCATTTCGATGGATCACCAGTCATTGTGAATACGAGCTGGATGAATGTCAGCGATGGAAACAACTACCGCTAAAAATGTGGAAACAAAATGTGTTCAAAATTTGGACTCGAGAAAGAAACCCTAAAGCTGTCCATGTCGAGGAACAGGATTGAACGTGGAGTCAGGACCCATTTACCTTCTTGTCTGGACTATCTATTGGTTTCCAGTTGTTGCCCTTGATCTGCTGCAGCTGGTCAAATTTCAAGGTGACGTCATCAACGGAGAGCTGCAACAGGTCCCAGAACCCAGCCAGGTCCTGTGAGGTAGGCCGCGGCATGGCGCTGGGGTCCTACAGGAGGTAGCGAGGACAAGGTGAGTATTTGATGAAAATATATCCTCCTAAAACCTCCGGGGGTTGGAAAATATCCCACTGAGTAATCGCGGGAAGTGTTAGCCACCTGCTAGCTTGCGGGCTAATAGGTTTCTGGATGCCATGGAATGGCGGACCCGGGTCAAAATTGTCCCGAGGTGTGAGTGTTAGCGCGGATGGTTGTTTGTCTCTGTGTGCCCTGCTATTGGCTGGCTACCGGTTCAGGGTGTCCCCTGCCTACTGCCCGAAGATGGCTGGGGTAGGCTCCAGCACCCCCCGCGACCCTTGTGAGGATAAAACGGATCGGAAAATGGATGGATGGATGGATGGAAGGATGCCATGGATGTCTGGCGGGTTCGTTCGTCTACAATGTCACCGCAGTGGCGTGCAGTCAGGACCTTCGAGGTTTTCTGTTCTGACCCAAACACTATCAGAAGCCTTTACAAGAAACGATAATAATTGATTTCAAACGGTTTTCTCCTAGATTTAATTGTGTGTGTCTTGGCTTTGGCTGTGCAGCTTTTTGTTTGTGGGTTAATTTTTTGAAGATTTCGACTTGATGTGTTGCCATGCAAATATGTTTTTGCCCAGTGCCTTCAGAAAACCAAGTTCTGGCATCAACCACATATCATTGAAAAAGCTGGGTTTTTAAAGCCACTTTAGATGTACCAATCTGTGCTTTCACAAAGACGTCATTGTTTCAGCTGTATTTATCATAATCATAATTTTTTCCATGGCTGTTTCATTAGTCTATTTTCCCCCCAACAATTGTTTCATTTTAAAATCAATTTCATATTTTCACTGATTAATTTCCATCGAAATGTTATTTATTCTTACTATAATTATCATGATTGTTTTCCTTTCCTTCCTTTAACATAGTGGTACCGAAAATGTTGTCCACGTGTGTAGCTTATCTGGCCATCAATAAACTTTAATGAGTGTAAATTCATGCTAATTTGTGGTCAAAAGTTCTTGATGTGGTCTCTAAATCCCGTCGAATGCTTAGTTTCTGCTGCTCACATATAATAGCATAAATGTGTCTCATAACTATCGCCCAACTTGTCCATGTGCAACCCACACTGAATGGAAGAGGTATTTAGACATATTGACCCAAGGCTTTGTACAAACTTCTTTTTCTTTCAGGGAACAGCACCATCATCGAAACTACTGTTCATCCATCCTCTCTTATGTCGTTTCCCCCCAAAGCGTTTCCATGTCCCAGATAGTTATTGATTCTCATTTTTGTTGCTTTTGAGAATCAATAACTTTCACTGAGGTTGATTGAGCCTGTTAGCGTGTCAATGCACATTGCAGTTTTGTAACTAAAACTTGCAAAGAAAATGTGCGTGTCATGGATACAAAGGGCTAAAGTTACTGAATAACTTGGGCAGGTGTCACCATGAGGAGTAAGACGTATATTCAACTTGTCTGTACTGTTAAGAAGAAAAAAAAAGATTTCAGTTTGAATATTGAGTTATTATTAATTGCCTCATACCTCAGACCTTATTCAAAAGCGGCAAGGTTCTTGCTTTTACACACGAAGGATTCTCGGGAAAAGGAAGATTGGTTGAAAACGTTACCAAACGGACAGATGGCACAGTACTGTACTATAAAGCTTTGACCTCAGTGCACCAATATGACCATATTGCGTTTGGTGGAGTGCTAAACCCAATGACAGTAGCCCCCTCGCCTATTTGTGAGTCCACCCATTCATGTTGTTTTTGGGGAGGGGCGGGGTTACTTATCCTCTGTTATTCGCTGAAAAACTCATCGGTTCCCATTTTTTTGTACTCATTCTATGTCACTCTAAGTTGCCACAAGATGGCCGCAGCACCCTATCGAAATAGAATTTGGTCAAAAGGAAGTCCGTATGTTGACATCAACTCAACAAGAATGGAGTCTTTGCCAGGTGCCTTTCTTTTGAAATCAAATGCTCTGTAAGGCATTTCTTTTCAAGGGTAATACTGGAAGGCGAGTTTGAAATGATATAAAAGTGTTTTGGGATCATAGACTGTGGTGTCCATTGTGTTTTTTTTTTTGTTTTTGCTTATCACGGTTGTGAATACATTTCCAATCTTTTTCTGTGAATCAACCTCGTTTCCACGCCTGTGCTCCGCCAACCCCGAAATAACCTCTTTTTTCAGTTATTGTTCCAGTTCCTTGACAGACGGCACCTAACAACAATGAATCAAAATGTTTCAACTGGTTGAAAGTTGTGACGAGGAAAGCGCTGACAAGGAAGGAGGACATTGACGACCTGAGCCATCTTGTGTCAGATGCACAAAACAAAGAGGCTTCTTGCTTGGAGCTGCTATTAAAATTTATGGAGTTGTGTGACAAAACATCTCACCTGTAAAAACTCCCACTTACCAGATTCTGCTGACAGAGCCAATAAAACTGCTGGAATTTCTGCGACATTAGCAGCTGAGCGCTACCCACAGCACTTCTGATTTTTCCCAAGACTGTAACACAAAGTATATTTACTTGATATTGCGGTTAAAATTGGCATTCCAATGAAGTTTGTGCCACTCACTCTCCTCGGACAAGTCGTTTTCTTCAGCCTCTGCCTCCATCTCTTTACACCACCCTTCGATCCTCTTGGTCTCAGTGTGGAGCAGCTGCATGAACCAGCTCCCGTCTCTCCTCAGAGAAGGGGAGCTACGTCCCGACTCACCAGATGTGACTGCATTCTCCTGTGGGCACGGGGGTTCCAGCTGCCACGTCGGCTCACTCGTGGTCTCTCTGGGACTGGGGGGCTCAGCTGGAGTCCGGTAGTCTTCGCGGTAGCTGAAGAGCCCCTGCGTGCGTACGGTTCGCACGGCTCCATACTGGGTGGGTGTGCTGGGCTCTGAATGACGCTGGAAGCCCCCGCCGAACTGCAGACCTTTGTCCTCCATGGTGGGGAAGCCCTCCAACTCCATGTCTGCCTGCACTGCTGTAGTCACACTATTGGAGCGCTTGAAACGACCTTGTCTGAAAGCCAAGGTGGTAAAATTGCATTGAGAATTGCAGCTGACAAAAACAAATGCTGAGAGTGACAGTTGTCGATGGTTTTAGCAAAGACTCAAAATCATTATCTTACCCTTTCTTGTCATCCTCCACCTGTGTCCCAACAGAATGGTATTGCCTGGAGCCTTTGCTTTCAGATTCTGAGTCTGTTGCAGCCTCCACCTAATGCAAAGAACCAATACAAGCATATTTTCTTGTCATTACTGAATGTCAGCAGCCACCCGTTGCTTGTGTCTTTATTGAACTGGGCTTAACTGTTGATAACTTGTTAGTAAAAAGCTCAGGATTTATGGAGGTTTCAAAGACAACAAAGTTTCTGTCTTTGGGTCCTACTTGCATGTTTTGTTGTTGATGATTTCTGTAGAGTTTGAAGTTTGAGCTCATATAAAAAAACTGAAAGCAACAACTAAACCTCTTGTCCAATTGTCCAACTAAAACTATGTCCAATATATATATATATATATATATATATATATATATATATATATATATATATATATATATATATATATATATATAAAGTAGGACCCAAAGACAGAAACTTTGTTGTTGTTATATATATAGTGGCCAAAAGTGTAAATCCCCAGCAGTCCTAAAACAGAGAGCGGAATATCACAAGGGGAGTGTCAGGCATTTATTAGTTCAAATACCGTATTTTCCGCACTATAAGGCACTTCGGAGAATATGGTGCACCTTCAGTGAATGGCCTATTTTAGAACTGTTTTCATATATAAGGTGCACCGCACCGCATTCTAAAGCGCATAGAATAGAAGCTACAATAGTGGCTGCGGTTGCGTTATGCATACACTAGATGGAGCTATGCTAAAGGGAATACGATACAGCTTTATTTATCGACAGCTTTCACAACTGCTGCAGCTATAACAAAGCACTTTACAGAATATTTAAAATACTATGCTCAAGAAATCAGAATATTGATCCCTATATCAGGCGCAATGTCGGCTTTTGAGAAAATTGAATGTTTTTAGATGCGCCATATAGTGCGGAAAATACGGTAAGTGAATAAAGACAAGCAGTCTGTTCAAATGAAACGAGCCCAAATTCGAGTCAATGTTGTCATTACATTCATTAGAGGGACAGAAACAACTCCTCAGCAAAGCTATTATTGCAGAATGAGTGAAGCAACAACTGTCAGTCAATGATTGATAGCAAGATAGAAAGCTAAATAGAGAGATACATAGGAGTATCTGTATGTCTGTATGGCATTCTCTGGAGTGCCATGATTGATGATGTTCCCAGCCCGTTCCTCTTCTGCCTTTACTCATTTCCTTCTTATCTAATTTCTTTGCTTTCTTTGTCGAGTGATCATAATTTCCTGTTGTTTCAATGTCACAATAACCCGGCCTGTCTGCACTCCCGAGTGCCCCCTGCACATTTTGTTCTTCTGCCTGTAGAAGAAAGGCCTCACAAATTAAAGGTTTGGTGGCACATAGTATGTGGATATTGAGACATATGGCCACTGCTTGAAGGCAATGTACCATTTTGTCCCTTTGCTCACTCGAAATCACTTTTCCTTGCGATTCCTCTGCCTCTTATACAGAGCAATAACAGAGCAGTGCATACAAGACCTGTGGAAGAAATTCATAAATCTTTGGCTCAGCTCACTTTTATCACTATGAGGGTAAATTGCTCATTTGGAACATGACATGAGTCAAACCCGAGGAAATATATCAAGTCTATCTATACCGTGGAGTGGATGAGAAAGAAATATTGCTATTGTGGCAGAAAGTCTGAAAGGAGAGTAGACTATACTCTTGGAAGCAAAACAAAAGGATGAACAGAGAAATGAGCAATTTCTGTCATGATGTCACCTACACTAGGTTTTCAGAGCGCGTAAACGGCAATGGTGACGCTTCCCAGACAATTCCTGTGAAAGGTTAAAAGCTTTTGAATAACTATCCACTAAACCTCAATGTTCTTCCGATTAAATGTAATTCTGTAAAGACACCAGTCAGCGCCTTTGAAAACACAAATGTGCAGCTAAATGAAAGACTACAAAGGTGTTGCTTTTCCAGAAATGGGGTTTAACAAGTGACATAGAAAAATGGAAAATCAATAATGAAAAAGGCGAACGCTAAACCCAAATTCATGTTCGTGACAGATAAATTCACGTGCATTTTCTTGAAGGAATCCCCTTTTCCACTGTGGCAATTCAATAACATGTAAAATGATGCTTCATTCAGGGCAAGTTTTACTCCTTCCGCACTGTACATATCTTCTTTATCTTTATTGGTTTTGCTCCATTTTTTACTGTTGACATTGATATGGTGTGCTGACTTTCAAAGATACAGAGTGCCTTTCAAAATGACATAATGATTTTTCGTTTCCCCCTCCATTAGGTGGTGGTTTTGTTGTGGAAGTAAAAGCAAGAAAGTAATTTGTGGCCAACATTTTGGGGATGAGATGACGCCAACCTCAGTGCATATTTTTGGGTGGTGGATCTTAAAAACTCTGTCAATTTAAAAAAATGCTGCCATTGACTTCCGTGTTTATGTACCGGTAGTTGTCCTTCTAAAAGGTAGAAACTAAGAGTAGCAGGTGAGTTGTTTTGGGCTTTCCACATGCCTTTTGAGCCAATTAAAATTTAACAACTAGTCTGCACACAAGCAGAGAAGCCAAAAGTTACACCATCCTTAAATGTCCCTTTTTTTCCTTCAAACGCTATATGCCCATTCAGCTCCTCATTTCCCGGGGCTCTACTTTTTCTATGTTGGACCCTGTTAGTGGAAGATGAAGTCATTCCGAGTCCTTTGTGGAATAGTGTGTGTGTGTGTGTGTGTGTGTGTGTGTGTGTGTGTGTATGATGCGCTGATTGCACAGCTTTCAAGGCAGCTGGTCATAATCACTCCCAATCATGCCCTGCTGGCTGATTTGGAGGACAAAGATCTAAAGTTGGGTAGATCATGTGAGCAAGACAGGTAAGATACTCGATATGTAGTGGGATCTGTGTATTTTGAGGAGGGAAAGAAAATGTGTGCGAGTGAATGGGGTTATTGTGGAAACGCTAATGCTCTCTTTTGGTGAAGAGAAAATCTATTGCCGTGCTGACAGTTTCGGCTGTCACTTCAACCTTCGTCGAACCTGTCACTGCTTCCTTGTGACGCGTCTTAAAAATAGCCATTTGCCTGTTCGATTATTGTTGAAGTGAGTGTAAACAGTGTAACAACATGATTGAAAAATGTTATTTAGCACGCAATCACAATTTGACATTATCGGTACAGACATTAGCAAGGATTATGGAAGTTGACACATGAATTGCTTTGGCGGGCCACATAAAATGATGTGATGGGCCGGATCTGGCCCCTGGGCCTTGACTTTGACACCTGTGCTTTAAGCCATCACTCAAATAGTTTTATTAAGATGCATGAAAAGCTATTGAATTCATTACGAGTCTGAGAAACAGATGTGTGTGCATATAGGCTATTTAGTCAAGATGACCGGCATTTTCAATCACTTTAACTCGAGGGCTAATGAGGGCTAATGATGGGTGCAAAAAAAAAAAAAAAAGACAGAAGGGCAATCATGGAAGTAACTGCATTTGAAGTCATTGTTCATTAATTGCAAGGTGGTCTTCGGCATGTTTTCGCAAATTAGCTGCTCAAATGCAAACATTAATGGAGATGGAGTGAATGCGGCCGGAGGGAGGCCGTCACGAGGACGAGCTATAGCACGAGTTGAATGCTCATTGATGGATTGTGGAATGATGACTCATTGGGCCTATTTTTAGCAGCTGAATTGAGAACTATGTTTCAAGTGTGTCTGTATCATGAAGCAAGAGTTGTGGCATTCTTTGCGCCCCTTCTGAGGCATGACTCTTCCAGAAAATCAAGACTGACCTGTATTCCTATGGAGGATCGAGGCGTCTTCAAATACTCCTCAGCCTTCGACACCAGGATGGCTTTGTCACAGGTGAGTACCGAGCTGTGGCTGTCTGTGGACGGGTGTCTCTTCCCAGCCATGACCCCAGCTGCCTCCATGGCTATAGTTACGGCCTTAGCGCTATCCAGGCTGTCAACTGAGTTATAGAGGGCCCTGCCGGGGCTCAGGCCCAGGGTCAGGCCATCGGGGCCCCACATGCCACCGTGGAGGTGCCTCCCCTCGTGGTAGGCATCCTGGGTGGACTCTGTGCTGCTTTGGGCTGTGATGGAGATGAGGGGTTTGGAGGTGGTGCGGGGCGGGACGGGCGGAGGGGGCTTCTTGTAGCTCGGTGTGTAGGTGATGGCTGCAAAAGAAGACGCACAAAATAATTGCAAACAGGTTTAAAATATTACAGACTTGCCTTTTGTAAGGGCAGTGATTCCCAAACACGGTGCTGTAAGCGATCATCAAGTGTGCCATGGGATATTATCCAAATCCTTCAACTCGACAGAAAATAAGATAACCTTTATTTGTCCCACACTGGGGAAATTTGAAAACTGATTTATTTACTCAAAGTTCATCAATATGTGCCAGCCTTGTATAGTGGCAAGCAGAACGATTCTATGCTCTGCCGCCAGATGACAGAAGGTACAATTACCTTGCATATCCATCTGTTGCCATACACATCAAAATAAATCATGGCTTCAACTCAACAGGCCCGAGTTTCATTTGGAGACGAGGTTAAAATGTGGTAAACTCGCGTAATTCCCCCCCCGTTTACTCAAAAACAATCACATGTTGGTTTAACACATAGTGGTCATGTGAAACCAATGCATGTTTGAATTAAGTTAACAAAAGGCCTTGTTTTCAGTGTATGGTATCTGTATGAGAAAGTCTTCTCTCTACTTGTGCGTCTTACTTTTCCCTTTTCCAGAAAGCAGGCTTTGAGGTAGCTATGAATACACCACCTGTTTATTGTAAATATAGACCAATAATGAGATATTCATCATTAAGTACCATTGTGCGATGTTGTTAGAAAAAGTTTGACAAACATTATTTGAGAGTAATGTTTCTATTCAAACTGTACAATTTTGCAGTGTTTTGTATTCCCTACAATAATATTACTGATCTAGTGCATTGAAGTCTGAAGCGGCACAATACATCATGCATTTGTGATACACACACTTGGTCTACACTGAAAAAGGGTTTTGTTGAATTTACTCAATTCTATTTCGTCGAGTGGTTCCACGAAAAAAAGTAATCGGGATCCATATGTGTTCATTAAGTAGACCGTACATCTACCTGTACTTAAAAAAATAATGTGGATCCAGATGATCTTATCTTGTGCAACCACTTGAGGAAATGAAATCAAGTAAATTCAACACACCATTTTTTTCAGTGTGATTTTTCAGTAATTAGTGTTTAAAAGGCGCTTATAAATGAAATGTATTATTATTATTATTAAGTCTTCAAATAAAACATAGAAGGAAACTTGTTTCCTGACAGCAATTGCCTCATATTTAGCAAAATATTCACATTTCATTGTTGCTGTTGTTTTTAAGGTAGAGTATTGTTGTCAGTTGTCACCGTTGCAGCTGGCTGACCTTTTTCACGGCAGCCATGTTGACGCAAGTGCGCGTAAACACAGCTGTTACTGATGCCATTCGTACTAGCAGGCTAGAAAAGCCCCAGTTATGTAAGCAGCAACACCTGTGTTTACCTAGGTCTTTGGTTGAGTTTTGGAAATATGTTCTCATCATTTTTTTGGGGTGGGGGCAAAAGAATATGGTCATGAACCCTCAAATGCTTTTGACATGTCCAAGAGTAAACCACATTGCATGTCGTCAAATGCGAAGCCATCTTAAGTACATCTTTTGGATCGTGAATCAAAGATGTGAGCAAACAGAGACCTCTGAGTGGGGAAAACAAGACGGCGAACCCATGGCACCACAACAGGGCTACCTTTGGACAAACTGCACCGAGCTCTGTGATACTATTTTTTTAATTTAACAAATGCTGACATCACACAAGGCGATTAACGAGGGCCTCTTGAGATCTCTTTTGGGTTCTAATGAGCTTCAACCCTTGGGAGGTTGGAGCCAAATGAACGGCATTTTGTCTAATTAAATTGTAGCCTGAAACACAATTACTGGACACACTGCTATCAAAAATGAAGAGAGAGACAGAGAGAGATAGTTTGCCAATACAAGCAAGCTCCTCACACCTCTCAATTCATTCTAGCGTCCTTCTCACCGTTAATTTGGCTGTGCATATTAATAGCCAGGAACGTCACATCTGTGAGGATTGTTCCGGTTCAGGGAATAGTTGACGCATGCAGCTGTCCATTCACAAAATGAACTCGCCAATGATGAAGAGATGCATTCGTGACAAGACGCAGGGAAAGTGCATGTGTACAGGTGTGGGGGGGGGGGGAGAAGTGCGTGTGTGTGTGTGTGTGTTAAAAAAACAGCCTATTCAGGGGCATGACTCAGTAGGAAGACCAAAAATAGACTCAATAAGTTTTGCAGAGGAGGGGTTGGATGCTATGGGGTGCTGGCGGTGATATTTACAACCTTGGTTCCTAATTATTGCTCCTATCTTGACATTGGCAGTATTACTCAGGAATTACTTAATCCAAAATGAAGCCAGCCAGACTCACTCAGAAATTGTTTACATGACACAGTTAAAAAATATATACAGATTAAAAACATTGATATTTTTAAAGACTGTCGTCCTTTCCGCAACAAGGACCTTTTAAGTGACAGACAGTGAGGGTAAGCAAGTTCTTATGTGCTGACCGAAAAATTGTCAAAAGCATTGACTCACGTTTATTATCACACATGGTAATTTCCAATATTTGTTTTATGAAAATACATTCATTTAATATCTTCATTTCGTAGCACCCTTGTTGGCTGCATTAAATCTACTACGTGTTCACTGATGGTACATTTTTCCAACTTCAGCGCAGGCAGCATTTCTTCTGTTCCCACTCAGTGGTTCTGTGAATGTGAAGGTGATGGTTGTCTGTCTCTATGTGTTTCCTGCGACTGACAGGCAAGAGGTCCAAAGTGTAGTCTGCCTTTCACCCTCAATTAGATGGAAGTCACATGGATAGATGGATGAACTGCCATGTCATTCCAATCTGCTCAGACAACTACAGAATCAGTAGCGCTGGCCGATGTAAATGAAACAATATTAACCACTGGACAGTTTCTGTAAATAATCAAATTTAAATAGGAAATAAACTCAAATTTTTTTCTTTTTAAAAATATGTTCTCTCTGGCCCCACTAGTCTAAACATTGTGGTTACAAAATTTTTGACACTGATCGACTGAAAAATGCCCCCTCCCAAAAAAAAAAAAAAAACATTTTAGCTCATTGTCATGTAAAGGTATTAACACATTGTAGCTGTTCTCCCTACCTAATGCACCACAGTGACCAAAAAAACAAAACCCAATTAATCATACCAGTCTCGAAATAAATGGCAATGCAGGAAGATTTGTGCACATTTTCACCCCATAAAACATCATGGATTCATAAATCTGGACAACCTGAAAGGCAGTGGAGTGGTCACCAACAGGACAACAAGCAACTGCATCAAGGCACCAGAGCCTAAATGGTCTAAACTTCATTGAATGTTCCCTCTGGTCGTGATTTAATACCTCTGATTCTGTTCTATAGAAAGTCTTTGACCATATCAGACTACAGGACCTGCGTTAACATTTTATGACTCAGTTTACTTCCTCTTTGAACGTGACTTTAGGGTAAAAGCCTGGTGCTCAACGTTGAAAACAGACTGAAGGGAAATAAACAGACAAGGGACATATAGTCCGATTTTGGGAGTTTCTCTCATCCCTAGATTACAACCATTATGCGTGCTTATAGGTTACAGAAATGTCAGAGTGAACGGCACAGCTATCTTTATTCTTTTATGCTCAAGGCCAGAAACAAAGCTCCAGAAACCAGCTAAATGTCAATCATGTGAAACACAAAACCCGTGCCTTCACGTCCCCAAGCCAAATCTTTACAGACTGAGGTACAGCTGACCCCCTACATTATTATGATTTTTTTTTTGTACACCAAATCCCATGTGCCTTTCAGAGCTAAACATATTTTAGGAGAATAAGTTGTGCATATGGCGCTTGCATACCTGTGGTAAGCAACAACGCCGCATTTCTTTGACTGGCCATATGTGACTTTGAAGAAACTATACCAATAATGGACAGCAAGGAATTTGATATTCTTCTCACTTTCTCTCACAAGTGCAAACAACAAGCACGGTATTAGCAAGGCTGACAAACACAAGGCAGTGAGTCAACCACTCCATCTCTGTTAGCACCAATCACTCGGGTCAGGCTAACACGCTGGTGAGGTGGGGGTAGTTGAGTGACACGCCATTAAGAATCTTTCTCCCGTAGCTGGATTTATCACTGTAAAGGAAAGGCAGCACTTTGCTTTGTAGCAGGCTATTAAGGATGTGTAAATAACAGCGGAAAGTAGGATGAACAAAACATTCCTGGCACTGTCACATTGCATTGCTGGTAAGGGGTAAGAAAAAATACCAATGAAAACATGGAGTCGTTTCTCGAGATACAGTCTACGAAGATGAAGCCTTTTGAACCCTTTTGGGCCAGTGCACTTTCAGCATGTTAAACAAGTGAAGACAGCCAACACAAATCAGAGTCTGCATGTGTTGCATTTCTTTGTGGCATTGCACATAATTCCATTTGCAAACACTCATAACGCGAATAACACAAGAATGGCTTGAGAGATGCAGTGAAAAAAGTATATATCTGCATGTCGCACTCATGCATAGTTTTTAAAAATATGTAGAAAGGAGCCTTTTGGTTGTTTTTGTTTTGTTTGTTGGATTGAATTATGAACATTTCCCAATACAAGTCGGCATGAGCACAAAACCTTCAGCCTTTTGCTTCAAAGAATAAATAATGTCAGTGAAAGCCTGCTCAAACAGAACTTTATTTGGGGTGAGGCACTTTAAATGGTGGCAGGTGTACGCCACACAACAATAAAGGGCGGATGGCCCTCACACGACAAAATATGGCGGGCACCCGCAGCGGCTCCTCTCCCTCCTGAGGAAAGAAATTTCATCTGTGCTGTATGTTGCACATTTGACAATAAAGTTGACTTGAACTTGAACTGTGCTACTTGGGAGAAGTCAGTGATTGCTCTGACTAAATTGCATGATGATGATGACAACAAATGTGAATTAAATAAGCAGACGCCGCATTACTGACATCAAGAAATAGACTTGTGGGTACCCCAGAATGCTCCTCCCCTCCATTATTTATTTATTTATTTATTTTTTTACCTGGGGAATGCTCGGGGGTCCAGTCAATACTGCTGCAGTTGGAGGGGAGACAGAACTGGATTCCTGAAAACAAGGGAGTGGGGTGGATATTCAGAGGCACGGGCGCATTAGCCCAGACATTCATTTTATGTAATTTTTTTATCCATTCATTTTACAAACCAAGTGGATCCATTTGAAATCGTGAATTCTGACTTTGGGGATCATCCTGCAGTGTGTGTGCAATGTAAATTAAATCACTCTGGAACAAATGCAGAGCAGTTTCTCGCCTATAATGTCATTAGAGTCAATAAAAAAGTCATTGTCAATATTGGGCATCGGTTTCATAATCTAGTTTTAGATTCATAGAATTGAAGAACCTTCACAGGTATGCAACGCCGTGACAGTTGCCATCACTTGTGTGTTTGTGAAATAAAGTGCTGCTTTTATTACACAGGCATTTACTTCCCCACCCCCACAAAAAACTATTTATCATGTATCTGTCCCGACAAAAAAAAAAAGAGCAGCCATATTTTTCATAATTGACAGCATTTAGTTGAAAGCAGATATATTACAGTCTCTCGTCTGTATTTTGACCTCAGCAAAATTGACAATGACTTTAATTACAAGGTCAGTTATTTGACACAGTCCTATTCCATTTCACTTGATTAAAAAAAAAAAGTAGTACAATACGGGAGCACATGTCATATTACATTCCATTGGCATAGATGTTTTGTAAATGAAAGGTTGGATGTGGAAAAAAAGATGAGCTTTGCTGCTGAAACGACAAAATGAATACAACAATACAACCAATTAACTTCCCATCGCTGTCAAATCTTTCTGCCTCAGCCAATTTAGCAAACTTTCATGAAGTGGACAAAAAAATATCTTTTTCTGGAAGCTCACCGATACTCGGCTCAAAGGTTCCTTTTGTTCCAGTGCGCTTTATTAGAACACAGACTTCAGTGGGCATGGGGAGCCTATTAATTGGACACATAGCAAAGATAGACAGTATCTTGTGATCTGACTTTTCAGCTTCTTCCTCCTCTTAATAGAATTGTGGCGTTAGTGGCTATGTAAATGCTTTTAATTGCACTAATTATAAGGCAGACATTACGAATCGGCTCAAATGCATACAGTGAAGCATGGCAGAGTTTGATTTACTGAAGATGCCATACCGGATTACCAAATCGCTCTCACCATTCAATGTCAAACGTATCCAAAAATAAAAAATACAAAATCCAGGCAATAATATCCAGAAATACTCTGGATCGTTATCTCATCTTCCTCATTCTGTGGGAGTACATTCACAGTCTTTTGATTCCTGAGCCTGACGTTTGATATTTTACAGTAAAAATACACAATATCATCTCTCATCATTACCTTTACTGTTAATGTTCCTTTGGTGACTTATTTACTCAGCATTTTTGAATAGCTTTTTCTATGAGGTTTTCATACGTGATGTGAACGTATTTATTTTATGTATCTACAGCTACAGTACATCTACAGTATATGCCATTATGGTTATCCTTTGGGAATATATTTGAGCATGAATGAAGTTTCATGAACAGTATTCTAGATTCCAGAATTTTAGATGACCATCAGTTCATATTTCACACAGCTTTGTCCAACCATGAGCTCACATAGTAAACGGCCAAACGATTCATAGTTATATAATAACTGTCCAAATGATCGCACTCCACCTTAGAGTGACCCCCCCCCCCCCGCCCCCCCACACCGTAAAACTGTTCAATTTTAAAGTCATTTGCAGCATTGGCATTGTCCAAAAGAAGTCCTTAAAATATTTGACGTTACTGAATTCTTGAACAGCAGTCAGTTTCTTGTTGTTCCCATCCGGTGCAACATTTCCAGTGAATATTCTTGAATCATTATTGTTAAGTCAATTTGTCACAGGTGAAGACAGTTCTTAGAATATGATAGCTCTCGCTGCTATAAATACAGTTCTTCTTTGCGGCGTTTTATGAGGAAGTCCTTGCTTTGAATGCCAATGATCTTATTACATTCGGATCGGCCCATTGTTCAACATCACTATGGCAGCTATTAATTGTGAGTTATGGATATACTTTGGGCTACATCTTGTCTGCTGGGACTGGAGTCTGAGCTCACAGAGTGAGAGATACATATGTGATTTCTGCACTGTTGTATTCGTATCTCCCACTCCAAAGTTCCACACTCGAACTCCTCTGTATTGATTCTTTCCTCTGAGTCCTTTTCTGCCACCGATACCATAGAAAGGCTTCCTTGTACGTAGACTGATCCGGACTCTCTATGATCTTTTCCTTCACAAGTTCCCCATGCTCCTGGGAATACTTCATGGACTCAAGAGACTCTTCTGTGAACTCATATGACTTCATTGGTGCCTGATCTAATGATGTTACCACAATGTCCTCAGGATCACACGACGTTGGCTCAATATCATGTAACAAAGGATCTGGTGATGGACTTGTGTTTTCCAAGTCCACTTCCAAGGAGGTATCAGGGGACAGTGAACTTGGAGGTGATATTGTGACGGTGATTTGTGGTAGTGGGGTTTTCCGTAGTACTGATACGCTAGCAAGCTGCGCAGAATTTGAACAACACTCTGGAGCTGATTTAAAACCGACAGCATCTGCTGACAACAACTGATCCAAAGGGCATCGTGTGGCAGAGTCAGCACTAAGTATCTGGGAACAATCTGATTGGTTGAAAGGATTGTCCATGTCCAAAATAGATGGAGAGTCAATACTTAAAACAAATGGCTCTGGTTCAGGGTCCATGAACACTGAATCAAGATCTTCTTGATCGAGAGAAGTCAGCATGACTAGGTCAAAGTGAACCAGATCAGCATGATATATTGGTGTGCTATCAAGTGGTTCGGGAAGGGGTGGCCAGTCCGAGTCTTCCGACTCTGGTTCAGTGTCTTGTTGAGTTGGTGCAGAATTAGATGCTAAAACTGAATCCAGTTGCGTTTGCTCCGAGGCAGGACTAGTGTGACTGTCTAGAAGGGACACAATGGGGTCAAGATTTGGATCACAGTCGGTTGGACTTTCTGGAGAATCTGTGTCTACGTACTCTGTTATCACAATGGAAGGACATTTCTCAACATTACATGATGGAGCAGTGTCTTGACAACTTATGGGTACATCATGAAGTAACATCTGGATGTTATCAATCAAGTCAGATGTTGATGCCATGGGTAAGTCTACAGCTTTTGGTTCTGATCCCCTCGGGTCTGTTCCCTTTGACTCTTCCAATCTCGACACTGGCTTGTCTTCAGGTTTGTTTCCAGGTAAATCAAATGGGAATTCAGAATCTGATGTATTGTCATACTCTTGCTCCTCTGGCTGAGAAACTGTAACAACAGGGACTGCATATGGTAGGCAGATATTTTTCCTCTTGATGAGGTCCAGTTCAGTGGATTTTAATTCAACGTGATGAGTTGGTTTAGTATCCAAGTCAAACTCATTTGAAGGGCTTTGGTGTTGAGTAATTGCCACATCTGTTACCAAATTCTGAAACCTTTCAGGGGATATTTCTGCAAGCTGCATGCCACCATCAGAGGTGAGTGGCTCTTTCGTCAAAGGACCCCTTGAGTTTGCAGCATCCTGGTTGGGCAGCTCCAATTCTGTTTCCGGTTTTAATGAGGGACCCACATTAGGCAATTCCAAAGGCTTGATTTTTATGACTTTAGCAGAGAATGGTATAACTGGATCCAAGGACAGTGGTATGGCACTTTCCACATACATTGACTGTGGACGTGTAAGAATGCTTGGATCCATAGAAAGCTGCTTTGGGAGTTTTTTTGTGTCCCTTTCTTTTCTTCCTCCTCTTCTGGACAATTGACAGCTGCATCTGCAGTGCTTTGCCGCACCAATGCTTTGCTTCTAGCCTGAGTCCCTACGGAAACTTTAGAGACGTGCTTGATTTTCTCCTTTGCTCCTCCTGTGTTTTGATTTGCTCTGGAGGTTCCAAATCCTTCAGCACCCAATCCTGCACTGGCACTTGTCGTTGACTCTGCCCCAACCCCTCCACCCAAACCCACGCCTGCTGGCATTTTACAACTTTGGGGAGACCATGTGTTGTAATGCTTTGTGAATGTGTTGAAATTACTGTTGAAAGCGCGTAGCTCTTTGCAGAGGTCCCTTCTGAGTTCAGCTAGCTCGAGACGCATGGCAGAGACCTCCTCCTTCCATTGCATGCTAATAGCCGCAGCCAATGTTGCTGACTCTTTAAGACTGGCCTGAATGGCTTTTGGTGAAGGCCTTTCTGGTTCAGTAGGTCTCGGGGATCTGAAGAGAATTGGAGAGACTGGTGGTCCAGACTGAGGTTTGGCTGTAGCCATCATGTTATCTTGGTGGAAAGACCTGTCTCTTCTCACGGGGCAGCCTAGATCATCATGTGCCAAAGGGGTTTTATCTGCTGCCACATCCCATTGTGCCCTGGCTTGCTTGGGTAAACAAGAGTCTTCCTGCACATAATTTCTGTCTGGAAGACAAATGTAAATATGTATTTGTAATATGGCCACAGGTGTGAGCAACTGGAGATAATGTGCTTTTTATTGCTACAGAGCAGTCACATCAAGTCATGCACTAATTGTCATGAGTCAAAACAAGATTACAGCATCAATCCACAATGCAAATGCTATTATTGCTATTTCAACAATTTGGTCATTTCTATTCTAAAGGTTGTATGAATGTTGTACACTCTGTAATAGCATGATGCATTGCCAGAGGGTTTCCATGATGTTGATAAAGCACTCCCATTTTGACTCATTTGATGGTTTACACTGCCTTCTCAACATTAAAAATTTAGCATGCATTCTTAGCATCTGTTCAATGCACAAAGGAGAACCTCTTAGCTGTTAAACACAAAAGAAAATATTAATCAGGTTTGGGATGTTTAACAAACAAAGCATGCTGTTCTGCTAACAGCTAAGATCCAGAAACATGAACTTTGTGCAATGAAAAGAGGCCAAGTTGGGCACAGCTTTCAAACCTTCTCCCACCAATCAGGAAGTATAGTATGAACCCTATTGAAAATGTGATGTCCACGCTGACCGACTCATTCCAAACTCTAATTGCCTCTTGTCCAAAATAAATCCCATCAATTACCATGTTTCGTCCCCTACAAAAAGAGTTTACAGAGAAAGCAGTGTAATCAAGCACCAACAGGGATGAAGTATTGAGAATAAGCACATCTCCAGATGGACACACCTCTAACCCTCCCTATGTTAATCCAAATGCTGCTGTGTGGCAAAGGTTGGAATCCATTCACACTTCTTTTGCAGGCATGTTCGCTTCCTTACCCCTCCACCCCCACCCGTCTTCATCTGTACTCGGACAAATCCCTTCCTTGGAGAATCCATTAATCGAGACAAGTCATGAAACCACGAGCAGATTCCAATTTAAAATCACACCTTAATATCAGAAATAAATGGAGGTGTCAGTTCAGTATGTTTAGATTTACTGCAACAAGCTTTTACAGGACACGTAAGGGGTGATTAAACATTGTGAACATTTCAAAGCGTGTACATTCAACGTCGGTTGTTGAGTATCCAAGTTACATAATGATCATTTTATACTAAAAACAACCTAGGGGCAGGGAAATCTCCTAATGGATCCTGTGATATTTAGAGTTTTGCAGTACATTGTAAACTGGGGTTTACAAGTCCAGAATTCACATGACGCGTTTACCATACTTTTGCCCAATTTACAGTAAAAGTCAGTGCATTCACCTTGTGGCATAGTAGAGAAAGTCAGACATCAAATGTTACGTAGAAAGCCTGTCGCCTGATTTTTCTCTCTTGAGGTTTTCAATAGGGTTCATAACTTTACTCTCCGATACAGCCGATGGACGACCACATGACTCAACGCATCCAAAATACAAAAGGATGACCTTGCAAAGCTCAAAGGTTGTACGTATGAAAGTCCTACATCCATCCAAAACATGGAAACATAATAATTCATGCAAGGCTTTGACATCTGACAGTGTCACCATTTTATGCCAGCTGCTCCAGCCATTACCACAAGTTCAGAGCAAAGAGAAGCGTCTGCTGTTGGGATCGATGAATAGAATGAAACTTTTACCTGTGGTAGATCTAATGGTGGAGGTGACAGTGGAGGCCATGGGAGGGACGCACTCATCATCTTGAGAGTAGCCGGCTTGGATGGCTCGCAGGTAGCTGTGGCTCCGGGTTCGAAAACAGCCTGGTAAATCCAACGCATCCATGGCCTGTGATTCCACCTCGCTGAACACAGACTCACAGACTGATTCAAATTGGCCATTTATTTCCGTTTCGCTCACCTGTGAAGAGCAAAAATAGCCATCAGAAAGGACAAAAACAATTAAGAGAGACACGAATTAGCTGACTAACCTGGCTCACTTGGCTAACACAGCTGGCCTGGCTGAGGGTGCTAACTGCCCGCATGTAGCTCTGGTTCCTGGAGCGAAACTTGGGGGAGTTGTAGTGCGCAGCGGGGTCCAGGGCAATGCTCGGGTGCATGGCTGTTTGCAAATGGTAGCTCTGACTGAACATAAAGAAAAAAAGGGAAGCAGTGGCACTCATGAGAAAGCCTTTTTTTTTTTAACCAGGAAATTAAATACAATTGTAAAACAATTTCATGCAGAGTGGCTGGTGGCAGCATGGGGATACGAGCAAGTGCAAGGCACTTGGTTACCCCAAAACTACCTGAACTTGAGAAGAAGGCAGTCAATAACCTTTCTTTCTCGAAATAGACAACCCTTTGTGTAGCAGTGTCCTGAAGAAGGTGATTGGATTGATAGTGTGCTGACACATCAAATCAATGTGTGCAAATGAGAGAAATGCAAACCAGGAGCTAGTTAGAGAGCAAATACTTCAGGGTGAACCCCGTTATCCACCAAATCAATTCAATAGGCCAACCAAGCAGAGCGGGAGAGCTGTTTTGGACTACGTGCCAGGGAAGGAATATGCCAAATTAATGAAAGAGAAAGAAAGGCGAGAAATAAGCTCAGAATACCAAGTGACATTAAGATAACAAAAGAGAATTTTCCACTCTTTCTGGAGTCACGTAAGGATGAGTTAAACCCTTCTATGGAGATAAGTGCTTGGGATTAAAGAAATGCCAATGTGACAAAGGAAAAAGGCATGCCAATACATCATGTCATGCTTGATACCCTCGACTCCATGTTGGCAAAGCCGTTCGATATAAAGGCGTCCAGATATTAATGAGGCAAAAGCTGACAATCAAAAGAAATGTTCAAAATATCACCAAATTGAAACTCATTACGCTGCCTGTATTTTTAACCAGTGTTGTGCTTTATAACGGTGTCACGGAGAATTCAAACTGCTACAATGGAACCTCTAGAGTCAAATATGCATGCGGCTGTGTAATTTGAAATTCACACTTTTCTTATTATGTATGATGTCAGCAATTCTGCTCATCAAGCCTAAAATCATTCTTTATGGGCCTGTGTGTTTTTACTTGACTTTTATGTGATTTTTATTTTTTTTCCTACACTAGCTCCAGAATTTACTGCATGTCCCATGAGATGGCAGCATGTGTGACTCCTGAGAGCTAAGATCTGTGTAAATCTGTTTTGCGACAAAAATAAAATAAAATAAATAAATAAAAACCAGCACCAACAAGGAGTCCAAAGATGAGTCAGGTATTAGAAGTAAAAAGAAACTCGGGAAAGCACAACGAAGGGGACAGGCAAAGGAGTAAGACTGCGGCAGTGTGCAGTTGCTTTGTTTTACAGAGATTAACTTGTTTTTATACCTGTGTGATGATTTTGAATGAAAAAAAAAAGATATTTATGATGTGCATCAGCTATGCAAGTCCAATGGCCAGAGAAAGTATTTGGGGCCCTTGAATTTTTTTCTTTTTTGCTTGGGAAGGAGCCAAATTGGGACACAAGCAGCCCAGTTGTCTTTGTGTGTTGCCTATGAGAGTTGGAGCTGTTTCGCAAGAACGGGCAAAAATTTCAGCCTGTAGATGCGCAAAACTGATCGAGACATGCTCCGAAATACTTGTAATTGCAGCAAAGGGTGGTTCTACAAAGTGTTAACTCTGAGGGGCCTAATAATTTTGCTTGCTCACGTTTTTGTTCCCCCCAAAATTGTAACGATCGTAGGAATTTGGATACATTTCACGATTGTGTCCATCTTGGTGTTGACTCTTCACGAAAAACTCCAATTTGAGATTTTTATGTTTGAAGCCTGAACTTTAGCAAAAGGTCACAAAAATACATCAAAATAACAATTTAGAACACCTATAATGTGGGCATATATAAAGAGATATAAAGATAAAAATTCCATTCCCATAAAATGAGAAAACTTGTTTTTGAATGAAATGTGTTCGACCTTAGTCGTTCCACTGTTCTTGATATTTTTATTTTTTTCACTGCCTCAATATCGATTTGTCAACAATGGCAGCAAGTCAGCCACCTCTGACATCTGACCGCTGCGACGCAACCGACAGCTAACGGGAGACACTGATCTCGTATTCACCTCAAGTCTGCAGCAAAATTGGTGATGTAGTTACGCATGTCACTGTTGATTTTATCCAGGCGATAAGAGCTGCGGGCAGAGAGGAAAACAGAGTTACAGGGTCCCACAAGTGGGAGTGGGATGGAGGTGACTTCACCGGGCATTAGTCTACTGGAAATGGCTTTCTACGGAAATTGGGGTGAGCTCAATGTTTGCTTGGGAGGTTTCACCAAGTGCTGCAAACATTAGGGTGACAGATCATGACCAACATGGATTCGCTGTGATGAATAAATTAGGGACAATGTTGCAGTAACATTTCACTGGCAAGCAATCAAAAGGATTGATTGGCCTGAATGTTGACATTGTCTGATCCTCTGGATACGTATGACAATCAAAAGAAAGACGTGGAATAGTTGATCTACCAAAACCTTTACACTGCAGTATTATGTCACTGACAGCTCTCATTCAGGACCCAAATGACAACCAAAACAATAGGAGTCGTACTCAATATTTAATGGATATCTTCTAGATAAATGCCCAGGACCCAAGAGTGACGTTTTAACACACCGGAAGCGTGGAACAAACATTTTCACCAATTTTAAAATGTAAGCTTCCCCAAAGCACACACATAAGATAAGAAATCCTTTATTTGTCCCACACTGGGGAAATTTACAGTCTACAGTAGCAAGATTGAGGGTAGAAAGAAGAAAGAAGAAAAACAAAGTGTTTGCATTCACAAAATAAATGTTACAGTTTCAATGTACACCTGTACATTGTTACCAATGTAACCATCAATGTACCAATGTATGCCATCAAATAACACAAAGAAGAAAGTGGAGTGGCAGAGGAGGAACTAGAGGAACTCGAAGAAGCTAGGCTAACTAATCTATCTGTTGTTGTGACAACGCTGTGCTTGCAAACTATTCTCCTTGTCATTTTTGTTGAAGTGGAGGACTTGTGACACATGTACAAACACTCAACACAACCAGTTGCTCCTCTGGATACAGAAACAGCTCAAGCTTTTGGATGGTACCTGATTGGATGCTATTCCATTTCATGTCAAAATCGTAGAGTCCCTGGCTTGGATGAATTTAGAACACACTGAAGGATTTTTGATTGTAAATCTCAAGCAGGTTTATGTTTGTAAGCCCTGAAAGGGGGAACACAGCATAAAGTCTACTACAGGGTAAGCAGTTAGTATAATCTTCAAGAGACATCTGACAATCAAGCCAATGCTGATTTTGATCAAAAGGTAGAATTTTTTTATATTTGGCCTTATTATTGGAATGCAAGATTGTCAGCCCAAAACGAAGAAACATTTTTCTACACTCGGCCCGATTATTCATATGCAAGGCTCCAAACAAAGTCGTTTCTTTGAGGAGCATTTTTGATCATCAATAACTTCATTTGAGGCGAGGCTTTGTAATTATGAGGAGGACTTTTTTGCAGGCTAATATCGGGGATACAGAGCAGGGGTTTTATGAAACAATATAAACATGACAATATAACGGGGGGCTTGTTGGGCTTGCAGCTACTGAATGTTTTAGCATAAGAGTATTCTACTGAATTAAAATATTTGGATAAAATATATTTTGACTTGCTTTAAGAGCAATTCTGAATATAAAAGAAAATAAAAAAATAACAAACGGCAACTTTCCTTTTTTATATCGTCAACAGTTTCCATTTCTTAAATTGCATGGAATAGTACACTGGACAAGCCTATAGTGAACAAAAAAAACCCCAACCTCATATTAATCATTTATTTTGAGCCTTGGTATATGTGTAGCCTTGCTAGTGGGGGTGGAAAGCATTCATAATCATTCATTAAAACAATGATTGTCATCAAACGTTCCCTCCTGGCTGTTCCATCTGAGCGAGCCTGTGCCTGTGATGTATTCTTCATGGCTGACATGAACAAACAGGCGAGCGACCCTGTCAACCACCGGGGCCTCGAAAAGAGCTTGAAAGAGAAAACGATAGAAGAAGCCGACACAACCTGACAGCCTGTTCTCGACTCACATGCTTTGCGTCAGATGTCAAATATGAGCGTGAACCCTCCGAATGCCCCCATCGGGCGTCAAACTGTTGCAAGTGCAGGGGCAGATTCAACTCCCATTGTCTGCCAAGACCGCAATCCAATTCCCTCCCAACGAGCCCGGTGAACCAGGAGAAATGGCAAGAGAGCGCTTGCCAGATGCACCGGTTGCACGTTAGTGTGTTTAGAATCACCATGTGTGTAGTTTTCTCGATTCAAAAGACATTTTCCTGTAGGAATGTAATGAGAATACTCAATCTCCCCGTTTTAGTCTCGTGTAGCCTGCCTGTCGTCCCGGTTCTACTCTCACAGCCAATGAGCTCATAAACACGTCATTTGTAGACATTGTTCCAAGACGACTTTGTTTCTGACCTCAGATTGGGGTGAAAACCCAACACAAACCCTCAAGCACACATACACACTCGCTGCTTAACCCTTTCATGCACCCTGTAACCTGATAACATGATAAGCTGTCCACTGTAGTAACCGCTGTCCCTGAAACGGTTAAACCAGTTGCTCACATACTGACTAACAATGATGAGTACCGCCCCCCCGACCCCCTCTCCGCCCGCTTGCTTTTTGTGTCACATCCTCCTTACTGATGCCGCAGGCCGTGCTCATTCCCACACAATCGTATACAGTACTGAGGTGCTAATGCACAAAGGCGGTATGACGATAGCTCCGTTTTCAGTATGCGCATGCGCTCAGGCCATTCGAAAGAAATGTCAACATGTTGCTGGGAAAATGAACCGGGGAGCAAGTACTTAGAAGTCAATTTGATAGGTTATTCATAACGGAACAGTGCATACATGTGCCAGTGGGCCATATTGCAAAGGTTCCTCATTTAAACGAGCTCGGTAGTGAGAAGAATTCTCTAAACGCTGTGAAAAGATCCCTTTCTTATATTTCAGAATACCTTTTCAGCAGTTCAAGATTTGCTGGCAAGACAAAGTCATTTCATAAAATCCAAATGCTCCGCATAATGGGCAAACAAAAGTATATGACAGGCGATATTATCCTATCGAATTGCACCATCATGACAATGGTTTTCAAAGTTACCTATTGAAATGAAAATATTATAAACTAATTATGAGCATAGTTATGAGCATTTATAGAAGATGAATTTGGATATAGTCTGTGATAGAATGCATCCAAGTACATTATTATGGTATGGTAGCCACAGTTTAACGCATCTTGTTTTGGCCTTTAGATTGAGCAGGTGTGGAGGAAAGTTTGTTACGGACCTGCTACGTGATAAGCTGCCCACTGTAGTAACCGCTGTCCCTGAAAGGGTTAAGTATTTCATGTGTGTATTCTGCTCATGTTTAGTCTTGCAATTCTAACTTTCTCATGTCCGCAGTGAACTCTGTTTTGTAGCCAGATGTGTCCTTGAAGCACACTACATCATCCGTTAGGCATAGGAATGCGCCAGTTGACACAAGCTAAGAATCGGTTTCGGAGAAACGAAAGTTCCGATGCCACACCGTAAGTTTCGGTAGCGTCCTTTCTGATGACATCAATATATTGTGAATCCTTTGTGTGTTCGCACTCGTGATCCGCAGCCATTGTCTGTAAACCACGGGTGCCCGGAATATTCTGCAAATAAAACCTTCGAAGGTACTGTTCATCATCTCCAGCCTGTATTTGGATAGCCGACATCCTCACCATCCGCAGTTAATGAACACAAAGACAAAGGCCATCTCCCTCCCAACATATTCTAATCACAAAAAGCGTGAATTGCATGACGTCGCACTTATATCTTCACAACAACAAAACAAAATGTCCTTCACCTCTTTCCGATAAAGACAGATGTCGTGGAGTCAAAGATGTGACTCTAAATACACAAGACGAACGTATATGATGATAAAATCAAATGGTATGGGTTGCGATTAATCACGATGACAGTGCTGTGTATTTTTGAAAACAACAAAAACATTTGTTCCTTCCAACAGTTTGTGATAGACGAGGCCGTTGTACTGAGGGATGTTTCCACATCTTCCAAAACTGGCCGGGCTATATTCATTTTGAATGGCTGTAAACGATCTGATGAATGAATCCAAACGATTCAACAGCAGGGAGGGTGATCAGCTGCAGGTATTGCACTCCAAGGTCTCTCAGAATAATCACTCGCTCAATGCACAGACACAAACTCCGCTGGGCTTCGCTGAAAAGAAGCTATTGACCGGCATGGATCAAGCTGCGAGGCCTGACTCGGAGTCCACTGATTGCAAGCTGAAAGTATTATTGAGTTGAGACGAGCAGCTTTGTTCTTGAATTCATTTCATACACCAGGAGTGGCCCCGAGGGTGTGATTAACGAGGAGTTATAGAAGAACGGATGTCATTTCTGGGTTTCTGGATCAAAACCCTTTCTCTGTGCACTCTCTGAAATCTGTGATGCTCTGCTAATAAAGTTAAAAGTAGAAGATGTCAAATGGTCTTGTAATATTTTCTTTTGCTTCCCCTCACCATGATGGCATAGCAAGGTGGATATGCTATGCTAAACGCACTCAATTAGTTTTTTTTTCTCGTGATTTCGGTACAACAGCTTGAAAAGCTCTTGTCACCTTGGGTTTTATTGTGGTAGCAGGGATACCCAGACATTTTTGGTTGGAACACCCCCAAGACCAATTGGCTGTGTAAGGAAGTTCAGCTCTAAAGTGTGAGGTTTCACCAAACAAGACCCACAAAGAAACTGCTGGTATCATGAAATGAGTACTTAATTTGTTGTAAAATATTTAATTTTAAGCAACAGCGGGTTGGAAATACAGTGGACCTTCACACACTGGCGTTTCGGCACTGAATCTATTGCATATATCTATGTTTTCAAACATTGTTTTAAATAAGGGTCCAGGCAGTGATCCATTTTCTAATTTGCTTCTCCTCACAAGGGTTGCGGGCGTGCTGGAGCTGTCTTCGGGGTACACCCTGAACCGGTTACCAGCCAATCGCAGGGCACGCTTAGATGAATAACTATTCGTGCTCACACTCACATGTAGGGACAATTTAGTGTCGAATTAGCCTACGGTGCATGTTTTTTGAATGTGGAAGGGAACCGGAGTAAACAGAGAACATGCAAACGCCACACAGGAAGGCTGGAGCCAGAATCGAACCCTGCACCTCTGCAGTGTGAGGCCGACGCACTAAGCAGTCGGCCATCAGGCCGCCTAGTTAAGATTAAATTTGACAAAATCGAGGTCACTGACATAGCCTCAATTGTGGACTGAGTAAACAAGAATGCAGAATCTCCGCATCATCAAATTATCCACACTAAAGGTATTACCCACAACCATCTCAAACCTCCTGCAAAACTTTGAGCTACTTACAGAGACAACTTAAGGTTAATTGCCTCTCTTCTCTGGAGCAGCCTCTGCTGGATTGTACAAACAAAGCCTCTTAGCAATAAATCACCAGTGGCAGCAACTCAGACTGAAATTGGGTGTCACCAGTCAATCACAGGACCAACACAGAGACTGCTTTATAAATATTGTAGGGTTCCAAAAGAAGCACAGAAACACTACTTATTTTGACAAGTTATTGGAATCACAAGTAATGAACAGAATAATTCAATGATTTCCAAACTTTGTATATTATCCATACCAAAACCCAACTTTAAATAATCAGAAAATAATCACAATTAAAAAAAACCTAACAACATCAAAATACTGCACTCAGCAGATAATACATACATTAAAATAAGAGTCGAAGAAAGTTATGACTGAGATTTTTTAAATAAAATTAGTTTTTCATAGATTAGGTGTCATGTTTCTGTTTGTGACCAACAGGTGGCACTGTGGGGCTTTTCCCCCTGCAGCTGCACACCTGTTGGTCGTTAGGTAATGAGTGGCTATAAAAGGACTCCCTGCCGACTACTCATTGTCAGGTCATTGTTTGTGGCTGTTCGTATGCTACTGTCGTGTTTGTTTCAGTCAGGTTTTGGTCATTCTTATGTTTTATCTTCAGTCATGTGTTTTGTTTGATACTTTGGACTTTGTTTAGGATTTAGTTTTCTCTGTTTTAATACAATTCATCAAGTACAACCTGCTCCTCTCTCGTGCCAGCATTTTGGGGTCCACCACGCAACGTGACATTAGGAAGAATATATGCTTGTAAATATTATTATATTGCCCCTCTGTCTACTGCGTGTGTGTGTCAATATTAATTATTGGTTCGAATGGTCATTTTTACCAGCTCATCAATGGGGGTTGGATGTTGTATTTACATTCTATATATAGTACATAGCTCTCTCTCTCTCTTATGTACTGGATATCATACGCATGTATCAATGCTTATCCATCATCCAGGATAAAAAAACAATTTGGGGAGGGGACACAGGGGGCCTTCTTGCATCGCGTCCCCATCCGTGGATCGAGAAACACCTCTGCAAATACCCGATCCAGGGCTGAAACCCACTGCAGGACCCACAATTAACTCACACGAGCCCAGAGAGAAATGCAAACAGCACATTTCTAAAATGTGGTTATCTGATGGTTGCAGTATTTAATTCTCTCAGAATGTCCATGCACTCTTTAATGAAACTCAAATAATTTCATTTGAAGAAAGCCCTCACATGTTGACTCTTTTTTTTCTTTTTAATCCACTGTTTGTTTTCTAATTAGTATGCTATGCAGAGAGAGTGTGATTTCCAACCATAAAATGTGCTTGTTTAGCAAAGCATTTAACAATCACAGGCGCTGTGGTGCACAAATCACACGCAAAATTATATTTATTATTCTCAGCAGGAAATCTAAGCGCCCTTATCGCATGCCAAAGTGGGTACCCTGGCTCAAGACTATCCCTCTGGATTCACTCCTGCGGTGCCCTCGAGCAAGACACAGATAACCCAGACTACTCTTCGTATCACCACCTGCTCTTGTGATGTGACACTAACATTGTGTTTGCTGTGTCCACTACTGTGATAGGGCAAATGTAGAAATCAAATTTCATGTATATTCTGACAAATACAGATGGCTCAATTCAATTCTATTCCTGTCTGTTCGATTCTCTTTTATTCTATCCAAATCCATCCATCCATCGTCTCTTCTTTTGCACTTTGGGGGCTCGTTTGGTTCACACATCAGACAGACAGAGATTGCATTGAATTGGTAACATGAACGAAAATGATTTATAAATAAATACATTCTCAGATTTCACCCGAAAATCTGAATTGAGCATTAATAAGCAGATGCATATGCAATGAAAATAGCAAAAGAAAAAAATAATGTCAATGAGCAAGTCAAATAGCTGGAGCAAAGTGAAGACATGAGTCGCATCATGCAAGCAGAAGTAGAGCTTAACGCGATAGGAGTTGCATGCGATGTACCTCTGGGAGTCCAACATCTCTCGGGGTCTGATGATGGCCTTGACCACAGCGTCTGGCCGCACCAACTTCTGTGGCGATGTCTTGGGACTTGAATCCGACTCGCCGCTCTCTTCATCCCCCATGGCTTTGACGTAGCTGCTGCTCCGCATCCGCCGACAAGGGATCTCATCATCCTTTTCTCCTCCAGGATAACCACCCCACTCATCCTGGGGAACCTGGGAATCGAGATAGACGAGCGTTAAGCATTTAATCATGGCCACCCAATGAGAAAAGCACCCTGGTCATGTCCGTACATGTGAATGTACAATAAAAAGTCGACACACCCCTTTTTAAATGCTTTACACAACAGAAATAATTTCAAAACTTTTTTTTCTCCAGCATGCCCACAACCTTGGTGAGGATAAGCGGCTCGGATAATGGATGGAGGAAGTTTCTGTACTCTACAACTCGCAATGTGGCTGTGCTCAGAATGAACCCATCGCATTAGAACTCAAGTTAAATGTTGTTATATTCCTGGTTCCGTGAATATCGCCTGTGTCTTGTTTCTCAGCTTCCCAGCTGAGTGTTGGCGGATGAGACCTTCTCGTTTCACCTGCAGTCAAGGTTCACTTAAAATGTTTTCGGCACGAAAGTGGCGTAAGGGGGATTCCAGATTATTCCTTTGCTTCCAACCATTGTTAGACAGAAATGTGTATTGTGGTATAATGAGTCTTGTTTTCACGTTATTCTCCAGAGTGCTTCGTGTCTTTGCTTGCCATCAGTAACTGCCTCTGCAGTTTCCTTTGTTTATGATTTGGTTTCTTGTTTGCATTCAATTCAGTGATTAGATTGAATTTGTTTTGGCATCTCCCGTGCACCGTGACGCCAATTTTGGGAGGTGATCTGTCTCGAGCCGGTGGACAGCAGTCGAGCAGTCTTTTACAAAAGATTACTTGTTATGTTTCTGTCTGGTTACGTTTAGTTTTGTTTCTTCATCTGCACTTTTTGTCTCCACCTGTTGTCGTCATCCGGGTCCCTCGTGTCAACCAATCAGCTCCCTCAGCCCTTTGTGTCTTGTCCAGGTGTATCTCGTTGCCTCATCCCTTTGCTTGTATTTAGTTCCCTGACTTCTGTCAGTCTTCGTTGGGTCATTGTGTGTGCGATCTGTGAGTATCCGTGTGCCCCGCTCCTGTCACGTTTTGTTTTCGGTCACAGGTTTCT
Organism: Hippocampus mohnikei; assembly: GCA_026261675.1. Lineage (NCBI taxonomy): Eukaryota > Metazoa > Chordata > Actinopteri > Syngnathiformes > Syngnathidae > Hippocampus > Hippocampus mohnikei. Next base: position 1,542,718 of record JAKGUB010000336.1, read on the forward strand.
TTTGTTACTTTGGCTTTCTTGTGATTTCCAGGACTTTGTTTGAATACTTCGAGTTCGTGTTTTTCCAGTGTACTCCTGTTTGTGTTTTTGTTAAATACATCTTGGTCACTCCACCCAGCCCCTCCCTGCTTTTTGGGGTCCTACAACTACCACCATGCAATTGGTGACATTACTACTTGTATGCACGGCATCTCGCGTGCAACCTACTGGAAATACAAAAGTAGAGATACACAAATATGGAGAAATTAAGGCATAGCAGAGAATCATACTTTTGGAGCGGGGAGGTAAACGGGTAATCCCGAATGTTTCAGAAAACAGAATTTTGACCTTAAATCGAATACTGACGACATGTATACGTAACTAAAGACATATATGAGCAACTGCTTGCTGGCGTGATATGCCGTCATTTACATGATGCGATTAGTCGACTAATCACGACTATCATCAGTGACTAGTCACTTAGCAAAAGCACAAGCTGCCAAACTCTGTTTGGCACTGTTGAGGAATAAACTGCTACCATTTATTTGTGAGAAACACTTGAGCCAGAACTGTACTGCGCATTTTATGGAAGATTGCTTCATCGGCATGATCTTTGGAACGTGCTACAAATATTAAAAAACAAATCTCAGTACAACTGAGAACAAGCTGTAGACCATGGCTTCACACTGGCCAGTCCACCTAAGAATTCTTACTAGAAACCCACAGAGTCGCCCGGGGTCATGGAGGAAAACCACCAAAAACGACTGGGCCAGGTACTGTGCCCACATATCGGCAGCCGTCAGTCAGAGGAATGCTCTTTTCCATATTAAATTAAGAAGAACGATGAACCATCTCAAACCTCTGAGGAGCTCTGCAAACATCTACTCCTGTTTCTTCTCACACCTGACACTAATCCTGATGCTAAGCACCCCAGCCACCTTTCATCTTTAAAGCAGAGGCGATCTTTGTGATAATTTAATGCCGTGGCAGCATCCGTAAGTGATCCAGCTGACATTTGAAGGGAACAGACGCTCCGATGTACGTGCACCCCAATGCCTTGCCAGACACTGTAAAAAGAAAGCAGTGCCTTCAATAACAACACGATTTTTCAATATTTTTTTCTTCACAGCAGAAAAAAAAACACAGAGATCAACTTGAAGCAATATGTTAACAAATAGAAATAGTGTGTACTCCTTCTAGCTGAAGACAAACATACTTAATGCTATTCAAGTTGGCAGTAAGAGGGAGTTGGTGACACTGGTCAACCATTTTTTCCTAAATTTCTCAGATTATTTTTTTGGGGGGTTGTGCTGATTATGAACCTACCATTGTTTTTTTAAGTTAAGTTAAAAAGAAGGAATTGGACAGCTCTCGAGACAAAACAAGAATAAGGAATAGGAAACAACATTGGTCAATTGGCAGAAGCTAATTATTGTGTTTAGGCTTTCATTAACCACATGTGAATAAAAGGCGAGCGTGTGTGTGTGTGTGTGTGTGTGTGTGTGTGTGTGTGTGTGTGTGTGTGCGCGTGTGTGTGTTTGTGTTGGTAAAGGCTAACTGGGGCTAATTTGTGAAATGACTTGACCACAGACAGAGAGTGATAGCAAACGTCTGGTCTGATTCTGCAACATTTGTCATTTCAGGAAAAAGATCAGCGACTACGAATCTATCATTGTCCGACCCAATGACCATTTAATCAATCTATCAGACAAACCCTCTCGCACACAAAGCACCTGATCCATTCTCACAAAAGTCATCTCGATAGTACGGTTAGAACGACTGCAAAGTTTTTATTATTTCCTCTGACATCAAGGAAGGACGCAAACAAGGTGACTAGAATATCATTGGGTGATGGATACTGCACCCCCACACGGGCACTTTTTCGCCCCAGTGACGTAAAGTTGCGGCTGATTTAAATTCGGTGACTGCAGTAAAAATAAAATGTCAATGTGATCCAATGTTGTTACATAAGAGGCCACACAAAAATGTTTAAATAGACAGCATGAAAAAAAGTCCACAAATTTCACACGTATGATATCCTAAACTTCCTAAAGGTTGCCCTGTCGCTGTTCTGATATACAATAAATTATAAATTATAGCATACATTCGACAGGCTGCCAATGCGTTTTTAAGTGGACAAATGCCATGCAAGCTCCCAGTGAGATATTTTTTTCAAAACACTTTTTGCATAACAAAGAGAGAGCATCATCCTTCCAAGCACTGAAAAGGCACTTCAAGTCTCTTTAAGAGGCTCACATATTTTACGTGATTGCATCTTCAACCTGCCCTCCTCCTCTTCCATACATCTTCGGGAACACATTGATTTTCCTGCGAGAGGGGGAAGACGTGTCACACCGCATGGATTGGATTGATAACGCTGGGCTAAATATAACCCTGCGGCAGGAAGCTGGAGAAGAAGCTATTTTTAGAGATGTTTACAGTGCTACAAGTCAAACACGACCTTAAAGTGAGTGGACAAATAAGGGAACGGGGTAAGATTCACTGCAGACAACTGCACTCGACTTGATGGAAATACTGTTTGCCGATATCCAAAATAGTCCTCCAAACGTTTTATGTTGATACAAGCTTCAAGTGAGTGTTGTTTTGGCTGCACTGGCCAATTCAAGAGATGTATTGGCTTTCTGCTTACAATCCTATCGAATCCATTCAATATGTCTCTCCCAATATGCCGACAAGCTCATTTTATTTGGGCTGCAGGCGGAATGTGCATGAAGCGATCAGATGTCATGTTGCTGTAAATTAAACTGCATTAATCTGATATTGATTATTCTAAAACAGCCATTTACAGGGGTGTATGCCCCTAAAGGTTATGAACAACAGCCAGAGAACACAAAACAGGATGCGCAGGAACAGGATAATATAACTCGCCTGTTGCATTAAGATTTTTACAATCAAGAGGAAAATATGCCACTTGTCACTCACTCACTTCTTCACTTTTTCTGTGGGACCCTTCGAGCAGTTTTTGTAATTGTCCGTAAGTTGTGTATACTTGAACGCACTAGCTTGTGATTGTTTAACCCTTTCAGGGACAGCGGTGACTACAGTGGACAGCTTATCATGTTATTAGGTTACAGGGTGCGTGAAAGGGTTAACTTCCAAAATTTTGAAGCGCTGGCCTTTTGGTGATTCTGAGAGCCAAAAATAAGTCGCAGATTCGAGCAAATTCTCCATTCGTACTCCTCCCTGCAGAAATGAGAGCTTCTACCTCAGTAGAAATGTTTAAATCTCATTTTGAGACTTATTTTTATATTCTTGCATTGATTTAAACCACATGTAGGCCTGTTTTACTACTGCTTCTCCTTTCTCTTGCCCCCTCCTCCCTGCTTGGGTTAATTGCCGATCACTGAATTGAAGTTGTTTCTGTATAGATTATACACAGACCAACTGGGACAAGATCTGAAGAGGAACCACTTCCCTGAAGGCATCTTCTGGCGGGCGATTCATCGTATCAAATGGATTCTCACCTTGTCCTAATTAACATTGTATAGCACCACATCATGGGTTAAATGTTGCCCACTCTACATCCACTGGTACTCCTCGGAGGGGGATTACCCCATCAGTGGTCCTTTCCAAAGATTTCTTCTTTTTCCCCCAAATAGGGTTTTGAGCTTTTCCTTGCTCGGTTGAGGGGGTTTAGATCAAGGGAAGTGTCAGGTGTCATGTGCGATAGAAGAGTTTCAGCTAAGATGAAAGGAAAGGTGTACAAAACTGTGGTGAGACCAGCCATGTTGTTTGGACTAGAGAGAGTGCCACTGAGGAAAAGACAGTAGGCAGAGCTGGAGGTAGCAGAGACGAAGATGTTGAGGTTCTCCTTGGGAGTGACCAAGTTGGAGAGGATCAGGAATGAGGGACAACTCATGTCAGAGGTTTTTGATTGAAAGTCAGAGGGGCCAGACTGAGATGGCTTGGACATGTCAAGAGGAGAGAGAGTGAATATATTGGGAGAAGGATGCTGAGTCTTGAACTGCCAGACAGGAGACCGAGAGGAAGACCAAAGAGGAGGTTTATGGCTGGAGTGAAAGAGGACATGAAGGTAGCTGGTGTGAGAGAAGAGGACGCACAAAACAGGGTTAGATGGAGGCAACTGATTCACTGTGGCAACCCCTGAGGGGAAAAGCTGAAAGGAAAAGAAGACGATGTCAAAAACAAAATCCTGAGACCAACTTTGCTGTGTGATAGGTGACCGGTAGAACTTGTGTCAACTTGGATTGGCTCCAACTCACCCACGACCTTCATGAGGACATGCGGGATATACAAATGGATGCACGGATGGTCAAGACCGACTTTCTCTCCGAAGCTAAGCAGAGAAACGTTTGCAGGCAAATGGGAGTCATTCGGTCAATTACATTCAGTAAATAAGCCAGACAACTTTCTCTGAAAATAATTGGTAAACCCATCGGCAATGTCTTGTGGCTCAAGCGTTTGATTATGGATATTCAGATCATTGAAACTCACCTGAAGATAGTGACACGGCCTGAGGTTGGACTTGAGGTCTGTTGGCGTCATGGGCTTCTCCAGATTAAGCGAAGACTTCCTGTAGGCCTCTTTGGCCTGGCTGACTGTTAACGTCGACCAGGAGCTCCTCTTCATGAACTTGCCTTCCGGTGCCATGCCGATGCCCTCACACGCTGCGCACTTGACATCATTGTTACTTTTGGAAGTCTTTAGTGATAAGTCTCCCGCTAAGTGGCTGTGCACTGAATCTGGGTAGCAGTGACTCATTTGGTCCACGGGGTGTCGTGACATGACACTCGGCGGTCGGTATGTGCTGTCGCTGTCCAAATTGTCGTCGGAACTCCACCAACCTCCCGAACGCTGCCTCCCGCCGCCGTCCCCTTTGCGATCTTTGCTCTTGCTGCGCTTGTTGTGTTTGTGATGGCCTTGGTGGTGGTGATGATGGTGCGAGCCGTCCCGATGCGAATCGCTTTTGGTACCGTTCATCTTCGAGGAACCTTCCAAAGAGTGTGACTTTGTGAATAGCTTTTGCACCGAGTGAACTAAGTGACGGATCCTCCCAGGGCTTTCGTTACGCTGCTCTGTCGTTGTTGTTGTGGTGGATGTGCGTTGGTACTGCAATGTGTGGAAGCCGTCTCGCTGAAGCGGCATCTGCTTTTCAAATTGGTCAAGTAGATTTGCTGGGATTCGGTTCATTTTGCCGCTGCCGCCATGCGAGGAAGAGCAACTATCATCCCTGCCGCCGGAGGGGTTGCCTCCGTTGTCCCGGGAAGCGCTTCCGTAATGCATGCGTGGAAAAGTGCTACATGAGACGGAGTGGTCCGTTGGTGCCATGGACACTGGCATGACCGTGCACTCCGAGTGGATGGAACTCCTCGGGGAGAAGCGATGGCGACCTTCGAGTGGACAGCTCTCTGTGGGGCTCAGGAGGTAGTGCGGGGGCCGTGAATCTCCGTGGTGAAGATGATGCTCGAGGGGATGGTCAACATCTCCATAGCCACACGTGTGGGCGAAAGTGGGAGAGGTGAGCTGGAGGTGGGTGGGGCGGCCACCGGATAGACCCTTCATGTTTTTGCGTGGAGGGGAGTAGCTTTCCTCATCGAAGTACGGCGAGAGTGACCATGAATACTGACGGTCTGAAAATAAGTGGCAGAGAAAGAATATTAGAAGATCTCAGGACTCAAACTGTTGCATTAAAGTGTTTGAAAAACTAAAATGGGTGGTTGTATATAATCTTTGTAATCATGCGCCAGCAATTGTATATTCGGTGTATTTTTTTATTTAGTGACAGGCTATTAAAAGATAATGGAAAAAGATGCATGTGATTTGAAAGCAAACTTTTTGGGGGATTATTTTATGAATCCATTCATCCATTTACAATCCTCACAAGCGTCGCGGGGGGTGCTGGAGCCCAGCTGTCATCGGGCAGTAGGCGGGGAACACCCTGAACTGGTTGCAGGCCAATCGCACGGCATACATAGACGAACTACCATCCGTGCCCACAATCACACCTAAGGCAAATTTAGAGTGTCCCATGAACCCGTCATGCATGTTTTTCAAATGTGGGAGGAAAGCAGAGTACCCAGAGAAAACCCACGCAGGCATGGGGAGAACATGCAAACTCCACACAGGTAGTTCTGGAACCTGCACCTCTGCACTGTGAGGTCGACGTGCTAACCAGTCGATCACAATGCCGCCCTTGATGATTTCATTTTGGGTGGAAATTAGAAAAAGGTTTTTTGTCCAAAATTATTTACCGGTTTTCATACTTTCAGAGACATGTATGTGCAAACCTCTCTATTTACAGATGACTGAGAACATACTTGAAGATAACAGGATCCTTTAGAATTGTTTCTTTTGTCTTTTGACAAAATGTTATGTCATATCCAGCAAAAAAAACCCCGTCCAACTCCAAAATGTATTGGTATGAATAATTGTATGATTACTGTACCTCTATACAGGATGTTCTGAATGAGTCGTTACAAAAAAAATATTAATAATAACATCAGACTGAATTCGACTTTTAAGAGACATTTAAAGCACATTGAATTGAGAAGGGGCAAAAAAAAAAAACTACGCCACATCAACCACACACATTTTCAAGTGACTTGACACAGCTTAGTCGCCAGCACTCGTTCCTACGGAAGTTACACAAAAAACATTTCCCACAACATCATTAGACATTCGCCCTGCTTAGATGTGTCAAAGCATACTGCTCAAAAGACAAAGGATGAAAAAGAGAAGTAAAACTAAAAAAGAGCAGTGATGCGACAGGTTGGATGGCTCTTGCGTTGTCATTTATCCAATTCACAGGGAAATAATAGCCCATCAGCGTACGGTTCGGCTGTGATCCATCAAAGCCCAGAGGAGAGTGTATGAGTTGGAGAGACATCCTTGGCCCTACTACTTTTGCGTCCGTTGGCTATGTAGCCTTGAAGGGGACATATGATGGACCTTCGAGCAGTTTTTGTAATTGTCCGTAAGTTGTGTATACTTAAACGCACTAGCTTGTGATTGTTTAAATCTTTCAGGGACAACGGTGACTACAGTGGACAGCTTATCATGTTATTAGGTTACAGGGTGCGTGAAAGGGTTAACTTCCCAAATTTTGAAGCGCCAAACACAACACGCTGGCCTTTTGGTGATTCTGAGAACCAAAAATAAGTCGCAGGTTCGAGCGAATTCTCCATTCGTACTCGTCCCTGCAGAAATGAGAGCTTCTACCTCAGTAGAAATGTTTAAATCTCATTTTGAGACTTATTTTTATATTCTTGCATTGATTTAAACCACATGTAGGCCTGTTTTACTACTGCTTCTCCTTTCTCTTGCCCCCTCCTCCCTGCTTGGGTTAATTGCCGATCACTGAATTGAAGTTGTTTCTGTATAGATTATACACAGACCAACTGGGACAAGATCTGAAGAGGAACCACTTCCCTGAAGGCATCTTCTGGCGGGCGATTCATCGTATCAAATGGATTCTCACCTTGTCCTAATTAACATTGTATAGCACCACATCATGGGTTAAATGTTGCCCACTCTACATCCACTGGTACTCCTCGGAGGGGGATTACCCCATCAGTGGTCCTTTCCAAAGATTTCTTCTTTTTCCCCCAAATAGGGTTTTGAGCTTTTCCTTGCTCGGTTGAGGGGGTTTAGATCAAGGGAAGTGTCAGGTGTCATGTGCGATAGAAGAGTTTCAGCTAAGATGAAAGGAAAGGTGTACAAAACTGTGGTGAGACCAGCCATGTTGTTTGGACTAGAGAGAGTGCCACTGAGGGAAAGACAGTAGGCAGAGCTGGAGGTAAGCAGAGACGAAGATGTTGAGGTTCTCCTTGGGAGTGACCAAGTTGGAGAGGATCAGGAATGAGGGACAACTCATGTCAGAGGTTTTGGAGAGAAAGTCAGAGGGGCCAGACTGAGATGGTTTGGACATGTCCAGAGGAGAGAGAGTGAATATATTGGGAGAAGGATGCAGAGTCTTGAACTGCCAGACAGGAGACCGAGAGGAAGACCAAAGAGGAGGTTTATGGCTGGAGTGAAAGAGGACATGAAGGTAGCTGGTGTGAGAGAAGAGGACGCACAAAACAGGGTTAGATGGAGGCAACTGATTCACTGTGGCAACCCCTGAGGGGAAAAGCTGAAAGGAAAAGAAGACGATGTCAAAAACAAAATCCTGAGACCAACTTTGCTGTGTGATAGGTGACCGGTAGAACTTGTGTCAACTTGGATTGGCTCCAACTCACCCACGACCTTCATGAGGACATGCGGGATATACAAATGGATGCACGGATGGTCAAGACCGACTTTCTCTCCGAAGCTAAGCAGAGAAACGTTTGCAGGCAAATGGGAGTCATTCAGTCAATTACATTCAGTAAATAAGCCAGACAACTTTCTCTGAAAATAATTGGTAAACCCATCGGCAATGTCTTGTGGCTCAAGTGTTTGATTATGGATATTCAGATCATTGAAACTCACCTGAAGATAGTGACACGGCCTGAGGTTGGACTTGAGGTCTGTTGGCGTCATGGGCTTCTCCAGATTAAGCGAAGACTTCCTGTAGGCCTCCTTGGCCTGGCTGACTGTTAACGTCGACCAGGAGCTCCTCTTCATGAACTTGCCTTCCGGTGCCATGCCGATGCCCTCACACGCTGCGCACTTGACATCATTGTTACTTTTGGAAGTCTTTAGTGATAAGTCTCCCGCTAAGTGGCTGTGCACTGAATCTGGGTAGCAGTGACTCATTTGGTCCACGGGGTGTCGTGACATGACACTCGGCGGTCGGTATGTGCTGTCGCTGTCCAAATTGTCGTCGGAACTCCACCAACCTCCCGAACGCTGCCTCCCGCCGCCGTCCCCTTTGCGATCTTTGCTCTTGCTGCGCTTGTTGTGTTTGTGATGGCCTTGGTGGTGGTGATGATGGTGCGAGCCGTCCCGATGCGAATCGCTTTTGGTACCGTTCATCTTCGAGGAACCTTCCAGAGAGTGTGACTTTGTGAATAGCTTTTGCACCGAGTGAACTAAGTGACGGATCCTCCCAGGGCTTTCGTTACGCTGCTCTGTCGTTGTTGTTGTGGTGGATGTGCGTTGGTACTGCAATGTGTGGAAGCCGTCTCGCTGAAGCGGCATCTGCTTTTCAAATTGGTCAAGTAGATTTGCTGGGATTCGGTTCATTTTGCCGCTGCCGCCATGCGAGGAAGAGCAACTATCATCCCTGCCGCGGAGGGTTGCCTCCGTTGTCCCGGAAGCGCTTCCGTAATGCATGCGTGGAAAAGTGCTACATGAGACGGAGTGGTCCGTTGGTGCCATGGACACTGGCATGACCGTGCACTCCGAGTGGATGGAACTCCTCGGGGAGAAGCGATGGCGACCTTCGAGTGGACAGCTCTCTGTGGGGCTCAGGAGGTAGTGCGGGGGCCGTGAATCTCCGTGGTGAAGATGATGCTCGAGGGGATGGTCAACATCTCCATAGCCACACGTGTGGGCGAAAGTGGGAGAGGTGAGCTGGAGGTGGGTGGGGCGGCCACCGGATAGACCCTTCATGTTTTTGCGTGGAGGGGAGTAGCTTTCCTCATCGAAGTACGGCGAGAGTGACCATGAATACTGACGGTCTGAAAATAAGTGGCAGAGAAAGAATATTAGAAGATCTCAGAACTCAAACTGTTGCATTAAAGTGTTTGAAAAACTAAAATGGGTGGTTGTATATAATCTTCGTAATCATGCGCCAGCAATTGTATATTCGGTGTATTTTTTTATTTAGTGACAGGCTATTAAAAGATAATGGAAAAAGATGCATGTGATTTCAAAGCAAACTTTTTGGGGGATTATTTTATGAATCCATTCATCCATTTTCAATCCTCACAAGCGTCGCGGGGGGTGCTGGAGCCCAGCTGTCATCGGGCAGTAGGCGGGGAACACCCTGAACTGGTTGCGGGCCAATCGCACGGCATACATAGACGAACTACCATCCGTGCCCACAATCACACCTAAGGCAAATTTAGAGTGTCCCATGAACCCGTCATGCATGTTTTTCAAATGTGGGAGGAAAGCAGAGTACCCAGAGAAAACCCACGCAGGCATGGGGAGAACATGCAAACTCCACACAGGTAGTTCTGGAACCTGCACCTCTGCACTGTGAGGTCGACGTGCTAACCAGTCGATCACAATGCCGCCCTTGATGATTTCATTTTGGGGGGGAAATTTGAAAAAGGTTTTTTGTCCAAAATTATTTACCGGTTTTCATACTTTCAGAGACATGCATGTGCAAACTTCTCTATTTACAGATGACTGAGAACATACTTGAAGTTAACAGGATCCTTTAGAATTGTTTCTTTTGTCTTTTGACAAAATGTTATGTCATATCCAGCAAAAAAAACCCCCCCGTCCAACTCCAAAATTTATTATGGTATGAATAATTGTATGATTACTGTACCTCTATACAAGATGTTCTGAATGAGACGTTAAAAAAATATATTAATAATAACATCAGACTGAATTCGACTTTTAAGAGACATTTAAAGCACGTTGAATTGAGAAGGGGCAAAAAAAAAAAAATACGCCACATCAACCACACACATTTTCAAGTGACTTGACACAAACAGCTTAGTCGCCAGCACTCGTTTCTACGGAAGTTACACAAAAAACATTTCCCACAACATCATTAGACGTTCGCCCTGCTTAGATGTGTCAAAGCATACTGCTCAAAAGACAAAGGATGAAAAAGACAAGTAAAAATAAAAAAGAGCAGTGATGCGACAGGTTGGATGGCTCTTGCGTTGTCATTTATCCAATTCACAGGGAAATAATAGCCCATCAGCGTACGGTTCGGCTGTGATCCATCAAAGCCCAGAGGAGAGTGTGAGAGTTGGAGAGACATCCTTGGCCCTACTACTTTTGCGTCCGTTGGCTATGTAGCCTTGAAGGGGACATATGATGGAAAATTGACTTTTTAATTGCTTGCACACAACTAGTTCAGACTCAAGAGGACTACCCACCCATGGAGTGTGAAATTAAACAAGCGAATAATTGGTTTGTTAGCTGCTTGATTCCAGAAATATGTATGTGCGTGAGCTAGATTGAGCGTTTGCTTCAATCTGATTCAAATTTTACTCTCAAACGTGCCTGACAGCTGATGGTCAAAGTGTTTTTGGTGAATCTGAATTAAATACAGAACTTTTCTCAAGTCTAAAGATTTATTTTTCAAATCACTGAATAATTAACGTTTTTTTAAGGAAGAGTCTACAAACTTCCTGTATAATGAAGGCCATGGAAATGAAAGCCTAAAAATAAAATTCTATATTCAACATTGTCCTCACTGGGTTTTTTTTACTAAGGGTGGATGTTCTCTTTTTTTGATCTTTCAAAGTGGATCAAATTTACTCCTCTCCAACTGACTTTAATGAGAGCTAAGATCTCAACCCCTTAGATGTAACCGTGCTCCCCCGTTGCTGTCGTTCTCCATCTGTTGAGATGAAAACAAATTCTCGTTGTTTACCAGGCTTACACGAGGAAATCCACTTGACAGTCTGATGTAAAATTAATCTCGGCAACTCTAAGCATGCATGTGGGAGAGGGGGGGGCATGGCAGATAAGACATTTTCCCTCAGGAGAGGCTGATTTTGTTCGGGCGGCATGAAAATGTTTATCAGAGAACTTCTACAGCGGCTGGGCTACATCAGGTCAACCTGCTATACTCGAGTTTCTTTGCTAGTAATTGTAGCAGAAGGATGAGGGTGGATGATGGATGGAGACAATCCTACAATCTTTTGCAACGCCCGTCACTGTCGTACATCCTTTGACTGTGGACTCTTCCAGGTACACCAGAGAGCTGCGCTGAATATATTATCTCCAGGCGAGAATTTTGGCATTTCAGAGGATTATACCACAGATGACAGGACTAATCTGTCCTTCCTCCCTCTTTCTTCATTACCCCGTAGGCTCTGCAGAATTTATAATGTGAACGTTTGACTAAAGGAAGGAAACAAGAGCGGATGCATTATTCAAAAAAATCGTGTAAACCATTTTGAAGCGACTGTAACTCGGTGAGAGGAGAAGCTGTTCTCTCTGTGACAATGGCTTTGCAAACCCCAAGCGTGTGACATCTGCGGGCAAGTAGGGGGCCTGACGATTCTACAGGGTTATCGGCACCCCCTACAAACATTGGTGTCTCTTGCATCCAGTGACTGCATGGATGGAATCAAACCGTGCACCTCTGCACTGTAAGACCCACGCGCTAACCAGTCGACCGCCGAGCTGCCTATTCATTTTTACCAGTATGGTGTTCATCATTGAAGTGACATGAAATTGATTCCCTATCCCATGCACCACACCAACTCAATCTTTCAAGGAACAAGGTCAGTAAATATGCAACTTTTCCAACAAAACCAATGGTGATGAAAATGTAAAATGTTTGTGGTAAAATACATACAAAATACATTTTGCAAGAGAGTCACCTGTCACATTCATTTCAACAAGAAAATATGATTTTGATTGTTGGCAGTGACATCGTCAAAGCAGTCTTGATTTGAAAGTGATGGATGGGGCTCATTTGTGAAGTTTTTGTTTGACATTGCTGCACGGCCCACAAATACAGAGTAAACACATTTGCATTTAAATAGCATTATATCTGAACGGAGTGGCACTAACAGCTCCCCTCCTCTGCCACCCCAAACTCTAACTGGAGTTAAGGACAGATGTAAATAAAGACAATAAAGTAGACTAGTGCGAAATGAAACACATGCAGACTTGTCAGAGGTTAGCTTCTATTCTAGTGTCAACACTTTCATAGGCCAATTGAACGAGAGCCCTTATGAGTAAAAAAAAACATCTTCGAGGCAATGAGGAATCATGTTTTACATCGGATAGAGTTTTTCATTTCTTTTCACATCAGTTTGTTTTCAAGTGCTAGAGGCCTGTCATGTGAGCCACCCTGGCTGTCTGATGTGTGCGAGCCATAAAATCAATTTACGTGTGTCTGATGTTTGAGCTCACTGAGACAGCACCAATGTGTGCACTGTTTGACCAGTCAAAACGCATCCATCAGTCAAATGTTTCGAAAATGGCAGCATTGTGTCATCAGATTTCAGGAATGAAACCGAAGAGAGGGGAACTAATTTGCTCATTTGTTGTTGCATGTTGTGATCTGCAATTTCTTACTGATTTACAGTATAGCATATGTTCACGTGACATTTGTGTGGCAGAATTATGTTGTCATGGGGAACGCTTAAAAGCCGGCTCGACAAAGTACCGTATTTTCCGCACTATAAGGTGCTTTGGAATATAAGGCGCACTGGCAATGAATGGCCGTAGAACTTTTTTCCATATATAAGGCGCACTGCACATTATAAGGCGCATAGAATAGAAGCTACAATAGTGGCTGAGGATGCGTTATGCATCCACTAGCGTGAGCTAGTCTAAAGGGAATACAATACAATTCAATACAGATTTATTTATATAGAACTTTTACAACCGTTGCAGCTATAACAAAGCGCTTTACAGAACATTTAAAATACTACGTTCAAGAAACCAGAATGTTGATCTATTTATAAAGTGCATCAGATTATAAGGCACACTGTCATTGTTTGAGAAAATGGAATGATTTTAGGTGCGCCTTATAGTGTGGAAAATACGCTATTCAGTAAGTTTACACATAGAATTGCAGTAGTAATAAAATAAACAGTAAAATGAGATTCTAATGGCACAAATCCCATGCAGCAACTGTTCCATTCATAGATGTAGATGGAGAGTCCAAAAATCTAAAATTGGAAATCAGAATTGGGCATTGACCTCAAATGCTCCTCTACTCTCAATTTAAAGATCGGATTGATGAGATTATATACGTAAATGTGTTCTTTCCTGGTCAAGAATGTAGTACTGTATATATTGTTTTGAAGTTGAACATCTTGACAGGCCTTTAGGGTTAAACAAATCAATCCCAACTGACGTGTGCCTTCGCCATCTGCCCTACGTCAAGTCATTCTGTCAGAATCTCTTCCGGATGCTCGTGGTCAATTCAGACTTGTATTTTCTGAGCAAAGCAAATCAATAGCAAGGCTTTCTTATCAATTTCCTCAAAGGTTAAATGTTCTCTCCCCAGAATTTTGGCCTTTGTCTAGGAAACCGTAGGAAGGAGAATTGTGTCTTCAACCCTCAGGGCAAATCAGCAATGGCCTGAGTCATTAGGTTTGAAAGGAAGCCAAGGGAAAAAGTGTCAAAGTTGCAATCTGTCAGCTCGACAAGCCTTGTAATGGTCACCATAGCGCTTTTGATCAAAATAAGGCAGCGGCTTATGGCTTTGGCACATATCCTGCTCACTTGTCCATCGAAGTGACAGCACAGCATGATTCATGCGTACATTTCAACTGTGCTAAAAATGAAGCCGCGGCAACGCAGCTGTAACTGCAACTGCTCCGTTCGGAACAATAACTGAGAGCAAGTCACTGATGTGTGCCTTCATAGAAACCCTGTCTCTGAGAAAAGATAAAAATGAAACAAATATATACTGTTTTATTACTGAGTGCTGACTCAGCACACTTTAAACTACCTTAACCCTTTCATGCACCCCGTCGCTAGATAAAATGGTAAGCTGTCCACTGTAGTAACCGCTGTCCCCGAAAGGGTTAAAAATCCTAAAAAAAATATGTGAGCCATCCCATACAATACGGTTGTGTGGTAGGTAATGTGTTCTTATTCTTTCAAGGCCGCTCAGTGATGCATTTTCTCAAATTATCTGATTAAATTAAAATACAATAATATAATCATTGCCTTGTGACTGACTGGCGACCAGTTCAGGGTGTCGTCCGCTGCGATAGGCTCCAGCACCGGTGTTGAAAATGAATGAATGGATGGATAATCAAATCATTACAATTGATGGTTGTTAAGATTTATTGTTATCAACCAATTTCAATTATCTTTATTTCTTTCTGACGATTGGCATGCTGGGAAATTTTACGGACCAGAGACAGACATAAAGGGGCTCGGCGTGAGCCCATTCACATGAACATGAAAATCTGAGTCTGGGAGTTTAATGATTGGATGTGAGGTGTTGACAAATGGTTTGCATGCCCAGCTGATGCAAAGTTTTAATGATGCACAAGACGCAGTGAGACATTCCCGCAATGAATTACTTCATGTTTTGACAAAGATAAATGTATTTTATTTTATTTCATGCAGGTGAGGTTCGGGGGTTATGGTTGTTCACCAAAATATGACTCCAAACAGTGCATTCTCATGACTATGCAACAATAACATCGTTAGGCGATTTTCAATGTGGTGTTTTCACAGAAATTAGCCTTCACATTTCCTTATAAATATGGAAAAGTGACATCAAATATTTCCATGAAAAAAAGCATCATTCATCATTCACTTTGTTGACAAATGTGCATCCTCTGCACATTCCAGAGCCCCTCGGGCGATACCTGATGGATGTAGCGCGCTGCATACGGTGGTGCTCATGCACTTTGGAGTGCTATATGGATGCCAGACGTGGAGGAGGACACACCACTCCCACCTTAACACAGACTATCTGGCTCCCAGCTGCACACCGTTGTGCATCCAAGAACAGCGGATTAAAGCACGGAGAAGCCACCAGAAGTGAGAGTCCATTTTGTCCGAGGAGTTTGGGAACAAGTGACACGTGTCTTACAGAGTGACACCCGCATAGAAATTCCCCATGGAGGATATTGGATGACACTAATCAAATGGTAGAGCAAACTTGAATGCGCCATCCAAAGAACCTGTCAACAGTATTCTATCAGCACCAGCACTGTGATGGAGCTATTAGTAGACTCTCTTCAAAAACGTCAATGGTAATTTTACTGAACTCAAACACCGTTTTTTACCGACAGGGTTGTGAGCCACAGCATTAAGCTGCAGAGAGATGATAGTGACCTGATAAGCGAAAGCTGCTGAATGCTTGAATACTTATCACGAGCCCGTTAATGATGAAGCATGTTATCCGTGCTGTGCTCAGCACTCTTCATCATTTCCAGTCTCTGTTGCCAATCAAAAGGGGCACAAAGCAGGAGATGTCAGTCAGGAATTTTAATTCGTCAGGGTGGGTGTTCATTTGTTCCTCCAGGAAAGACAATACTTGAGGCTTTTATGCTGTTCAACATTTTGGTTGCTCTTTTACGTCATACTGTGCATATCATTAAAAAAAATAGCTCATCACCTCCTATTACATTTCTTGACTGTACATTCTCAATGTTATGGAGATGTGGTAAAGTGCAGAGCAACAACAAAAATAAAAGAAAGATGCAAACGACCATCACCAGTTGTGACTCCCATCACTTTATTTTCTTACAATTTTACTTGCATCAATGACCATCCACCAACTTGGGAGTACTAGCCATATGATGCTTAAAGACTTCAGTTAAACCATGCAATTACAAGTTTAAGTGAGATAATTTTTAGATTTTTATATCTTTTTTTGCACCACTCATACCTTCCACATGGTCAGCATACGCACTGACGTCTGTGTTAACCAAAGCATCCACTGCCCCCCACCCAAAAAGTACATACAGAGCATTGAGGTGATGTAAATTGAATGAGTGCAGGCATTGGTGCTTCAGGTTCTGATTTGAGCACTAGCCATGTGGGGTATATTGTCCCTCTCACACTAATTTTGCATGTTTACATGCAGAATTCCAATTTAGAATCTATATTCGTCTATTTACCTGCATATCCAAATATCACTGGAGACCTAAATCAACCTGCATTCTTATAGATGCAAATTGCAGGTAAAAATTACTCCACAAGCGTCAACACTGGGCAGCAATGACAACGAAGTACACAAGAAGTGCGCAGAATTTTTACCGGATACTCTTTCTGACATATTTTCAATCTGGATTTGGGACGGGCAGTGGCTGTGTATTAGGGCACTGGCCAGGAATCAAACCTGTACAGCCTGTGCCCAAGATAGCAGCATGTACCACGACACTGCCAGTGGAAGTCAACAATAACATATAAATAATACAAATATTCAAAATGACATTCCTCTGATTGAGAGATTCATTCTCTTTCTGAAGTCATGAAGCATATCCTTCTAGCCTGCATCAGCTGGGAAAGACTTCAGCCGCTGCCATGACCTTGAACAGGATAATTGGTATACAAACTTATGATCACATAGAAACAAATATAATTTTTCAATCTTTATGCTTTGAGGAGATTCGACTGGAGATTGCGGTGTGCTTAAGACAGTTTTACAACATTGTTTCTATTTGCGACAGCCGTACAAATGTCCAACAAGGAACTTTCACATCTCTCATGCTTAGTGACGTACTATTTTGCACATGGTGGCATGTGCCTGCTGGAATCATAAATCATAAATGTGCAGCTGCAGTCTAGTCACAAATTGTGCCGATTGTGAAACGCAGGAAAACCCTGCGTGAGTGTGAGAGAAGACTAAATCACCTCGCATGAAACAATCGTTTGGAGCCTCGGAACCATTTCTTGTTACCGTAGCAACACACCATGAAGTTTCATATGCACGCACTCATTCAGCAGGGATTAAATAAAAAGTTAATGAAATCAATATCAAACTAGCGCATGCCCACTGCGGTCGATTGATCACATTGACAATATCATTAAAGGTCTTCAAGCACTGTTGGAATTCACGCTGTTTGTCCAGAGGAGAACGCATGAGGTATTTGCCTTCTAATGCGCATTTTTTCTTGGGCGACATTTTATTTCCAGACTACGGCTGCTCAGATCGGGGGGGCTGAGGGGGTGGTAACCATAATTACTTCAGTTTTCATGTGTCATATACTAAATTTCTCCATAATTAACCACACTGTTACAAGTCAGTCAGTGCATTAACCCCGTAACCTGCTAATATGGTAAGCCGTCCACCGTAGTGACCGCTGTCCCTGAAAGAGTTAAAGCATTTGCAGTAAAGTAATCCAGCGTGCAATGGACTTCAGAGGCTGGAAATTCGGAACGCTAATTCCCTTGCCGTACAAAGCCTGTTATGACATCGGTGATCACATCTATAACATTAACGACGACTATTATCATTATTCAGAAAATACTCATTTGTGTGCAGGGAGATTGGAGTGAGGAAGGCTGGCCTATGTTGCTCCAGGTAGCGGAGGTGAAGCTGGACGTGTCTGACGGTAAAATGCAATTAGTTTAAGTGCCTGTCCCAGTGTTTTACTGGCCTGATTTCACAGCAGGGAAATGAATGAAGCACTATTGACAATGCCCTGGGTGCGCTCTAAACACAGCATACGATAAATATTTAGCAGCCAGTGGCAAGCAGTGCATATGCCCACTCAAGTGCTTTCAGCTGCAAATATTGTAATATGAGTCCAATCAATCGGTGTCAACTATATTTATGCAGCGCAATATCAGGACATCAGTTACCTCGGGAAACTTTTCATATAGAGCAAGACACACACACACTCGGACTACCTTATGAAATGCTTTGCAAGATAACAAAACTTTCAAGTATACTTCTGCCTTGCCAAGTTAGTCTATTGAAGAGGCGCAGCAAATCCTCCCTTGGTGGTAGAAAACTGGACAATTTACTTCTTGAGAGTTACACAAAAATCTGATAGAAATAGAAAAGCATTGCTTTGACCTTTCTTCCTAATCTGTTATGTTGAACTGCAGTCGAGTACAGAGCCACGGTTAAACAATACCAAACACGTCCCACTGACAAGCATTCCAATACTGTTTCCTCCAGTCCCGCAGGAGAACCCTCACTTGTCCCCACTGCAAGTGAACTGAAACAGCAAAACTTTTTTTGAAGGGCTTTTGAAAAATGAAACTCACAAAAGGGTGACGTGTATAATTACGTACCAAAGCCTCCGCAAGATACTATTCAAAATGAAAAGCGTTCTGCACTGATTAATAAGCTCTCAAAGTTTGAAACGTTTTAAAATGGTGGCAAGAAAAATGGAACAAGTAGTAATAAAGTCCTTCACCCACCACTAATTAAGCAATTGCTGTGGGTAATAAATAAGTTCATAAGTAATACATTTTCTACATTCAAAATTTTTTTTAACCCATAGACGCATGCTAATGACTATATGTATGTATGTATGAGTATATGAGGGAAAAGTGGTTAGGATTGCACGACTGTTCGTGTTTTATGTGATGCGTTGTGTTTATTATTTTACTTCATGTTAACTGTTTTGTTAAGCGCTTTGTTCCAGCTGCAGCTGTTCTGAAAGCGCTATACAGTATAAATCAGGATGTATTGTATTGTGCTGCACCAAATGTGAATACGTTCACAAATTATCTTCACTGATTAGCCTGTTAATAACGATCTTCCCTCCCTGATCTACTCGGAAACAATCAGGGCAGAGGATCATATAAATGTTTTTCATGCTCAATACAATCACCAATCCATACAGTATGTGTGTTTGGTCAACACAGAGGAGCGAACCCGATTCTTTGATTGTCATGTGACAATCTGTAGCTAATTAGAAAATGACCTGTGTGTTACAACTTTAAGTGGTCGCCAGCACACCACAGGCCGGTGCGCAAAGTTATTTGCCGCAATTAAAAAAAAAAAAATGACAAGAGGAAGCATTTGCAACCACAATGTAGTTACCGGATAAGCTAGCAATTAGCCTCACATCATCCAGTTCTTCTTCTTCTACTACTTATCTTGTTTTGTTTTGTATTTAGCGGCAGACTGGATTGCCTGTGACATTTTGTTATGTCCAACAGAATCGTCTTGATTCAAAGACAGACGTCTTCATGTCTTCAACTTCAGCGAAGACATTTGCGATTGTCGATGGCACATACGGTTATGTTTGTGGCACGCCGCGTTGGTTATCTCGAGTACGCTGAAAAAAAATGGTGTTTTGAATTGACTTCATTTTATGTTGTCGAATGGTTGCACGAAATCTAATCATCTGGATCCTGATACATTTTTGACGTAGACTATGCATCTTGTTACAAAACATTATCTGGATGGTTTTATTCTGTGCAGCCAAATGAAATTTAATTTAAATCATCATTTTTTTCAGTGTACACCCCACACAATAGGAGCATTAAACACACACTGGCCATTTTTTTCCGTGTCCTGGGTGGGGTCTCACACATGAAAAAAAAAATGGCGAAGATAATACAAAGCAGGATGTGTGTACCCTCATCAAGGTGACTACTAAGGGAAATGGAGATAATCATGTTGATGCTGACTTGACAGTCGACATCTGTACCAAAGCACCCTTCTGGGAGCCGGCACACTTTCATGTGCTTCCCCAGGCAGTTACTAAAAGCACATGATTCCAGTAGTAATTCAATGGAGGGAGCAGGCTGATTTAGTTTCCCTCTCAGATCCACAACACAAGCAGCTGTAATGGGATTGCCGTGAAATGTGAAAAGCACGGATGCCAGATTTTTCAAATCACTGGATTGGATTGTAGCAGCTGTCAAAAGAGAACAGAAGGAAAGAGGAAATACATATTTATTGACAGCAACAGTTCACCATATGATTGGAAACAGATCAAACTCTTGCGTCTCTCTTGTGTAACAATGGAGAGTGGTTAAGTGCAGTCCGTTGATTTCTGTAACTCTGCCGACACATTCCTCATGAGCAAAACGGCTCCAGCTGTCTCAGGTTTGAAGGCCGCCTTCTCCAGGCTGCGTATCGTAGCAAAGGGGTACCAAATAAACAAACCTCCTTCCGGTGTCACATTCGTTACAGTGTTCATCAGGCTGATTTGACTTTTTACAATTTGATCTCACCATCCTCTTCTCCCAGAAGCTTTGTGACGTGTCAATATGCATGGAAACGAATTCAATTCTCATCGGTTCCAAATGATTTGGGAAGCTGTGCGCTGTCAGTTCAGAATCAGAATCAGAATTCTGATTCTGATTCTGAAGCTGTGCGCTGTCAGTTGGAAGCATAGTGGAGAAAGAGTGTGGGTGACGCAGAGGTCACCAAGCCAGTGGATACATTTTGAAGTGCTACACTACAGATGGAAATTGCGTAAGACTCATTCCGTATGAAGCCGATCTTGATTGCTCACAAGTTAGAATTTAATCTTTGGTTGCTGTCTGATGGCAGCACAGTGAAATATCGGTTAACATGTCTGCCACACAGTTCTGAGGTTCAGGCTTCACATTTCAGCTCTGGCCTTTGCGTGTCGAGCTTGCGTGTCCTTCCTGTGATTGCCTGGGCTATCAGCGCCTTGAGATTGACTAACAACCAGTACAGGGTGCTCCCTGTTTTTCACTCACAATCAGTCAGGAAAGCCTCATGCTCATCCGGGACCCTAATGAAGACAATGGATTGATATTTTACATTTTGTTTTTACATTTTGGAGACCAACTACGACGAAGGCTACTAAGCGAAGAATGTGGGAAGAAAAGACAAACATATACCTACCGGAAGTAATGTAAAGTAAGCACATTCGCATTCATGTCAGTAAGCACTGAGCATTTTATCTGTAAATGAATCATGAGACCGATGCTATAATCTATCAGCAAGAGGAAGTGCTCATTATTGCTGCTAAATACCTTTAATGGATCAATTGGATGTCCCTCTTGAATGTTAATGAGAGCTTTTCTCCTGTGCATCAAAAATGTCAGGATTCTGTTTTTGTTTGGATTAAATTTGGTTTTGCTTCCTCGTACTTATCTTTTTGTCTTCCTCGTTAGGTTTTGTTACCACCTGTTCCCGTCATCCAGGTCCCTTGTGGTAACAAATCAGCTCCCGCAGCCCTTTGTGTCTTGTCCAGGTGTTCCTTGTTGTCCCGTCACTTTGCTTGTATTAAGGTTTCTGTCAGTCTTTGTTCGGATCGTTATTTTTCTGTCATGGGTTTTTATTCGTTTGTCACGTTGGTTTATTGCCATTTTCAGGACTTGTGTTTTGGATTTAGCTTTTCCACTGTAAAACTGCAAGTGTTTTTGTTTTTGTATAGTACGTTTTGTTCAGTACTCCTTGGTTCTCCGACCGCCAAGCTTTTTTTGGGTCCGCTACCATCACAATGACATGACACAAATCTAAACTTTACACACGATCCATCCATCCATTTCCCGATCCACTTTACCCTCACAAGGGTCGCGGGGGGTGCTGGAGCCTATCCCAGTTGTCTTCTGGTGGTTGGCAGGGGACAACCAGAACCGGTTGCCAGCCAATCGCAGGGCACACAGAGATGAACAACCATCAACGCTCACACTGAAGGACAATTTCACCTGATCAATTACGCTACCATGCATGTTTTTGGAATTTGGGAGGAAACCGGAGTACCTGGAGAAAGACCCACGCAGAGAAGAGGCAAATTCCACACAGGGAGGCCCGGAGCCGGAATCGAACCCCGCACCTCTGCACTGTGAGGTTGACGCGCTAACCACTGGACACCGGAACACCCTCCTTTATACACTATTTAGATTCTAATATGTTGAAAAATAGAACACACCATACATTTATGGGATTCTAAAGACAAAGTGTTAGTCTTTGGGATGACCTTAAAGTTTGGTATTTGAACAACCTTCGTTTAATCTTAATCTCTGCCACAAAGTTTTTTTAAAACTTGTGACAGACACCTATCCCATTCTTAATGGCCCCAGCATCTCGAGAACTCCCCAGTGGGTTTATTCATCTTTGAGCTTCAGGTTGCTCACTGAGGAAAAACTAAGAGCATCACAGGCAAGATGACAGCGTTAGTCATAACCGCATGCAGAGCATCGGAATGTGTGACCATCGCCAGCTGTGTCCCACTTCAACAACAACAAAGAAATGACATTACTGAGCCTAAACACAGTATGCCTCATAAAGCAAATACAATTATTCACTGAAACATCCATCCTTCATCCATCTATACTCTGTGAAGCGTTTTTTTCTCACTTGGGTCGCAGGTGTGTCCGAGCCTGTCCTAGCTGTCATTGGGATAGAGATGGGAGACCGATTGAACTGGTCACCATCCAATCGCAGTCACTGAAACCTTCCGATATATATTTATTTAGACAATGTCTGTAAATAGACCCTTGAATAAACAGCTTTAAAGCGACCTCAATGCTGCAGTGATTTATGATGACTTTTGCTGTTTTGGTGGACTATCCTGGACACGTTTAAAAAAAAAAACAAAAACCAAGAAAAACAAACACGCACAAAATATATTCCTGACTGCAGCTTGAGATTACCCAGGTAAACTCGATACTCTATCAAATGCTTACCATCTGCTTTAAATATACATCCATGCATTTTCTAATCCGCTTATTCTTATGAGGATCACGGGCATGCTGTGGTGTAGCCTAACCCAGCTGACCTCGGGCAGCAGACAGAGTACACCCTGCCAGGCAATCGCAGAGCACACATAGACGAACAACCACTTGCGCCCACAATCACACGCAGGGACAATTTCGAGTGTTCCATTAACAAATGGCAACCAGCTTCAGCTCGCCTAAATGCAATCTTCAGCTCAATCTGCTGGGTCAAGATAATTAACCCAACCATGAGTAAAAGTTACCCATTTTTTAAATTTTTGTGAAAATACAATGGCTCATCACAGTAAACACCTGGCAAACTTAATTACCTCAATATTGACCTCACGGTTACTGTGATTCTTCAATTATGCATGAACACATTCATGTGTGTGTGTGATGGGGGCGGGGGGTTCTCAACCGTGTGGCTATTACAAATGCACATCATGAGGGCGGTCTGAAATCAATTAAAGTGCCTGTGATATCCTTCCCACCCTCATTTTCATATCCAACAACATGGGACCCAGAGGGTAGCCATGGAATCGTTGTCGTGTGTTTAAATTAGCCTCAGATGTTTGTCCCCGAGGCCTGAGCTCGTCATGTATGCCTTGTAAAAAAGGCATATAAAATAAACGAAGAAGCCTGAAACAAACATCACCATGTGCGTGGTTTCATTTGACCATTTGAACAATGTTTCAAATGTTTATTCAGATCAATAAACCGCATACAAGTCATCACAAAAATGTGATTAAAAAAAAAAAAATCTCTTCAGGTCATTTTTTTTGCTCAAGCAGGAACAGTGAAAACAGGTGAAGGAAACGTGGACCAAAGACCAATTAACCGACATTCAGTGAGGCATGCTTTTAATGGATTAATATTGTTTTGCATGAATGACCGGGGAATACATTAAACATTCAGTGAGGACGTTTCCCTCATTTAATGCCGTATAATCACAAACTTGCTTCTGATTCTTAACCACCACTTCAGGTGTGTTGATTTATTTGAGCAGTGAACCACAACTGATGGAACGTGTTTTGTCCGTCCGATAAAAGCAAGAGCCGCATAGTCAAGAGCTGGAGTTAATAACGTGCGTGCTTTTTACAGAGAGCCGAGCATCACTCACGAAGACATAGTGGGCCACCACTGACACTTTAGTACACAATGGGATTAGGAGGGATGATTCTGTAAACGCGGGTGTTAAAGTGAGACTATAACACCATTCTGAAGCGAGGTTTTCAGCCAGGCGTTGACATCTCAGTTTTTTTTTTAACCCGCCCCCATAATTTTGTGATCAGCAATGCATCATCAATAGAATTGTACTGACCCATTGTATCAGACCTCACTTCATTTGCAAAAACTATTGAGTACAAGGTGATACTCATGAAACCGCTGTTGCAGTGTGAAATGCCTTCCTTGCGCCTCCTTCACCACCAACACTAGTGCTTCAACTTCCAGGAACCTCAAGAATACTATGGCCTTAAACCAACCTTTCTTTTCAATGGCTTGAGGAGCACTTATGAATGTACACCACAAATTCTGCCTGGCAATGAGACGCCTCACTAGTAAGCCACAAATCACTTGTGAAGTGTATTTACTGTATTGAATTATTCATGTCTGTGTTGGTCTTCCCTAAGTGATTTGTGCACCACCTAGATTGGCCAACAATGAAGGAATAAACATTCAGCGGGTGTATGCATACTTTTAACTCTCACTGGTCAACCGTTCCTGCAAAGTATCACAAATGCTGAGAGCGCAAACTCCGCACTGAATTTTGTCTTACAATTAAAAATATCGTTTGGCCATTACGTAACCAAGCAAAAAAAAAAAGAATGAGATTCAATACAAATTATTCATAGAACTTGACCGCAGGTCTACAGTTTGCCTCAAGTGACCCCTATTGAGGATGAAAAGAGCAATTAATGTGTCCTGAGGCCCACATCAATATGAGAGCCCTCGAAGAAATATGGATGTCGGTGGTATGGAGGGGGGTCTTTGGGTTCAGGAGATTGCACACACAATTAACCCATGTGATATTTTGACAAACGGCAGATGATTGATGGGAGGAAAAGGGTCAGCTATTGCGTCCCGAGATTGGCTTTTCCACAGGAAGTGTTTGAACAGTCACTGACACCAAAGAGCGTCAATGTTTTTTCCTTTCAAATCAAGCCTTTTTTTCATGTAACAGTATGACATCATTTTTATGAACAATGGAGTAAAAACAACAAACAGCTGAGATTATTGAATGGTGCCCTCAGTTTGTCATTTTTTAATTTAGCTCTGAATGTTTGTGAAGGACGCTAATTTGTGTCCCCATTGTATAGAGTTCGAATGATTACTAAGGAAGAAAAAGGCGGATGGGAGGAGCTGAAGCTGAGAGTAAAAACAGCACAGCGGTACCTCTGAAGCGGAACACCCCTGAGGTGAATTTCACAGAAATTTGTAGGGAAAAGGCTGCACAAAACTTTGCCGTTTGAAACAATTTAGTCAACTGCATAATGCCTTTTTTTTCTTCGATAGTTGGAATTCTTTGCCTTTCTGGCTTGATGTACAGCTTCAGCTGTTCAACAGTCCGGGGGTTTCCGTTGTCGTATATTCCGCTTCATAATGTGCCACAATTCAATGGGAGACAGGTCTGGACTGCAGGCAGGCCTGCCTCGTACATGCACTCTTTAACAAGGAAGGCACGCTGTTGTAACACATGCAGAATGTGGTTTGGCATAAGTAAACAAAGGGGGGGGTCCATGAAAAAGATATTGCTTGGATGGCAGCATATGTTTCTCCAAAAACTGCAGGTACCTTTTTGCCTTAATGGTGCCTTCGCAGATGTGTTACATTACAACTTTACAACATTATTACATTTTATAACAGGTAATTAATAACTGTATCGGAATACAGCCTTGCACACATAGTTTCCTTCCCCCAGAAGGGAAATATAACAGACTATAATTATATGCAAGGGAATATGTATGGAGCTGATTAAAGTTGATTAAAATCAGGCAACAGACAGCAGAGGCTCACCACACCGTAATGGAACCGCTGAAAGTAACTGACCCAAGTGTTTATGCAAAGTTTAATAATGCAGAACACAGTTTAAAAAAAAAAAAATGTTTAGCGATAATGAAGATGTTCCTTCAACAGGATCAATTTCCGAAAGTTTTACTTTTTGGTCCTGTGGGCATATGTTTCTAGGTTGCGACAAAGCCTGAGTCACAGTGGAGGCAATGGATTTTAGAGCCACTGAGAAATGTGTCTGACCCTGCTCAAATCAGATGCCATTCACTGATTTGCACAGGGGTTAATAGCAAATACAGCTGCAGATATAGAGGTTATATTATGGCGGTGTTCAATCTCAATATAATGAAGTTCCAACATAGAAAACGTGTATGTTGTAAAATTGGATGCAAGTAGAAAGACCACTATACAATCAAATGGGCTTCATGCAAAATGTAGTCAGTGAACACTAAAAAAAGCATCCAGTTATCAAAATATAACTGATCTTTCAACCACGTTCCACATAAAGGACTATGGAAAGCAGTCCTCAGTTACTGTGAACTGCAATCATACATAAATACTCAACATTAGGTAATCACAACTATTTGTACCATATGTACAGATCAATATTTCCCATTTGTGGACTCAACAGAACTGAGATTGGATTGCTCCGCAACATTCTGCAGCACGAATTGTTTCCTGATTTATTTATTTATTTTTTTATTCAAATGCGATCATAGTGACACTTTCGTACCATTACGACTATATTCAGCATTGGATCTTATTTGTGTATAGTAGTGCATCATTTGTAATCAATTTGTATTATTATTGCACATTTTATATCGCTTACAGCTTTAAAACCAGAGCTTGGGTCAGTGTTGCCAAACATTGGATAACAATTGAATGAAATGATTCAACCATCTGCCGAGCAAGGGATGCCCCACCGTCAACATATAAGAAATTGCCGTTGGACTCTCTGTACTTTGAATGTTTGTGTATGCTTTATTTCCTAGTAATTTATACTTCTCTGTCCAGGCCGGAACTGCTCAGCTTTCAAAGGGTTGTGCCACGATGCATACATTTTCGAGGACAACAGCAATGAGGCAACCCATTCCCGTTTCATAAGCTGCTCTAGCAGAACCATGTCAAATGTCAATGACGTCAGCTCTGTTGCAAAAACTGAGACAATTCCACTGACAGAAACGGCTCAGTTGGAACATGATGCGCAAATAGAGGAAGGTGAAAAGTGGAGCTCAATGAGTCACCATAGCTGTGGCAAGACAGCTACCATCAGTCATTCCCACTCTCAATCCACTCTTCTGAGATCACTTCGTCTATACATAGACACAGTGCTCGTGATTCAGAAGTGAATCAGGGCATTATCCGATATCTGCGGCCCTGCCTTCTGCTTGGCTAGCCAAGCAATGCATTCATCCCTCAGAGACGTTCATGAAAAGGAGTGCAGAAATAAACTTTGATTGGAATCAAAAATGACGCTGCGTTTAAATGTGGCAAGTTTACGCTGCTCTGTAATCATTCGTGATGTAAATTCAAAGATGACAAATTACTTTGGTGCTCCATAATTTGGACTCATCATACCACACAAAAAAAAAAAGGATCACTCAGAAAGAATGATTGATAAAACTATAAAAATATACTAATCAGCATAATTTGGGTGTTCATACTTCAGGACTAAACAGACCACAGTAAATCCGGAGTTGGCCGGGGGCAGAAACAGAACGCTAGCCCCAAATTGACATTTTAAATAGGTAAAGAAGGGAGAGAAAGATGGAGTCAACACACAAGCAGTCAGGAATCGCAAGTCCTTCATTAGAAACCATTTTCCGACCTGATCTGAAAAGCAAATGCTCAATTAAAGGTGGCTCTGAATATTCACCCTTTGTTCCACTTTCACAATGTTTGAAATATTGCTTTTATAATGGGCATTACACTTCAGTCAGAGTCACTTAAAAAAAAATCTGTCATGCTGGTCATTAGACTCACATTACGATGATAGACTTCAATGGACTTGTGTCCATATTCCCTGTTATGTTTCTGTCATAGTTTTTTTTTACTTTGGTTCCTGTGGTTTTCTGGACTTTCAGTATTTGAGTGAGTTTGTTTCCACTGTACTCCTGTTTGTATTTTTTTTGTTAAATAAATTTTGGTAAGCCAACTCTGACCCTCCCTGCAAACTACCACCACGCAAACCCTGACATTCACACTAATGGTTTGCAGTTTTTGTCCCTCTTGCGTGACGATTTCAAAGACGGTCTGTTCTGAACTGGCAAGCGAGAGATGTTACTGGATCTCTTGTGCTGGACTGACTGTATCTCCGGGAGTACTGCATTACTTAGAATGCAGTTGCTTTGGGAAACACTGCCTGCTTAAGCATTCATCATGCTCTGGGGCTCTGGATTTAGGTTTAGTGAACTCATAAGTTGTTTTTGGGCAATGCATCAGTGTGCCACATACAATAAGTTAAAATGTGTGACTCCACACTCTAGGCTCTGCTTCTCCTCCTTGAAGCAAGCACCCGTCCGTCCGCTCTCACTCTTGGCCAAGCGAGGCAGGAGAGAAGACAGTTCCTGCTGGAGACATTTAGCCCACTTGTTGTCAATCTAATGAAAGCCGGGCTTGCCATTGGCCCAGCAATATGTGGAGGAGGATGGGGGG
The DNA here is from genome assembly GCA_026261675.1 of Hippocampus mohnikei. Taxonomy (NCBI): domain Eukaryota; kingdom Metazoa; phylum Chordata; class Actinopteri; order Syngnathiformes; family Syngnathidae; genus Hippocampus; species Hippocampus mohnikei. The sequence goes on from JAKGUB010000336.1 coordinate 1,571,497, forward strand.
GCTGGCACACTGCATGTGATCCGGCAATAAAAGAAGCCAGATTCCCCATGGCAAAAAAATATGGAGGAAAAAAAAAATCTGGAATTTGTGATCATTAGGGTATTTTGACAAATAAATGCCATAATACGACCAGGTATATTGCTAAAATGGTCAGGTGGGGTGTGTGTGTGTGTGTGTGTGTGTGTGTGTGTGTGTGTGTAAAAATAAATAAATAAATAAATAAATAAATAAATAAAACAGCCCTTGCAGGCCCATCTTGTACCCCCAATTTGATTTTTAAGAAACCACTGCAACCAAGGAAAAACAACCAATCAGAGATAGGCATTACTAGTGAGGTGTCAATCAGTCTTGTGCACTTGTGGCACACTCACAGCGAGCACACCCCCATGGCCTTGAGCCGTAATGCTATTACCTGCTATGTTCGGTTTGAGAGTATTTGCTAAAACTAATACGGAATATCCATTCCAGTAACCAACCACACTCAAAAGAAGCACATGGACAAATAGTCTTGCAACTACTGCCAAAGGATAGAACAACAGTAACAAATAAATACACAAGGAATAACCCCAAGTGCATATTGATGGTCACCATTTGCCAAGAGATTTTTCTACCACTATTTTGCTGCCTTGCTTAAGTGCCACGCATTTCAGTGATGCTGGCGTGAGTAAAAAAAAAAAAAAAAGCACCATCATAACAATTCCTGCTGTGTAACTTACAGACACTGCTACAGCACCATTATGAACTCCACTGCAGAGTTCTCTCTGTCATGTTCCGTTAAGCCTTTCCATAAAAACAGGTGAGGCGTAACATTACTGGATTAAAACTCGTGTCAAAGGGGGCCTGTATCTCCTTGTGTCAGTTTCCTACAACTGATACATGCAGACTCCACAATCTGTACTGAGCAATGTTATAATTTGTGTTATTGATAATCAGGTGCAATTTCCCCACCGAGATGGTGAGTATGCTGATTATGTTATGCTAATTTCCAATCCTGCAGCTGAGTGTGAAAGACAGTTGTTATAGTTCAATCTCAAATAATGAAACACACTGTCATGTCTGCACTCAAACTGAAGTGAGTTCTCCGTCACGACTGCTCCCTTACAGTTTCCAACCTCATTATTTTGCCAAGTACTGTATGGTTTTTTTGGGTCACATATCCCACCGGGGGGTGCCCCCTTGAGGAATCAAAATGTGATTTTCCCCAAAATGTACTGAAGGTTGCTCGTGTTAAAAATATCAAGGTGAGGGGGGGAAAGACAATGCAACGCTTTCGAAAGCTGAGAGAGCAACTTCCGTTTCTCGATGATGAGCTCAAAAGGTTGCTTCGCCACCGCACTTTTGCTTGCCACCTGCTGAAGGAAAAGAAATTGCTTGCAGAATTAATTGCATGCATCCTTAATCCCACTTTACTGGGCAGCTGCAGGCAATCTTAAAATGTCACATTTTCTTCAAACTTCCTCTCGTCTCTCTGCTCTCTCTTTGAACCAAAGAGTGATGAGTAAACCACCCTTTCATGACTTAATGGCGTGGCTTAAAAAGAGCTAAAAAAAATACATGATGACGCCTGTGCTAAGACAGGGCATCAGTACTCTCCTCACATACAACCGAACCTGCTTTGTTAGACACTGACCTTGGTCGGCAATCGATTAAGAATCCTGTTCATCTGACCAACATACAATGTAAATGGGTTTCTTGAAATGACAAATCTATGATGTTCAATTGAGTAGAGGGTACGTATACGCTTGAGTCATTATCATATTTGTTGGTCCAAAATGCCCTCGGTGCTCCAGATGGAAAGTCAGCAAGCATGGGCATGCACTCTACATTCCTCGTTTAGCCTCGCTTTGCTTCCACAAAACGTATTCATCCTCCTATCCTGCACCCGTCACTTCTGTGGACTCCCCCGTTGACACCTTCTTTCATATGACATCTCCGCATCCCTGCAATAAGGTTCAGAGTGCCGCGAAAATGTGGTTTATGATGGACAGAGTAAATTGTCCATGCATCGGTTGAAGGTTGAGGCTCCTATTTTGGCTCACAATCAGTCTGCATCTATGTGAGGGTGAGAAATACAAAATGAGATGTCAGACCTTGACAGAATGTATTCCAACACACATGAGAGATCATACATATTTGTGAGTGAAAGTTTCTGATTCTTTCAGAATACCAAGGTGAGTCTGGAGACCTGCACTTTCCAGTGATGTGAAATTGCCCCATCATTGTCCAGTCTTTCATTGCTCATTTTTGACCAGCAAGGATAGACAGTATTTTAAATAATAAACGTATTGTCTTTTCCTTTGAGAGTTTTCTAAAAAAGTCCCCAAGTGTGAGGCTAGATTTGCAATATGATTGAAATGATTCAGTTGGGCAGCATAAAAAAGACAGAACACTATCCCAGTTGTCACCGGGCAGTAGACGGGGGACACCCTGACCCGGTTGCCAGCCAATCGCAAGGCACACAGAGACGAACAACCATCCACGCTCACACTCACACCTAGGGACAATTTTGAGTGTTCACTCAGCCTGCCATGCATGTTTTTGGAATGTGGGAGGAAACCGGCGTACCCGGAGAAAACCCACGTAGGCACGGGGAGAACATGCAAACTCCACACAGGAAGGCCGGAGCTGGAATCAAACCCATGACCTCTGCACTGTGGGGTCGATGCCCTAAGGTACAATACAATACATCTTTATTTATATAGCGCTTTCCCAACAGCTGCAACTGTAACAAAGTGCTTGACAAAACAGTTAACATAAAATAAGAAAAAAATATAACACATCACCTAAAAAAATGGACAGTCACGCAATCTTAACCACTTTTCCTGCATACACTTTGTTGTTTGAAGCAGTCCTAAATGAAAGAGGAGAGAGTCCAAGTGTCCTTTGATCAGTGGATCAGATAAGGGATACAGTATTAACCCTTTCAGGGACAGCGGTTACTACAGTGGACAGCTTATCATGTAACGAAAGGGTTGAGGTCATGAAAAATAATGATAGAAACATAAGTCACATATTTTCAAACCCTGGGAATGGCGATTGTGTATCATTCAGTCCATTGTCATACTTTGCAAAAATATTCATTGGCAGCCTTGCCCGTGAACATTTTGCGACTTTCGGCTCATTGCGTTGGGTCTTTGCCATTGCTCTTTCATTAAGTGCCGGAAGATGAAGCAAGCACAAACAAAACTACTGACAGAATTAGTGATTGTCTTTAAAAAAAAAAAAGGGCATTTAAAGTCGAAATAATCTGATAATGTCCTTAAGAGGAAAAAAAATACCCCACTGCTGGCTGAACATCAACGTTTCATTAAACAGATTAATGTCATTGCCAAATTGCTGAAAATAAAAAGGATTCCCAAATGATGTTTGTCTCAATGCAACACAGCTAGGGAGAACTGAATAGACACGCTGTGTGGATTTAACCGACTTTTCTGAATAAAAATTCACATACACGCGTGCGCACATGCACGTTTTCCCCTGGGATCCCATAACCCCCCCTCAGGCCCCGTAGTCCCAAACGTCATCGTGAAACAACACTGATGCAGTTTGAGTATTACATGGAACCTTTCTGTCCTACTCTCTGTCTGACCGTCTGTCTGTCCCTCTCAGGGGGAAGGTCACTGTTATCACGCTCAATTTGATTATGTCTTTATCAAATCAGGCAAAGCATCAGCTCCATTGATTTTGGAGACGTAGAATAATGCTTATTAGGGCGTACGGGCACATTGTTGATTTCCAGACAAGGTTAAGTTCAAGAGAAAATTTCTTATCCGTCACTGAGCCGGTCACTGAGCATGTTTGCTTGTTTCCTGGATTCACCTCTCTTGAAGCGAAATGCAAAATAAGCTGTCAGTTCCTGTTGTATTCACGGGCCATTTCTGCCCACTTCTGTTTAGCGGGATTGTCGCTAACAGCAGACTTCCAAGCAAAATCCCACAATAGCCGCACAAGATGAAATGCCTGATTGCACCTCACAATATAATCCGTGCGAGAGGGAGGGATCGAGACGCTGGCTGGGGAGCCGAACAGCAAAGACGCACACAGGAATAGTTTGCATTTGGAAACGGATGATGAGGCAGCGTGAGCTGCATGAGAAGACCCCAGAATACGGAGGCGCGGGATGCTGCAGCGCTAAGCGGCTTTCTGTCTCTCAAATACATCTGAAGCAATGTGACAGCTCCCCAGAGAACACGGACGCTCACATATACAGACGCTCCCCGACTTACGAACATCCGAGTTACGAACAACGGTACATACAAACATTTTTACGGGTATGTCGAAAAAGAAAAGAAAAAGTTAGATTTTGTATTGCGCGCCTTTTCCCGAGTACAGGTACTGCAGTGCTTCTTTCCGCCACTAATACCGACGTGAGGCGCTGTGAGAGCTCGCCCAGCATCCACCCCGAATCCGGCTTCCTCTGCCCAGTTGTTAAATATCTCGTGCATCCATTATTCAATATGGTTGGTGAAAAGCGAAAGGCTTCTAGTGAGAGTGGAAATGTAAAGAAGAGGCAAGCCATTTCATTTAAAATGAAAGTGGCAATAATAAAGAAGCTTGATGCGGGTGAGAAAATGGTGAGCGTTGCACGTGAATACAAGATGAATCGTTCGACCATCGGTACCATTTATAAACAGAAAGATCGGAGCTTCAAACTGAAGCCGCTATAGTTTATATATATATATATATATATATATATATATATATATATATATATATATATATATATATATATATATATATATATATATATGCCCAAATAAATCACATGCCCAAATAAATCTCAATGTTTTCGTGAGATGAAACAGAGACAAACGCGGTTCGTCATCACTCGAATGATTTGTCCTTCCGCTGTCGTACTGCCAATCAGTCAGTCAAAAGCACATCAAGATAGCGGCCCACTGGGAATTACATTTAGACAAACCTGCCCTGCTCTGCCCTACTCACAGTTTCAGTATCAGGCTTATAACTGAGAAGGTCAGTTGCTGAAGGTGTAATTTTTACCGACGCAAAATCAGGGTGACCCTACTTTTATCTATTTATTTTTTAATTGCCTCTAAGATGAAGGCAGAGGAAGAATGTGCCTGCGGCATTGTGCCCCCACGCATTCCCACCCTCTGAAAGCAGCATGGAGCAGGCCTTATGATGACAAGAGCTTTTGGGGAATAGCCAGGCCCACTCACCTTCTGCTTCACCACACAGTGTGCACAGTGATTCTAGACAAGGAGCACAGAGAAATAAAAAGAACATTAAATGAGGTCACACCTAACGACATGCGAGTTTAGCGGCTGTTTCTCGCGGCATCTCTCACTCTCTCTCTGCGGGGGAAAAAAAAATAAATCTGGCATAAACGACAAGGAGAGCAACAAGATGTTGTGATGTCCTGCTGCTCGTGATGTCTTTGCTGAGCAACGCCGGTGTGCACCACAATACGGAGGCGACCGTCATGCATCATACGACTTATCAGCCACATGGAGCTGCGTAAAACAGGAGAATATGACGCAGTGTCGGGCAGGAAACAAAAACATAGAAACGCACGCACACATAGTAGCACTTTAGATAGCCATTGACCTACAGAGTCGAGGTGCCGTGCGCGCCGGAAACAAAACAAGCACATGTAGCGGCATCAAAATCCAAAGCTTGTGCAACATGCAGATGTTGTCCATCATCTGTGAAGGGTCTACGATTCGCAGTTTGAAAACCTGTGTCGGAGGTGACAAGGAATAACTTCCTTTTGGGAAGAAACCGCAAGCACGAGCCAGGCTCTGTGGGCCTTCTGTCTCGCGACGGTGTGTAGATAGCGAGAACAAACGGGACAGAGGAATGGAGCAACAGAGGGAGGGGTAAGAGAACATCAGCGTTATCAACAACAGTTACAGTCCCACGATGACAGCAACAATGACGATACTGCTCGCAACACCACCATCCCCGCAGATAAATGTGAAGTCAATAGTTAGCTGATGCACATTTTTCGTCATTTCAGCTGCTCTGACGCCTGACCCGGCTGACTCGTGCTCATACACGCTCACCAACTGTCCAACGGCCACAACGGCCCTGTTTTACATGACGGCAATGACACGTCGACTTTATATCTTATTTATTGGCGAAAAAGAATTCAGAGCCAGCGGATGCATTTTTTACCTGCGAGGAGCATTTCCGCACGCTGATGTCGGCTTGGACTTTGGAAGCCCTGATTGCTAACAACTACAGTCATTGCCATGGCGCCATGAGTTCAATTTTGAATTCTTTGTTTTTAATTGACGTATGACGGTTGTCAAATGTGTTGAACTGACTCGACCGCACTGATCAAGATTCACTTTTCTATCGATGCACATGCGTTCGTTCATGAGTACAGTATTCCGATTAAATTACTTTGATTGGATTTATGAACTACACAATACAAAATCACTTGCTCCTTCAAAGAAACCGGTTATATGAGCGGTGCACATGACACGAGTGACGATTAGCATCACTTCCAGATCAAGTTGATTTCACATTTAGTGTGACATATTTTCCAAATGGATCTTGATGGAACTCATGTCTCTTGAGAACTATGCGTCCGGAATCAGGGACACCATCAGACTTCAACAGTCACGCCTCGAAAGTTGTTGTACACTCATCGGCTTTTTGCGCACGGTGGTTGTTTTGGATGTCTGGAGGGGAGAATCAGAGTATCTTGAAAGTGTGCAAGCCACGTGTGTAAAATAATCACATGGGTGTAAGCGGCCCTAAATTCATAAGCATCAAGTAAATTACCTTACGTCTGAAGAAAATGGTGCTTAACCCTAACAAAACTAATCTGAATAACAATGCCCTGTCCTTTGTGGAGAAAGCACTGCACACAACCAATCGTGCTTCAATACAGCGCCAAATCAGAGAAGCAGAAAGGTGAAATGAAGCACAAATTGTGTTTTTGTTTTCCATTCCCATTCCAATTTTACAGAATACCTACAGCCAGGAGACCATTGTTTATTGACCATGCACTGTACTGAATAATCCATCCAGCCATTGATTTTTTTAAATCCACTTATCCTCACGAGGGTCACGAGCATGCACGAGCCTATTTCCAGCTGTGTTTGTGCTATCGGCAGAGTACACAATTTTATCAAAAGACAGTTGTGAGCAGCAACCAAAAAGTTGTTTAACTATTTATCAAAACAAAGACGCTTGCTAAATGCCGAGATTGTTACCATGAATCGGTGGTGATGAAGGCATCATTTTATTTCCACAGGCTGTGCTCGCAATCCCAAAACACCGAAGGGGATGTTGTACTTGGAGCTTTTGATGAACGCAACACAGGCTGTTTTTGATGTCAAGGCTCGTCTTCAATTAATTAGTGGTTTATTTAGACCAGCAGAAACCTTGGTCTTCGAACTTTATTTATATATTTTTTGGGGGGGAAGATATAAACATTGAAATAGCTCTTTGGCTGTCTTGTAATTTACAAGACATCCCTTAAAGCAAAAACAAATATATACTAACTATCATGTAGGGCAAAGCGTGCTTTATATATTAAGCATAAGAAAATGTTAAAGATGAAAATAATTCAATCTTATATGGGAGTAACAGACTAAGATCATTTGAAAAGGTGTGTTTGGAGAGTCCGGAAGAGGTTATAAGGCAGGGGTGCCCAAACCTTTTTGTCCGAAGATCTACTTAGCGATCAACCAAACTCCTGGGATCGACCCGTTACCACGCACACACGCGCGCGCACGCCATGATGAGCAATAGCCTGACGCCGAGACACACGACGCACTTTTGCAGCCTGTTAAAGATCGTAGCTCACGCATACCGTTTTAAAAATACTTCTCTCGGGCCTCCAGATTCCCATTCTTTGCCCGTCCCCTCGGTGAATTGTACAAAACAAACTCTGAATGAGAATAATGATAACGATAAAAGATATAGCGCAACAAGTCTGATCACAAGCTGCAACTGCAGACTGCTGAGCCTCACAACTTCTGGTGACACAGTCACATGTCACTGTAGGTTAAAGATGACCTGCTTTATTTTAGTTTCTTTTTAAAATATATTTTTTGGAAAGTGAGACTGATAGAATGATTAGGGTGCAGGGTGCATTAACACAAAAATATACATTACTTACATTTACAGAGACACAAATGTTTTTGGGTTTTTTTCCTCTCCACCTCGAATCGACTTGGGACCAGTCCTTGATCTACTGGTCGATCACGATCGACGTAATAGGCATCCCTGTTATAAGGTAATGGATGCTGTGTGTGAAGGAGTTCCAGAGACAATGGGCAGCGGGGGGGGGGCTCGACCCCAGAACGGTTGAAGGGGCAGGAGGTGTGGTGAGAAGAATGGAAGATTCTACCAACCACTTCCAACTGTTGAAAAGAAAGATTTGATGTCAACGGTCTTTTGAACTGATGATGTCGGTGTAATAATTGGATGCGGTTGCTCATTGGATTAGTTCCCAAACAGAATGCAGTCGCACAACTAGGGTGGCATGAGAGATCATCAGGGAAATGAGCTAATATAACAAAATTTGTCCGAAAGATATTATTTCTTCAAAACAGATGTATCTTTGTTCATCTAGCTCTGCAAATGAAGTAGAGTGGTTGGCAGAACAACAACATTCTCCTCAATTAGAGATGGAAGCACAGTACAGTCAACCTTTGGACCCACCCGTTGCCATTCATACAACAGAAGAATTTCACAAGAAGTCACTTTGTGACTACACTGAGACAAGATCATTATTAGTTGTCAGTTTTCCGACTTTCTTTTGTCAAAGTTTAGTGGTGTGTGTGGTTAGATTTTTCGAATGTAAAATGTATGACTTGGATTTGAATTTCATTATCTGTATTGGGAAGGTCATGGCCAAGTCTGAAGCATTATACACGAGTTTGAGGGCCTTACACCTGAGCAGCAGACGAGGTCCAGATTGAAGAGTTGGAGTGTCGAGCTTGTACTTAAAGATATAAAATGAATAACAACAAGAGACTTCATCTCCAAATGAATATATTAAGAGAAGAGTTTTAGTTTGGGTTCAAACTCCGACAGCGCACTGGCGGACAGCTGAAGGCTGGAGTAAATTTACTGGTTTAATTACCTTCCTTTCCCTCAAGTATAATTCCAGAGCCAAAGCAATTGGCACACTCAGCTGGTCATGCCTGTTCAAATCTAAAGCTCTTGTATTGATCTAGGTCACACCGCTTATGCATTGTGGGAACTGGTCTGGTGTAATTCTCATTGGCTTTCAACGACAGGTTTTAAAGTAGCTGCCGGCTCTTAATCCTCCGATAAACTTAATAGGTTATCGTTTTTTGAGCCATTATGCACTCATAACGGTGGCAATCTGGTAAAACTGTATCTAATTTATAACGATCTTAAAGGTTCTGAAACATTTCACTGTTCTCTTGATGGGAAAAAAAGACCTCTAATGAGCATGGAATTACCTGCCCGAGTGAGAGTGATTTGAAAAACGGGAGTTATCAGAAACAAAAGATTTCAAATGAAAGTTACTGAAAAGTGTTAACCAATATATGACACAATGCAATACCCAGCAAAATGACATAATATATATCAAACAAATATTATTATCATAAATACGTAATGAATGTCACACCCGGTGAGGGTTGTTTGGCTTTGTCTGGTCACTCCCTGTTTTATTTTGAAAGAATGACTCTCCTCTCGTTTCAGGTCACTTATACTTATACTTCCTCCGACCTCAATAAAAAAAAAAAAAAAAAAAAAAACAAACTCGTTTGTAGCCTTTTCTGAAAAATATGTTGAAATCGAAATTAAGTTGAAATAAGGTGAAACTCGCAAAGTTGACTGTGCATTTATGAATGGGCCACTCTCTTTTGGTAGTTATGTTGTTCGTGAAGCCATTACACAGCCCTACTTTGATATCTGATCTTTGTTCCAACAGCCGTGGAACAAAAATTGATAGATCAAAATGACGTCAATTGAATGAATTAATGGATTTTTAATTTTTATTTTATTATTATTATTATTTTTTTGAATGATCCTTGCTTGTTTTGTGTAAGGTGAAATCTTCCCTCTTTTGGTCCTTTGCTAGCAATGAGGAACAAATCTCATGCGGGGACAAACAAATAGTTGTTCAAAAACTAAGAAATACACCAAAGGTTATTGAGGTTCTTCACCAGTCGGGGTCATCAGTTGTCACGATGGAGAAGCCGAGATGTCTGCATGATTGGCAGTATCTTATTCACAAACTGTGATGGTTGATATATCTATGCAAAATAAGTCGTATTTATTTTAAGCGGCTCCAGATTCCCCTCCATGACCTCACAGGCTCTCTAAACATTGTGTACTGAGAAAGGTTTAAGGACCATTTAGGACTAGAACAAGAAAGGAGTATGAATCTCATTGTCCAATGACTGGAAGCCTCGAAATAATGAGTGGCTTGTGAATATAAATTGCAGATGAAGGACAAAAGTTCAGTGATGACAGGTGATTTAAAATAAACAGCAATCAAACCTGCACTGGCTTTTTAAACCATAGTCATTTACTCTCCAAGCCTGTGTCAACAATCTTAAAGCAAATCTTGCTGCCAATTGCTTGTTGGCTGAGCAGTAAACTAACATGGAAATTCACGAGGGTCTGTGGTGTCCCCTGGCATCATAACATCGCCAAACAAAACATACAAGGGGATCAAGTCTCGTGCCTTGATATTATAATGTCTTCATCCATAATTAAGGCCTTCATTTCCATATGAGCGGGACTTGCTCGCACCTTCCCTGTTAGTTGCACATCTGCAGATGGGTGAGAGATGCAGGTGCTAATGAGCAGTGTCAGGCAGTAGCGACGTTACAAGCACAAGTTTCTGGTTAAACTATATTACTGAGTAGCGCGGTTGCAATGTAGCTGTTCTCAACATCAAATAGCTTTCCCGTAGCAAAGCTACATTCATGATCACAGCAATAGCATGTTATCCTTCAGAGAAGCTACATCTCCCCGGGCTAAGTTCTAAACTTTAAATACTCTCTTCCGTTTGATGTCACATACTGTATTACATAACTAGATAACAGTATCTGCTGCTGATGGTCCCAAGGAATATTGGAGAAGAGTTTGGATAACAGAAAGTGTCGAGCTGAACACAATGGCAGAGGAGCGGGCAGAGATGTGTCTCCCGCGGGCCATCCCTTAACAAATTCTTGCTACTCATTGAGCTTCGCAGAAAACGTAGGCATTCTGGTATTTAGCGTATTGGCCTGAATATAAGACGGTGTTTTTTGCATTGAAATAAGTCTGGAAAAGTGGGGGTCGTAACGTATTGGCCCGAATATAAGACGGTGTTTTTTGCATTGAAATAAGACTGAAAAAGTGGGGGTCATCTTATATTTGGGGTCTATACATTATACCCATTCACGGCGCTAGATGGCACCAGATATCATTGAAGCGAATGCTGAACTTGACTCCCCAGGCCAAAGCGAACCCCTGTCACGAAGAATAAAAATAAAAATAGCGGTAGCACGAAGAAGAAAAATAAAAAAATAGCGGTAAGAAAGAAAGAGAAGAAAATAATAGAAGATATAACAGAAAATGGAGAAACGGAGCGACAATCTGGAGAAAAGTGGGTCGAAGATCGGCCAGGTTAACCGACAGCTGAGGAGAAGTTATGGTGTAAACTTCAAGATGCTTTTTCTCTCAAATATATTGTTATAATCATTTGTTTCAGATGTACTGTATTTATTTCCTGTATAAAAACTAATTTGGCGTTCAAAAAGTATTTTTTCAAACTTGAGTATTGAAAAAGAGGGCGTTGTCTTATAATCAGGGCCGTCTTATATTCGGGCCAATACGATACTACGCAAGCGGAAAAACAAGATTCTGTCAACATCAGAGATGTTCAGAATATATGTAGGACACAAATTCATGTAGAGTATGACTATAGTGTGCATGTGTGGAGGTAATGAGAATTTAGACAGCAAAATGAGAAGTGGACTGAAGCGTGGAACTTGTGCCACGTTGGTAGTGCCAATGGAGAATAAAAAATGTTTCAATGGGTTATGTTGTTCAAATATACTTCAAAGTCATTCAAACCTATTGACAAAGTCGTTTGAATGGACTGGTGCAGCTCATGACATGTTTCTGGTGGAAAATATGCAGGCGTACGTGTTTCTGGCTTCCTGTTTATTCCAAGTTATCGGGATGCCATCTGGAGTGAAAAATTACTTCATTCTTCAAAATTGTCTTAACGTGGGTTTGTGTAATTGGAGTAGTCATGAAGCTGTGCTGTCTCACTCACTCCCTCCCTCCCCCGCCGTCCATGCAAGGCACCCAGCTATAGAGAGGCGATGTCGGCCGCTTCGTCACGAAGCTTTGTGTGAACATTTATCTTCATCCTGCAGTTAGTAGTGTAGGCTTGACATTATTATTATTTGATTATTGGTTGTCTTTTGTTTTCATAAGCTCAAAGTTGTTGCATCTGCACCATACAATGTGACAATAAAGACTGTATTCAATTCATGGTTGTTGTTGTGCCCTCAAAGCAAAGTTGAGTTGAACATGTCAAAATAAGCCATCTGCATGTACTGTAATACAACAAATGGCTCATTAAATGTTTCGCTGACACTTGGATAGCTGGAGCAAATAAATAAGGGAATATATCATTTTTGATCTTTTCAGAGATTGCAAATATATTTAACCCTTTCGTGCACCCTGTAACCTGATAACATGTCCACTGTAGTAACCACTGTCCCTGAAAGAGTTAAATACTATCGCTATGTGTTCGTGTGACCAAATGAGGGAAATGGGGTGTGCATGTAAAAATAAATAAATAAATCAGGATATGCCAACCTTTCCTCGTGTATTGTCTACAAAAATATAGCTTGTATCTATTAGAGTGGAGGCCATGAGTATTTGAGAAATTACAGACATGTTTGCCATGATGCAATTTGTCACCCTGATACAGATCTGGTCCCAAATTTTATCTTGCTGAGTGGCGGACATCTGGTGAATAGAATGGACATTATTGGTGGTGATAATAAAAGCTTTGTTTATTGAGATAGGGTTAATAGATGGTCAATAAATGGAGGTACACACTCTCGCTATCTTGTTCCCATGATAAACATCACACACACACGCACGCACGCACGCACGCACGCACGCACGCACACGCACACACGCACACACACACACCCATCCAAACATAGCAAGTAGTGTATACAGTTTACTCAGCTTCAGCCAGCGGAAACACTCACAATTCACTTCTCTCATCTATGTGGACAATCACCGATTTCACTTTACCTTCCCTTGACTGGCACAATCCATCTTCAACAAGTCCCAATGCATGTGGGTATCTCAGCGCGCGCTTGTGAGTACAGCCTCCCCATGGAGCTGATTTAGCACTTCTCAAAGGAGATGCTGTGTCGAGCGCAGGCCAAGAGGAGAGCTCATCAGGCCGGCATTGTAAGCCTTTCCGGACTCTTTGGGGGATAATTACACTGCACCGTCAGACACACACTCACTCTCTCTCTCTCTCTCTCGCTCTCTCTCACTTTCGAACACACACACACACAAATTTACTGTACATACATGCGTTCAGGTCTGCTACTATTTGCACAGCGGCATCACTTTTCAAATGTTAAAACTGGATGTGTACGATGAGTTTGAATTGAAATCATGAAGGCGTAAACATAAGACAAGAGCTAAGTGGACAAAAGATGAATGCAAACAAGTTTGACGTTGTAAAGAGGATGCCAAACCATCAAGTGGGAAAATACCTTAATAAGTCAACTTTCTGCCTGCTGCCAATGTCAGAAAATATATCTTTAAATAAGCTGTTCAGTTCTACAGCACTACAGTTTTCGATAATCAGGCACTCAAAGCAAGTTTCAACACAGATTACTTGGCAGCTACCTGGTTGACGATCCAACGTGTCTGCCAAAAGTTTAATCGAGCTGTGAGTCTTGGATTCCAGGAATGGCCGTGTATCTGGTAATTGGGCCTTCATTAGGCACTTAACTGACTTAATCCAACTGCCATGATAACATTGGCTTTATAGAAACCACCGATATTATATACCGATGTATATAAAAATAAAAACATAACAAAAAACATGAAATAGCACTCAACTGTGCCATGTACATCATCTGCAGCATTTCAAAAGCAGTTTTTATTTGATAACATGACAAAAACACGAGAGAGAAAAAATGGAATAACATCATACACATCAGAGAGCTGATGATGAAATGTGCGGAGATCGCTATAGGCATGTTTTGCAACTCAAACTCAGCCATTATTTTCTCCCTGACCAACCAATCATGGAATCGAAAAAAATGCTTACGTTATTGTGAGATGTGAGGTGTATTTTGAATCCATTTGGTTCAAGACAGTCTGAGCTATTAGGTCATGTTTCGGTTTGTGACCAACAGGTGGCACTGTGGGGCTTTTCCAGGCAGTTGCACACCTGTTGGTTGTTAGGTAATTAGTGGCTTTAAAAGGACTCCCAGCCCAAGCACTCATTGTTGGGTCATTGTTTGCTCTTGGCTACTGTCATGTTTGTTTGTTTGCTGCTGTCAGGTTTGTTTCGGTCATGTTTTGGTCACGGTTCTGTTTTAGCTTCAGTTGTGATTTTTGTTTGTTACTTTGGCCTATGCTTGTTTTGGATTTAGTTTTCTCTGTTTCAATACATTTCATCAAGTACAATCTGCTCCTCTCTCGTGCCTGCTTTTTAGGGTCCACCACCACCTCGCAACGTGAGGCTAAAAACAGCCGACAGTCCTGATTCTGAAAGAAAAAAAAATTAGGCTAAAATCTGATTAGAATCAAATTCCAACATCTACATACACATATTGGAAGAATTGCAGCCAGGAGAAATGCTATGAAATGAAGAGAATAGACTCCTGGTGGGAAATTCATGGAATTAAAATTTCAATTAAGGTTGTAAATAGTCAGTGCTTCTGATATAGTGTTTAGGCCAGCAGAAAAGGCCTTGCTGGCCAGGACAGTTGACCACAGTTGGATTCACACACACACACACACACACACACACACACACATAATCGCCGCAACTGTCAGAAAACCCAATCATGAACCGCAATGTCACATCACGCTCAGATCTAACTATTGCGCAATATTCTGCCGTATCTGACTCTCAAACTTGCTCTGAAGTCTCCCCTTGCTCGGTTTCTGACATTTAGTAAATTGCTGCACTTTCTCCAGCAGTCATATTTGCCGCAGGATTCACCCAAAAGAGTCATGGTGATGCAAAGCCAGACTCGCATTGGCACGGAGGGGGCTGTGTGAGCAGTGACTCGTTTGCATGTGAGGCAAACAGCCCCCCAAAAGTGACTGCTTTTAAAAGGACAGTTAAGTACACGGTAATTCTTGATCTTTGGGTTATTTTGACCGAAGCATGTCGGGTACATTTTTAGACACCATGAGACTCCCAGTCATCAAATCTGTTTTTTTGTTGTTTTTTTTTAATGCTTTGATTTGAATTCAAATGTTTTTTAATTATATTACCATACACGGACATTGCAAGATTTGCATTGTATTTTGCACAGAACTATTTCAGCAGCTCATTGAAACAACGAGCATATTTGTTAATGAATTGATTATAACACAGGATGAAAAGTCTTTACTCTGTCCTCAATGATGATATGGCATGGAAGGCATGAATATCACCATATGCAACATTTACCTCCTTCAGATGAGTAAAATGGATTGAATGAATTACTAAACGACATTCTAGGTGGCCAGACATTATTCTACAGTTGAAATAGTTTTGTTTTTGTTTTTTAAAAATATGATTGCTAGTCCTTTCAACATCACTTGGGCCACTTGGAGGCCAGCCCATGGTGCCGTTAATGCAAATAATCCCAAAATATGTTGTCTTGACATTTTACATTGATGCTTTGCAAAATTTCAATCTGGCTATGTTTATAGCAGGTGTGTTAAACTCCCTTTATTCATCCTTTTATTTGCATTCATTAGGGATTCGCATCAAGGGAAATACCATTTGCCATTTTATGCAATCACGTCATGCAGCAGCCCATGGTTGTAGACCAACTTACTATGGGGACACTAAAAGCTGCTCCTTCGATACATATAATGCCTCTAAAATGTAGTATTAAGGAGTAAACTGTTTAAACGCCTCTTTGTGAACGTAGAAGAAACACCAAGTGTGATTCACTATGACACAGAGATGTAAACACAAACTCCGGGTCATTGAATCCCAAAATATGTTGTGTTGACATTTTACATTGATGCTATGCAAAATTTCAATCTGGCTATGTTTATAGCAGGTGTGTTAAACATGTGTACATGTTTAACATGGTGTACATGTGTGCCTGTGAGGCTACTGATGCCCAAAGAAGGAATATCCTAGAGAGAACTTCAAAACGGCGCTCATGGGAACATTGCAGCGGCTGAAGACTTTCTGTTGTGCTTGCAAGTTTAAACTCCGCGCAATTAATCTACTCTGAACAGGGCATGATGATACAACAAACAACCTCAGGGTCACCTACGCAATGCATAGTAGTAGCATTCTTTTCCCCAGTCAGTGTGAAGCCTCCATAGGCACAAAAGTCAACAGTGTTAAGTAATAGGCACTGGCAAGTATTGTTGTATTCATTGGTCTCCCAAAGGATAAGAAAGCCAATCCCACTGTGCCATTACAGGAATGTGATTCAGTAACAGTAACTATGGTGCGTGTGTAAGAGAAATAATGACGGTGACTTTTGTTAAGGAATTTATTCTCTCTCTTCTAGACCCTCTCTGTTGTTGGATCTGTTCAAACACTTGAAAGAAAGAATGACGTATGCTGTTGAAAGTATTTCCTGATTACTGTGATTACAATCACCTTTCGTGCCCCTTCACCCCCACCATTTTAGGACCTCTCTGGAGGCATGTTTAACATCAAAAGAGGAACTGTTATCTCAATTATCTGTGTTGCTGCCATCACATCACAGCTCTGGCTGAAGACAAATGGCGGTAGTGGTGGTCTGGTCTCACCTCACCACTCCCAACTTTTGGCCAGCTACACTGGATCAGATGACGTTAATTTCTTTAGGGCCGTTCACACGGGCAGATTTATTTCGGACTTACTCCTCAACTACTCCCCTCGAGCGTTCATACGTGCAACTTTGTTCCGGCTAAGTGCCCGAAACAGCTTGTTTTCAACAGGGCTATTGATAGGCAGGCAGTTACGCCAGTTACGATTTTATGCAAATCCCGGAAACAAAAGCCCTGTTCACACGGGCAGATTTGTTTCGGCGCTGCTCCGGAGTATTTTGTTGCGATATAAATTTGCACCGGAACAAATTTTGTGGAGTGTTGACACGTACAAAGCCGCTGAGCGTAACAGCACGAGAACAGCATCGGCACAGCTCCACTTGCTTTCACACGGGCAGTTCCTGTCGCGGAACAAAACGACAGGAATGCGGAAGTAAAATATGCGCATGCGTAAAGAAAGAAGAAGGCGGGGAAAAGGAAGTACCATTTCCCCTCCTTCTTTGTGACAAAATGGCTCCTTCTCCGGAGAAATCAACGATGTGGTCGATAATCAGACGCCGCAGGAGAGAGAGAAAAGACCCGCCATGTTTTGAAGCGCAAAATACCCAGGATGCATGTTGGCAAGTACCCGGATGGACTCCTCTGACGCGTGGCGAGGCCACTCCCCATAGCGAGCATTTGCTCTGGAGCAAATTTAGCCCAGTTGCGTTCATACGTGCACATTTGTTTCGGTACTGCTTCGCAAACGAGCATTTGTTCCGGAGCAAATTTTTAAACCACCTCCCTGAGGTGCTGTTTTCGGGCACTAAGCTGGAACAAAGTTGCACGTATGAACGTTCGAGGGGAGCAGTTGAGGAGTAAGTCCGAAATAAATCTGCCCGTGTGAACGGCCCTATTATCATATTGTCTCTATATAGACTTGTGACTGTATTTTTTCTAGGCTTCCTGACGTAATCTGAAACTATCAGAAGCTCGAATGGATTTGTATTGTGATGTGATAAAACTGCAGAAAAGATAGCGTGGTGTTGGGTCTTTATTCCACCTTATAGAGAAATAAAAGAACCTGTGTCTAAGGAGGGCCATAAGGAATGGACAGCTCCCCTCCTCAACACTTTGCAGCAGGGTGCACTTAACAAAATGTATTCATAAAGCAGTGAAAAAAAACTACATTCAAAACGAAGTCCTGCATTTGGATGTAATTGGATGAATTAATCATTTATATTTAAAAAGCACTCTCAAAGAAAGGTGAGTGCTATAGATGGATGGAACATTGCAAATGTACAACTTTACATTTGAACATGCAATATGCATGTGAATACCGTAAAAAGGTAGCCTACAGTAGGTATGTAGGGGGGGTGTATCTGTATATGATTCTATAGCACACTGCGATTTTTCTACATACTGCATTCAAACTGTGTTTCAAAAGCGCACTGACCGTGTGACAAAAAAAAAATAAGAGGTTTAAAAAAAAAAAGAGTGGGACGATTTGGGAGTTGATGGTAAAAATAGTTGGGCGGTAACCCTAAGTTAACTTTTCATCACCTGCTGGGTGATAAAAGGAGATGGAGTGACGTTTTGTTGAATGATTTGAATTGGGGAGGAACATTGGAGATAATAACTTTATAAATGGCGATAGGCTTGAATGATTTATCTGTGACTGGATTTGAGTGATTTGCTTCCTGTGAATTGAGTTGAAAAGTGGATGAAGGAGGGAGAATATATCAGGATGGAAAAGACAAACCGAGCTGTCTCTATACCCAAGGAGACCAAGACTCACTACAGAACGAATATTGATGTTCTCCTTCACGCCTCTTTGGGCCAGTGGATGAACATATCGGCACGTCGTGACTGAGAAGGGAGTAACCATCAACGAGGAGTCCCTCACTGCTCCTCCTCCTAAATTCAAACGCCCTCCTTGGTCACGTCAACCTCTAATAACACGGACTTGAGTCAGGCAAACAGCACAGAGAGCTAGAGGTGTAACTAATAGCGTCCCATCCCTTTTTGAATGCCCAGATCACGTATTCCCGTATTGACGATAGGAGAATCAGACGATTCATAACCAGACACAATTCTGAGCACTCTGATAGCCCATGTGTGAAAACGATGTCTCAAACTAACCATTTGAGCCCAGTGATGACACCATCCCCCACAACCCATAGATCTAATTTGAAAATATTAATGTGCTGAAAAATCTGATCACTTGGTGTATTTACATAGTCACCCGACCTCATTTTAGGTACAAACCACTGAGGTGCATCATTTCACATTTCACCGCCTTTATTCTTACCCTGAGGCACCTACAAATTGGATCACATGAATGTTTCCATTGCTGCAGAGTCCAGTCTTTACAGCCTCTGGCAAATTGAACCCCTCCCCCTCCCCTTTGCCCCTCACGGGTAAGTGGTTAAGGCTACATGGCTGTTTAGTCTCAATCTGCATAATGACTTTGCGTAATGGCCAGGAGCCAGTGCTCCACCAGATGTCGATGGTTTTGTAAATTATAAACATTTGATAATTAATACAGAGCAGTGATTCAATTTCAAAAGCAATGTGTTCAAAGGAGTGCAGTCTTCTATCGATATTTGTTCAGTGGAGAGGACTCACTGAACAACTGTCTGTCAAAACGTGGTTTGGTGGAGTACACCAAATGCTAGACTGATTTTAGTTATCAAGATTGAGAATGGATGACACATGATATTTTTTTTCTATCCTTGGACAAGCTTTTAGATTTAAAAAGTGACTTTAAAAAACAGTTTAGAGTACTCACGATACAGTGGTTGATGCCCCACGGCTTCTTTTTCATACAAAAGCTTCTCTGGTGCAATTTTTTTTCTCTCTTCATGTTGTGCTTGAGGAAATGTGTCGGATTTCCTGCTTTTATTTTACTTTGAATGATCTCTGTTAACATCACGTGTTCTCTCCTCAACGAAGATTGAAAGTCTTCATTTCGGCATTCAATATTGGGGTGGACACTTCCTCAAGAATTTTTTTTTCAGTCTTGCATTCTGGTTTTCTTTCTCAACAGTGGAATACTTTCTAGATACTTTAACCAAAAATAAATAAATAAATAAATTATAATCCAGTGGTATATATTGACCACTGCAGTAGTTATCCAATAAAAGAGTTCAAGCACTTTAAAATAGTTGCTTGGTTCAATCCTATAGATCACATGTGGAAATGTGCAGACTAAATCAGAATTTTGGCATTTAGCAAAAGGAACATGTTTAAAATTGATAATACCAGCATATGACACATCTGTTTGGCAACTTGCCAGAATGCTCTGCGCGAAGGTGGGTGTTATGGCATACCGAGGATGATAAGCATTACTCTACAACTTATTTTAAAGGACTTTCGACTTGCCCATATGTTGTCATGGGACTATAACGCACTTGTGCAACAGCAAAATATCCAGCTAACAATGCAACGCAGTCTTCATACATCTGCACGGGTCCAAGAATACAAAAAAAGATGCTGGCGGATGAAAACAGCAGTTGGCAACACTATCTTCAGCTATTCCCGTTGCCACCTGTCTTAAAATATTTCAACGTGCAGGACCACAGGACTGACGGGAGGAATGAGTGAAGCTTCATTGTGAAGCTCCATTTTCAATGTCTAAATGTTATGTCTCATAAATCAGGATGTATTGTATTGTATTGTAATAATGCACAGGCAAGCGCTGTTATTCATCCTTGACGATTTCTCATGTAACAGTGAAAGTATGTGAGTGTACGTGTGTGAAAAGCCCTTTGTGTTGGCACCGTATAATGTAGACACATCGATTTACTGACGTACATAATTTTACTGATGGAAGCGATTACGAAAAGTGCGTCAAGTTACTGATTCCACTTTGCTTCAGCTAGAAAAAAAATGACGGACTGCCGATGACGGACGGGTTCCCAGGCTGCTAACGGATGACGGGCCAGGGAAATTTTGTAAATTGTCCACACGTGATTTTAACACTCCATTTCATCACAGTGGTCACATGACAACACCTAACAATTGATCGACAGTACCATGCCATTGCGAGGCTTTAAACAGGATGTTCCAAGAGGCTGTTTTGTTGTGAAGGACCAAGTGATAAAACTTGACATTTTGATTGGCCATAAATGCTCTGGCTGTTGTGAAGCCACTTACATGCAGTGTGACATTTGGAATTGCAGCCAAACTAATATTTCGTCGCAGATGATCTGCAACTCATAAAAAAACTAGCTGCAAACCATAATGGAATTGTTCAGTGGCATTCGGTTGCTTGGTGTGCGGCTGGCTAATGAAGAAGTTAACCGCAAGGATGTGTCAAAACAGGACAAATGACTAAATGGACCCAGACAAGAACACAAGGAGACAAATCGGGAGGCTGAAATATTGGTTTGAAACACAAGGGCAGTCTGGAAGCTGATTGGTTAGGGAGAGGTTGCAGATGAGACACGGGCAAATCTAATCAGAAAAGGGGATACAGTAATATAAAATCATTAAAAAGTCAAAAAGCAAATTGAAACTTATCTTGAAATTGGAGACTGTTGTTTTTTGTTTCATTAAACTGATTTGTTAGCAAATTCACCATGATGCTTGGTGATTTAATTTGTACGTCATTCATCATTTTGATTGCTACCTCAAGGACACCAGATTGCAGTCTAGTGAGTGTCTGTGTCTGAGGAAAACAGCAACGTGATCTGAGCCATGCGTGGACATCCACCTATTGTGGAAAGGCAAGTTCTGCCCATGTGATGATGACAAGCAAGCAGGCTACGCGTAAACCAAAACACCTTGTTTTTAGCCACACCGTAGGACCTTTGGTTCTTTCTTCAATATATAAGGTCATGATGCAGAATCAACATATATATGATAGTCAAACGTGTTATGTCGTAATATAAAAGTGACTACTGTAATTGTCAGACTGAGTGAGATGTTTTCCACTGGTGAATAAGTGCCTTGCCTGAATAAAGGTTGGGCAAACACTGCACGTCTTATTACTTTCCAATCCTTTCATTCCACCCAAAACCTGGCTAATAATCATGAGTCCAGAGTCAAATTGTCATGATGTGGTTGCCGCAACAAAATGTGATCAAACATATTCAAATTGGGATGGGTCGACTTTCAAAATTATTGCCATGAATCAAAAAATGTAATTAAGTCCCATAGCAGCCGCTTGCTGCCTACATGTTCTGCGCTATGCTCAATAACGGTGGGTGAGGGAGCAGAGAAAGGAACCTGTCAAGCATGAAAGTAATCAGCAAGGTCGGCCCTCGGTGATTGACGGGCAACTATCTGTTCCTCTTAATCGTTCAGACATGTTAGTTTTTGTGCAAACAGTGCAATCGATTAGGGGGGCGAGCAATCAACATGTCAGATGATTGATGATTTGTATTATACAATGAGACAGGAAAAAAAAAAGTTCCAAAAAACTCAGATAATCTTTTCGAGGATTACGGCGGATTGGAGGGAGTGACAACGTAATAGGTTAATCACACCGGCACAATTTCAATGAGATACAATGCAGCAATACAAATACAAGCGCATTACAATTTAAGTACGGACAATGTTTATGCATCCAAAGATACTAATGATCATGTTTGATTGACAATGTCCAATAAAAAAAATAAAATGAAAAATCAACAATTGGTTCATTGTGGTGGTTGTAGTTTGTAGTGGTGTAGCACTTGTACTTCATGCTCAGAGTAGTTTCTAATACATGAAGGCCTCTAACTATGGTATGCTGTAACATCAAATAAAGCACATTCACCAGAAACATTGTTCTGATATTCTCAATCAAAAGTGAGTATTACTATTCGATGTAAAGGAAATACAGTAATTCGATTGGATGATACTAAAATAGCTTCACAAATTGAATGTTTTGCTCATACATGATTTTGCGCATGGTTATTCACATTACTTTTCAAATGTGAGCGCTTTCAGGCTCCAGTGTGAATGTACGGTACTATGGACCCAAAGTAACCCAGGTGAGCAGACACCATCGCCTTCCTGTAAATGAAACGCGACCCTGCCTGACTTGTGCAAATCACACACGGCAGCAGACAACCCCCTGCAAATAGAACACCAACTACTATTTTCAACTTTGAATGTTATTCATTAAAATACAGCACAACATGCCAATGTGTGTGGGTGTACTAGGAAGCAATGTGTAAAAAAAACAAACATGTCAGCTGGATTCTGAATGAAGATGCAAAGTAAAAATATTTAGTGCCACACACTGATGAGACTTTTCAGCCCGATACAATCATTGGTTCACATTTACAACATGAGGGCAAGCAAAGTATAATTTTTTAAAAATGTTGCAGTATAACGGAAGCCGGCACCGTTATGAAGAAGCAACCGAGATAATAAGAATGAGCAATATTTTCAATGACAGCGTTTTGTGAAAGAATGACTGCTTGGTGCGTGTTGAGGCAGACTCAAAGATCTAGGAGTAGTGACATCGTGACATGCTTGAAAAAGACTATTTCAGGATATCCCAAATATCAGGATATTAAGGCAGACATTTGATTTCATTCAGACTGAAACACTCAGACATGTATCTGATATAATACTACAAACAAAAATACAACAAATATATACAGGCACATGCTTTTTAAACCATCCATCCATTTTCTGATCCGCTTATCCTCATGAGGATAAGCTATCCTCGGGCAGTAGGCGGGGGACACCGCGAACCGGTTGCCAGCCAATCACAGGGCACACAGAGACGAACAAGCATCCGCGCTCACACTCACACCTTAGGCACAATTTAGATTGTTCAATCAGCCTGCCGTGCATGTTTTTGGAATGTGGGAGGACACCAGAGTACCCGGGGAGCAAACCCACGCAGGCACGGGGACAACATGCAAACTCCACACAGGAAGGCTGGATTCGGAATCGAACCCTGCACCTCTGCACTGTGAGGCCGACGTGCTCAGCAGTCGATCACCGTGTCACCCCTATTTAAACATGCTATTAAAAATGTGCTATTCAGACTTCCATGAAAAATGTGTCACATATGGGCAAAACAATTGGATCAGGCATATTGCGAGAATGCACCTCACCGTCAGCCGTTACAGCCATTGGTATTAGCCAATTATTACATATTCCCTTGTCTGACATTTGATTTTGGAACGTCTTCTTACAATTACAGGAGCAGAAATGAGAAACACCACCAATCATTTTCCAGGAAAATGGTAGTTGCCCCCACCCGCCCACCCTGTTCAAACTGTGACACCACACAGCACATTTAGAACATTTACAAACTCAAATTCTTTTGCACTTTACGATATTCCTTGTAAAGGAGTGGCACAACAATATATTTCAACAGGTGTTGTTTGAACAAATAAAGGATAATAGAGAATTCACATTAATTTTGTCATTGTAATGAAAAATGCTCTGCCAGGCATTAATGGGATATAAAATGACCTATATTGGGATGTAAAACTTCACACATCACTACCCTGGGTATTGTATTCTCCTGGAATGGGCCTAATGGGCTGTGTGGAGAACGCAGACAAAGCAAGCCCAGTGTTAAACGGTAACAATCCAGACCCACCTGTTGAATCATGTAACTATGACACCATTGGTGGGTTAGGGCCAGTGAGCAAAGGGCATGAAAAGGTTGAGGCTGACGGCACCCACATACCCTCCTTCCAAAACATTACGGGGCATCCGCCTGCGATTGATGGGTATAAATCAACCTGATGTTATAATGTCTGTAATCTGATGTCAGCAATAATAATAATGCGTTCAATTAATTGATTTCTGCAATGATTCAGAGATCCCAATGCAAGCTATTGTCATATTCCTGAATGAAATACGATGACAACCCCCACACGAACGACTTCTGAGTCAGAATCTGTCTACCTCGATCGAATTTACCCAAATCGAACTGGAAAAGTGATCTGCTTTGCGCCAAGAGTTCAGTGTGGTTCCACCAGGCGTAAAGTTTAGATCACTTAGTTGCACCAAAACGTCAGATGCGCAGGGCGCATGTTAAAGGAATCACCATCGGTAAGACAGAACCCCCAACATCGCGCAGAGCGGTCTGCCAAGTTCCCAAACGCGAAATGAGGCAGAAAAATCAAGATGCACCTGCTTTTATGCCCAAGCGCAGCTGTGCTGTTTACGAATATGGAGCCCTTTGTGCTAACTCATCTGACCTGTTATTCTAACACCGCTACACTGCTTGTAAACACCTCTCGTCTCTTGCTAACAGAGGAGCTGTCACTTTAGTTTGTTTAATCCATTGAGGGACAGCGGTTACTACAGTGGACAGCTTATCATGTTATCAGGTTACAAGCTGCATGAAAGGGTTACAAATACGCATGATTCACAGGAGGAGATCATTCGAAGCGATTGGGGTTGGCAGATGAGAAAATGCTTAGCTTTCATAAGCCAACAGAAATGCCGGGGAAGCTGACCTAAGATGAACGCAGTATATCTGCATCCTCTTCAACAATAGGAGCAGACACAACATGAAACTGCAGTTCAAGACAGAATACGTTTTTCACTAATGTCAATCAGCACGGTGACTGCTCATGCTCCAGAATGTAAAATGCGGCAAAAAATAACAGAGGGATCCTTCAGGGGTTCTCGGTGTTCTTCAGTATCTTAGCAACCGAAATGCAGCTTTTTTTTTTTTTTGCTTTGCTCTGCAGTGGTACAGGAAGGAAAGCACTCGCCCCGTTGCAGCAGGTTATAACTGCGACATGCCTGGGAGCTGACAAGCAACATGGGACAAGAAGGAGTCTGAAAGCTCCCAAAACTGACATGACAAAGTGACACAAAGGTAGTGACAGACTTTGAGAAGAAAGCGCAAAAAACACATCATGGACTCAAGAGGCCGTTATTACACACATAGAAAGCTAACACAGTTAAGTGACGACAGAACACACACACATGCCCACGAACCATATCTCTCTTATGAGGATGTCCTGTTGCCATGACGATGGACTAGGAGATGTTTGCGGAGTCTCCTTCCCCGTGTTTTCCCTCTTGCTCTCTCACTTAAAGCAGATGCATGAGTATTAAGCTAATCTGCTGTCTCCACCAAGGCTGAATTAATGTGGCCCACTTCTATTCCTGATCGGGAGACGCCGGGAATGCTATGTATGTGCTTCCTTTTTAAAACCATGGAACTCTTTGGTATCACAAAGGCTTATCTCGGAAAGACTAGCGTATGGTACACGATGCGGGAGTTCACAACAATTCAAGCTGAACTCTTTGTGGAAAAGACAACAAATTGAACTCCCTCTTTCACATGACCATGTATTAACACGAAGACAAAATAACTAATTCAGAGTTATCGTTCTGATAGATTCCATTTCACCACCCTGAGCAAATGTCCATCAGGCATAACTCTGGACTCTCACGATCTCCCCACTCAGAGCATTTCCAATGCGAGGCTGAGGACATGGAGATTACCTTGCCGACCAAAACCATGAAAACAATCAATCTCTGCCCTCAACAAACATGAATGCCAATGAAATTCCTTTGACAGCCCATCCGTGTTCAATCAACATAATACGAGTCCCGTGTATTATTACAGTTGATTGTACTTGAGGTGGGGCAGCATGGATGGGGCATGATTGCAGATATCAAGTCTTGCCTTACAGTAAAAGGCTCACCGTTCAAATCTCATTTTCAGTGGGAAGTTTCATGTTCTTCCGGTGCTTGTGGGCACCCACCCAACCCCAATTCATTAAATGAAGACTCTAAACTGACCAATTGGTGTTCCACTGAATCACTGGAAAGCGTATTCCCAAATGATCCCTTCGACGCAGTTTGAACAGCCCAAGCATGACAGCACTTCATATACCGATATTACATATATGAAATAATCCAAGTAGTAACACCCTCTTGTGACAGCTTTGCTGCTGAATACACAGAGGCAACTCTCAAATTATTCCAGGCTATATTAACCCTGCCCTTGTGTCTGTGCCTGTGCTCCATCAGGCTGACAGCATCATCAGACGAGGCCTGTCTTTTAGTGTCTATGACTAAGTGGAGGCGAACTCTAGATGGACCAAAGACCAGCTACTCTAATCACTAGAGCAGGCTCGAAATAAATCAAAGAGTTGTCAACATCAGTTTTATCCAAGTGCTTTCTGATGTGAATTTCATCCATGTGTTATCCCTCACCGACCCTCTTATGCTAGGGGTAGGGAACTCCAGTTCCTCGAGAGCCATTTCCTGCCTGTTTTAGGTCCCTCCCTACTCCAACACACCTGATTCAATTGTTCAGGCCTCGACAGAGTTTGCTGATGAGCTGATCATTTGAATCATGTGTGTTGAAGTCGAGAGAGATCTAAAATCAGCAGGATATGGATCTAAGGAACCGGAGTTCCCTACCCCTGCTTTAAAAGATCGAGGGGCTCAGCGCTGTGACCACCCACGATCAATTACTGTCCATGATTATACTACTCTGTAAAGGCCACAACTATTTTGTGATACATGTAAATAAATGGCATGCGCATTACGTGTGGGTGGCACATCTGTGTTTCCTTCTTTGATGACAAAAATAATATATACTGCTAAGTGGAAGAGTATTTCATTCTTCTGTCTGTCCCTATATGTGGCTGATGAATAAAGATACATTGTTTGTGGTAAATAAATAATTAAAATAATTATTTTTGAACTAATTTACTGTGGGGCGGCCCAGTGAAAGACTGGTTCACGCGTTGGGCATCACGGCGCTGAGGTGCAGGGTTCAATTCCGGCTGCGGCTTTCCTGTGTGCCGTTTGCATATTCTCCCCGTGCCTGCATGGGTTTTCTGTGGGTACTCCAGTTTCCTCCCACATTCTAAAAACATGCATGGAAGGTTAATGGCACGCTCTAAATTGTCCCTAAGTGTGAGTGTGAGTGCGGATGGTTGTTTGTCTGTGTGCCTTGCGATTGACTGGCAACCGGTTCAGGGTGTCCCCCGCCTACTACCCAAAGAAAGCTGGGATAGGCTCCAGCGCACCCCGCAACCCTTGTGAGGATAAGCGGATCAGAAAATGGATGGATGGATGCCCATTCAAATCCCATTTTGGACACTCACCCACTCGTAATAAGTAAATAGATCCTTACTAAAAGATTTACAGGTATATGAAGTGAAGTCACGGTCGTCGCCAAATGATGAAAGGATTCAAGGGTTCATTCAATGAAATAAGGCTCCTACTGAACTTGAGTTGAACGTGAACAACAATAACAAGTCTTAATAATGTAACTTGTCCGACTTGCATAATAAAGGACGGAGAAAGAGAATCTGAATCACCATTTCACAGATGTTTGCAGCCCAGGGTTCACATTTAGTAGCTCAGACATCAATTTCACTGTGAGAAAGCGATAAGGAATGTTGCCTTGCATCTCCATTAGTCAATTGTCTCTTTGTAGACAACAAAAAGAGACCGATGGCACGTCAGGAGTAAACAGCGGCAAGAGCATGCGTCCTGAATGCCAAAGGAGGAAAGTTGGATTAAAACCTGCCTCACCATGGTCAAAAGCATATTCAGACATTTAGCCTCATTACAGATAATCATGCAAAATTTTGTGTCCAAGACAACAATGCAATGTGATACTAAATTGGTTGACAGACTGAAATGAAAACCCATGCATTTAAATTATTAATGCTTGAGAGGTCTCATGAACACTGTTTAGGATTTCATACAATACATCCTTGGATTAGATTGCAGAATTGCATGTAACGTATCCACACAAACAAATAGCCTCTTAATTCCATCCAATTTGAATGAGGGCAGCGCCTCAAAGCAAGCACAGTGTTGATTGAAATCAGATTTTGTTGACGTGGAGGCCGACGCACGGCGCTCCCAGGCATGTTTTGCGCATGGGAGCCGATATGCTGGATTTTTCGAGTGAATCAACATCATAGTTCTGACACCAAATTGACTGCCTAATTTGTCCGTTGAATACCATTTCATTGGATATTTAGGAGCGAACCAAAGCATATATTTTTCCAGGCTTTGGAATGATTCAGAGAGCTACACTTGTACTTGGGTTGGAATAAATAGAATTGGCACAAAGGTTGAAATTAATGTGCCTGTACGTCTGCTTGAATAGGGTTGAATGATGAAATTTCTTGATAAAATAATTCAATCTAATTTTAACCCTTTCAGGGACAGCGGTCACTACAGTGGACACCTTACCATGTTATCAGGTTACAGGGTGCATGAAAGGGTTGAAGTATCAGACTAATAGTTCTTATAAAGCAGTCGATATAGTGTACAGACGCTCCCCGACTTACGAACATCCGGGTTACGAACAACGGTACATACGAACATTTTCACGGGTATGTCGGAAAAAAAAGAAAAAGTTAGATTTTGTATTGCGCGCCTTTTTCCGAGTACAGGTACTGCAGTGCTTCTTTCCGCCGCTAATACCGACGTGAGGCGCTGTGAGAGCTCGCCCAGCATCCACCCCGAATCCGGCTTCCTCTGCCCAGTTGTTAAATATCTCGTGCATCCATTATTCAATATGGTTGGTGAAAAGCCAAAGGCTTCTAGTGAGAGTGGAAATGTAAAGAAGAGGCAAGCCATTTCATTTCAAATGAAAGTGGCAATAATAAAGAAGCTTGATGCGGGTGAGAAAATGGTGAGCGTTGCATGTGAATACAAGATGAATCGTTCGACCATCGGTACCATTTCTAAACAGAAATATCGGGAGCTTCAAACTGAAGCTAACCCTCCAGCCCTGAAGAACGTGACGAAAAGCTCTCTCCCCGTTATATGGATGTCAAACATATAAGCCTTAAACATACATTCCAGACAAAATATAGCACTGAAGCAACTTACGAACGAATTCACCTTACGAACAATCATCCGGAACGTAACTTGTTCGTAACCTGGGGAGCGTCTGTACTGATTTGCTAACATGATTCGTTTTGAAATCGGACGCCAGTAAACTCTTTGTTCTCATGTTAAATTTATTTTTAAAGAGGGGATCGGGGAAAAAAAAGAAGTGCTTGCGATATCTCAATATTTTTTTTAAAGCGAAGACCATTTGCATTTTTTGTTTTTAGCAAGAAACATTAAGTTGATCCACATAATTTGCTTTGTTGGGCCACATAGAATGATATGGCGGGCCGGATCGGTCCCCCGGGCCTTGGGTTTGACATAGTGGAATAATGAAATGAAATAACACTTCAAATATTCAGAAAAGCAGGATGAATGTCATGTACATAAATTTCCACTAACATGGAACCTTCTCCAATTGTTAACAAAATTATAAAAAATTGTTCAGTATACGCTTGAGTAATAAAAACAATTTTCGTCAGACCCTGGATATTTTACTTGCCGGCTTGAATAGCATAACTGAAAGCTTTGTAAAATCCCACTGGACAAATCGAGAGCTCTCCTCATATGCTTGACAATGAAAAAAAAATAAAGACCGGGATCCATCTGTATTGTTCATCTGCTCACGGTCTGCTCAAAAAAATGACGCAACAACCGGAATTGCCATTCACACGTCGTGTTTACTCTCGCGTTTGGCAGGCAAGTTGAGATGTGTAAATATGTGCGTTCTGAAGACGAGCTCGTTCCTGACTGCGGTCGGCAAAAATAAAGTTCGATGTGTTAGATGTTCTGTACTGTAATTTGGATTTTGTCAAACAGGAGACGTCCACCCACCAATCAGAGATGAGGGTTTCATTCAGGAAGGGTGCACTTGATATTGTCTATAAAGAGCTTTCAAAATAGTGTTTTTGTTTTTTATTTTGCATTCGCTAACAAGCTTACAGTATATTTTCAGTCAACGATGATTCTGAGAAATCAGTCAGTTCCAGTTCTATTTTCTGAAAAGCTCAAATTCAATTCCATTTCCAAGATCGGCAATGTAAACAAGTTCAAAATAAGACTTTTTTTCCTCCAAACTAAATCCACCATCTTTTCGCCTTTATTGTGTACATAAAAGTTGTTGAAACCAGAAAATTGTTCTGAAGGAGCTGATATTTCTTTTCTCTCCAATAGCCGTGGAGGCAACAATTTTCACTGCACCGCCTGCACCACCGAGCAAAATCAAACACCTGCCATTAATAGACTCATAACAACAAAATGTATTTTATGTGTGTATATATATATATAAATATATACACACACACACACACACACACACGTACACGGTATTTAAACAAAATGAGCAGATTGATTAACGATGCAAAGCTGTTAATCTATAGTTCTGACTGCAGGTGATAATGTCAAACATGTGCTGCTCAGCGGGTATCACAGCAGCATCACCTGGCCTGATAACCCCGCTCCTTACCAGTCAGCGGGATTCTGGCTTGAGCAGCCTAAGATCACCGTGACAAGGGGAAGGATGTAGGGGGAGGAAATGCCTTGGACATGTTTGTTGCATCATCACAGTGACCTGGTGATGGGGGCGGTAAGTTGGCATCATATTATCCCAAGGGTGTCGGATTTATACTTAGACCACACTGACAAGATGTAAATGTGCAAAGGGTGAGTTCTAAACAGCTACAGTATAAATAAATAGATACATGAGCTCTAGTTGAATGTAATATTGAAAACATTTATTTGGCAGATCTCAAAACTCCAGAGTGTATTGCGAAAACAAATCACATTTGTACAGTCAATATATACGATGCGCATCCATTTTCTGAATTGCTTATCCTCAATGTCACTAAACTTCTAACCTTCTAAGCACACTCCTCCTGGTGACGCACAAGAGACCATAACAATTATTTCCTGTTTAGCTTTGTGTGTAGCATTTTTTTGTGTGTGTGTGTTAATTTTCTCTTCAGACACATATTGCTTTGTAAATTGCCTGCTATTTTGATTTAAAGCAGTTCCAGCGAGACCTCTGTGAAGTGTAGTCTGTCTTAATTTCAGTCTTTCACGATCCATAACGTTGCGTTTAGCAAGTGGTGCGGCTTCTTCAGCCTTGTCTCTGATAAATACTGCTCGTAATCCCGTGAGGACCACACTTATTATTATTATTATTTTTTTTTTTCGCCGCCATGGAGATGAGTTGATGGGGCCTGTGATTCTTAAGTTAGGAGTGAAACTGCAATGTGTTTAGCAGGCAGTAGTCGAAGCTTTTTGCCAAATTTGCTATTTACCTCGACCTGCCAACTACCGGGCTGAAGGTGACATAAGCAAACCCAACTAACCTTTCTGGGAGGTTCACTGCCATTGAATTATCGGAAAAATCTGTGATTCTCGATTTTGTTATTCTTTCCTTGTTTAGTTTGAAGGCGTATGCAGCATACCTTGAGGGCCTTTTAAAAAAATACTTTTGAATAATTTTGGGTTAGTTGTTATTAGTTTATTCTTTCCCAAAGAAGTAGTATGTGAGCTTTGCATTCAGCCACCTTATTTATTAATTTTCATTGACTTTTAGATTAAATTGTGCACCATAGATCTGTAACATAGGATGACTATATACTATTCAGTTGTTCATGTTGTTCTTCACCCTGCCGCCTATTATGCCAGCTGTGACATGAAATTTCATAGTTAAAAGCCTTTGTCCGTCAAATCAAGGATTTTGGAATATTGACAAATGACGATAGACTCATGACAATTGTTGTGACAATAGATATCGTTATATCGCCCAGCTCTCACCACTCCTCGTACTGTTAATATTTTTCCATGTCTATAACATTTCTTCATGTTTCAGACCACACTCATGCCAAATGTATTCAATAATCATCCATCCATATTCTTTATTCTGAGAGCTGATCCCGATTGAAAAAAGGCCACGAGGGGAGGCTCACTAGATTGACCACGTGGCAATCAATCACTTGGCTGACACATCGAGACAGACAGCCATTCGCACCCACCTCCACACCGAGTCTTCAGTGAACCAAACTTTCCTGGTTTGGTGCTGTCCAAGGAAGCTGGAGATGGAAAGGCCACAGTCGAGATTAACCTCGTTCCCAAAACTGAAACTTTTCAGCATGAGCCAAAGGTGATAACGAGTGCCAAATCCTTTGATTAAAATTTGGCAATGTCACGGGCATGTCACATTGATGATTTATCTGCTGCTATTAATAGTCAAGTCCAGCAGTAAGGGAGTGGGTGTAATTGCATTCTGGTGTAATGCGGTGAGCAAGAGGAGATTAATGGCGGTTTTAGACGCCATAGCCGAGTTCCCACCAAGTACAGTACTCCATCGATCAAAAGCGTAGAATTAATCCACAAAGACAAAGCCCATTATAATCGTATGATTGCTTGGATAGGTAGATGATAGATAAATAAACATTCTCTTAATCCCATCAGGGAAATTCGGATTACACGCAACCTACTTCTGCACTGGGCACCACATGCAAAAGCGCTTCCTCCTCGCACGGGTGAACGGCATAAGAGACCATGACATGGCATCCGTGGGAACTTCAAACATCTCCAATGTCTTTTTATTTTTTTACTTTTGGCGATTCCTGAACATATGGTCCATCCCAGGCCACAATTGGAGTGCATCGGCGCAGGTTCAACATGAATATTTCCGGGCGTAATAATAATATGCAGAATGTAGAATCTGCATGTACAAATGACAGGATTTAGGAGGGATTACAAAACTGCAATCTAATATTAAAATCCAGAAGGTAATGATGTTGCATATTAGCATATAGTAGAAGTAATAGTTTCCTTATGCCAGAGTAATATTTGCACACTGAGTGCGTAGCACTGAATATCCAAATAATAATGAATGATAATATACCCACTGTGTACAGAGTATAAAATACAGGATCAACCGATATGCATAACATATTAAAATAATAGCACATTAGAACTGGAAGGGGGTATTAGAGACATTAAATTGATTAAATATGTTAACTTTGTCAATGGATTTGTAGACTGCAGTTACATATTCAGTGTCATCAGTGTTAGTGGAGATTGAGTTACAATGAGGATGATAACCGCGTATGTATGGTAGATGTATAGTAAATGCATATTAATGTATGGAATAAGTATACAGTAACCTCAATGTACAGTGTCCAGGACGTAATTCGTTCACACACAGAGGTGAGTTGTTAGATCAATGAGTGGTGATTGGTGTCAATGATGATATTTAAAAAAGATATTTAATGACTGAAAGATGTTAATCCATACATCAGATTAAGATGTTACGTGTTGATGTTACGGATCCATCCGAAACAAAATATTTGTCGTTTTTCGACATGTAAATGTGGATGCGGTCAAGAGAGCAGCTGTACTCGGGGATCTCTTGTCCCTCACTGTCTCCATCTTCAGGCATGCGGTGTCATCAACCTTCTTGATGAGTTTGATCATCTGGATGGTGTTCCCTAGCACTGGTTCTGCACCCCCAGCAGACCAAAGACTGGAAGAATATCTCCAAACATCTTTCTGCACCCATAGATGGATCGGAGGAAATCAAGTTGTCTCATTGGCCTCTTTGAACACAGGGGCCATGTTACTACTC
Organism: Hippocampus mohnikei; assembly: GCA_026261675.1. Classification (NCBI taxonomy): domain Eukaryota; kingdom Metazoa; phylum Chordata; class Actinopteri; order Syngnathiformes; family Syngnathidae; genus Hippocampus; species Hippocampus mohnikei. The sequence continues at coordinate 1,605,818 of JAKGUB010000336.1, forward strand.
CATTAGTGATGTGTAATCCCAAGTACCGTATTGGCCAAAATATAAAACGGCCCTGATTATAAAATGACCCCCTCTTTTTCAAGACTCAAGTTTGAAAAAATACTTTTTGAACACCAAATTAATTTTTATACAGAAAATAATTACAGTACATCTGAAACAAATGATTATAACAATACATTTGAGAGAAAAAGCATGTTATTTTGCCTCATTTAAATTTTAATATCTGAACATTTAAGTATGTAAACTAAAGTGCATTCGTAAATTTTACATTCGTAAATGAATGGCTTCTGGTTTTTGAAATGTAAATTACATCATAACTTCTCCTCAGCTGGCGGTTAACCTGGCCGATCTTCGACCCACTTTTCTCCAGATTGTCGCTATGTTTCTCCATTTTCTGTTATCTATTATTTTCTTCTCTTTTCTTTCTTACCGCTATTTTTTCTTTTTCTTTTTCGTGCTACCGCTATTTTTAGTTTTATTCTTCGTGACAGGGGTTCGCTTTGGCCTGGGGAGTCAAGTTCAGCATTCGCTTCAATGATATCTGGCGCCATCTAGCGTCGTGAATGGGTATAATGTCTAGACCCCGAATATAAGACGACCCCCACTTTTTCAGTCTTATTTCAATGCAAAAACACCGTCTTATATTCGGACCAATACGGTACTTGTCCTGCCACACCATCTCAACGCCATTCCCAATGAGGGTAACATCCAATTATGATAAACTCTACCTTGCATAATATGAATAACAACGACACAAAATGGAACAACAGCCATGGAACCGCCCCACTGTTAGTGAAGCCTATGAGTAGAAGAGAAAAAGTGCCATTTAAAAATTTGAATTGATTACGACAGAGAAAACTTATTTGCTCTTGTTGGTCTTGAAAATGTAACGGTAGTGAAATGGGGAACATCCTTCTCAGGGTCAAAGCAAATCGAAGTTCTCAAGGACCTTCATGTCAATGCAAAAGTAACCACAACTAACTTTTGCTTTTTGTTCCGCTGCTACTGCCATCATTTTTTCTACTTTTAGCCCCTAGGAGGTCTGATTTCGTCATTCTCTTTGTGTAATAATTCTCAAAGCAACGATGACTCATATTTGCCACGGCCGAGCTTGCGCCTTTTGAACCATCTCCCATGGTAACTTGTCTGGAGGGAGCGCGGCGAGTCTTCTTCTCATCAGAGGTCACGTTCGTCTGTCACCGATCTCTGCATCTTCATTGACTTCATGTCATAAAACTCCGTGACAGGCCTTTGCCCAACTTAGATTGAGAAGTGGATCAGAATTCAAATCCCATAATTTAATAGCCAAATCATTTATTCTCACAAATCCAGGAGGAAAAACACTTTCCTCAAGCTCCCCACAACCACAGATGAACACAATAAGAAAAGTAGAGAATGGGTTGCGCTTTTGTCACATTCATCCTGGAAAAAAAAGTAGAATATATTTTAGGAATGATGATGTTATTTCCAGGCTATAGAAGGAAGAAAGTCAGATTTCTCCTCTTACAGAAAAGTTATTTTGGGCAGATACCCGCATTCCACATTTGTTGCGGCAGTACATGTTAATTTTGCTCCTGAATGGCAACCCCGTATTAAATCACTAAATGGGAAGAAAAAAGTAATGCCGTGCAACTCCACCATGGCCTTCAGACAAAGCCTTTGCCGTATGTACTGTTAAACCCCAAAAATATTTATACCCAGGCCATATTTTGAGTATGATAGAACTTATATTGAGTGAATGGGTATCTGGAAGACAGAAATGTTGTGATATACAATAAAACCAGACCGATTCATACTCTTTCACACTCCAGTCATGTCCAGTGTTCTAAAAGTTATACCGGCCGTTGATTTGAGAAAGGATAATACTAGAAGATACCAGGATTCTTTCTACGCATCCGTTCAACACTTTTCTATTCTGCTTATCCTTTCAATCGTCGCGGGCGTGCTGGAGCCTATCCCAGCTGTCTTCAGGCATTAGGCAGGAGACACCCTGAACTGGTCGCCAGCCGAAGCAAATTATGATGGTATGTTGCCCCCAAATTATCCGATGGATCACATATTGGAATATTTTTACAAATGTGAAAACACTGAATACAGAGAATATTTAATATTGCTAAAGCAATTGAAGTCTTTTCACATTTTCCATTCCAATTATACTAATCCAACGAATAGAAGCATTGAAAATGTGTTCATCTTGAATAATTTTGGGCTGAACCATACATCTGGCTCAGGGTTTAACATTTGGTTTACTGTGATTGTATCTTTGAAGGCCAAATTCCAAAAAGGAATGGTTTTATCAGAGTAGATAAAGTATAAGAGATACATATCAAGAAAAACACGATCGGGTCTGATTTATGATGCACTCCACAGAATTAACCTCAAAACTCCCCAGTTCCACACAGCTCTTTGTTTTACTGTGAAACAGCAACTTTGCTTGACTTTCAGTGGATTCAGAGCTGCTTGTAATAGTCGCAGGAGCTGTTTTCAGCCAAAAACAAAATGCTGAGAACATGAACACAAAAAGACAATTAGCAGCGAGCAAGTGAAGACAAAAAAACATTTTTAAAAATCTTACTGGGCTAAAAAGCAAGTAAATGAGCTCATACTGCACGCTGGATATGGAAAACCCACATTTGCCTATGTTTACAAATTAAAGCTGCTTCAAAGATTGGAAGTTAAGTGGAAGGTGTCCAAAAAGATTACATACATGATATATTTTTGTCTTTTTAAATCAATACATTGCTTCGTCTTCCAGACTAAGCATTTTGTTTTGATAATGCAAAAGCCATCGCAGCAACTCTTGGTGTCAGGAAATCTTTTCCAATTTTAGCTCTTCGCCACTTCTTCTAACATTAAGCCCATTTGGTGAATCATTGTTGCGTGCTGCATAATTAGTCCCCATATGAGGAATCTCTGAGTAAGCATTATGTTAATGCATTCCGAATCTCACTTCCTCGCTATTTTGACTCAGCTCCTGCAGGAAATAAGATGGCTGGTAATATAGGTTTATGAATACGAGAATAAAACAAAATACAAATATGTGAAGAGAAAGATAAATTAGGTTACCCCAGGGAATGCTGCAAAGTAAAAATGATGGGTACATATTTGACACATTTCTAATCAAGTGACCGAGTGGGTGCGAATTTATCAATACTGCACAGAAATCCTGTCAAAAATGGATGTCACACGGACAGTCTTTAGTTACTGTAAAAAAGCAAAGCAATGAGATCTGATGTGATAGAGGTGACTGATTCGGGGTCATTATGCACAAAAATTAACTGGTGAAGCAGCAGAATTTTGAGGGGGGGAAAAAAAAGAACATGACACGAATTCATACCCCTCATCCATTTGCAACTGCTTTCAACCATGTTGTCACGAGTCAGTCATAAAATAAAATAAGAGTTTCTCATTAAATTGCAGGGCTCATTTTAAAGGAGGAGTGGGGGGATAAGCAGCAATCATGAGGTCTTCCCCTCCAGCCGCCGCCTCAGCGCCAAACCTCCCAACTTCTTTTGATCTTCCTCCTTTCCGCTCCCACTCGTCCACCTTCGCAAAAACATGCACATGTGCTTGTCTGTCCGCCCACGTAAACCGCTGGCATGGGTGAGTTCCCGTCACAAGACAAAATTTGAATAGGTGGGGGGGTTGATGCACAGACACAAATATGATTGCAGCTCTGCTGACAAGTGCTGGTGTCTCCATGGCAACCAAAGGAGAAAGGCCCTGCGATGCGGTGTCAAACAAACATTGGATTTGAAACCTTTCAAAAGAAACGAGATGTGGAGTGCTGGTCGTAATGACAGGATGGGGTCAATAAAATCGAGTTCAGTCAAAACTCGCGCTGGATCAAGCGCCCTATAAAGTAGATATTTCAGACGACCAGTGCCGAATATTAGCCGAGCTTACTCTGCCATGGAGCGTAATTCAAATTCAGTTACCTGGCTTTTTCTCCACGTTTTTTTTCTTCACGTTGATTTATTTATTTTATTTAAACGTTTTTATGAAACAACGGCACCATTAAAATGATTTAACACGGCTTGTCACTAACATACCTCCACTAAAATGACGGACAATCATTAGGATCTCCATTGACCAAAATATTAGGTACTCATGCACATCACATCGAATCAAAGCCGAGACAAGATTTATTTATTTTTTAAATCTCAGCTTTTAAATGTCCGAGACGTAGTGTTTAACAGAACAGTATGTACATTATTATTGCATGCATTTTCAATGCTGTTTAACATCATTCATTTACAGCGGCCATCAAAGTAAAAGTAAAAGAAGGGCTAGAAAGAGAGGAAAACAGAGCGCACAGAAATTTGGAGTGTGCTCTCTTATTAAGTACAATTTGGAAAGTTATTAATTCACATCATGACGAGCAGGGAACCGAATACAGTACTCAGATATTCAGAGGTGACCAAAAAAAGTACAGTAACCGACCATACGGTTGAAAAAAGATACGAGAGGTGTCCCCTGATCCCAATGCCAACAAAAAAAAAAATAGAGACATGCAGTAGTAGTCAAGAACATCCATCTTATTCATGCATTTTTTACTACTAATGCTGTTAAAGGGTCACATGTGAGCTGGAATCTATCCCAGCTGACTTTAAAAGAGTAATGGCATAGACCCAGGAATGACCGCCCATTTATCGCACGGATCATTTAGACTTTTGACAAACATTCACACTTGGGGGAACTGTCGAGTCACCGACTCAACTGAACCATGTTTTTGAATCGTAGGATGGAGATAGAATACCAAGAGAAAAGCCATCCAAACAGCACACAAAAAGGCTTGAGCCAAGATACAAAGGAACAAACTCTAATTGCAAAGCAGACATGCGCCAACGTGCCGCCCTAGTACAACACTGATAGTATACCTATTCTTAAAAAAAAAGACATTTATCCGGTACAAAGTCATTATAGTGAATGAAAACTAAAAAAAATAAAAAAAAAAAAAAATAAGTAAAACACATTTTGAAAACATCTTTTAGGTATGAAATTGAAAATGCTTAAAAATGTTTTAACTGAAGCAACATTTTTTTTCATTTTTTGGGTTAGTTTGAAATGTATTTATTTCGGTATTGCTGTATGTCTGCACAGATGAAGGAAGGTCAAACAATTATTTGAGAATTGTAGTTTTACTTTACAATGCATAACACCGAGAACATTTATTTTCATCTTGCGCTTGACAAATATTCCATATATTTACCAAAATCTATAACTAAAACTAAAACTAAACTAAAACAAAGCATTTTCAAAAAATAAAAACTGCTTTAAAAACTAATCAAAACTAATTTAATTTAAAAAACAAAGGTCAAAATGAAATAAAAAATAACTAAAAAATAAAATAAAATCCAAAAGTATTATAACCCTGATCTGGTCATACATAGTATCTATTTTTGTGTTTTGTCTCCACATGTTTTTTTGTATCCATGTCATATTTTCATCACTGCCAACCAAGGATGACAATGGAACAGTATCGTAACAGTCAAGTTTTTTTCCTTTTTAATTTAACAAGTGATAATGTAGACGCAGTGTAATGTTTATGTTTAAAAGTGTGTACGCTACAGAGCGCCACTCTCTTTGTATATACCTGTTTATCTTGGTTACTTCTTATTTAATATTTGTTTCGATTTGGTTCTGTTTTAGTGCATGGACCCGTTTGGTTCAAATGCTTCATCTGAGGTTCATGAAGTCAGGCTGCAGAGCAGTCTACAGACTATCCGGAGAGAAAAGGAGAGAAAGCAATAAATATATTTTGAACCCCCCCGCCCCCCTCAAAAAAGGTATGGGGTTAAGTGACTGAGACACAACAACGGGGAAAGGTAGAGGGATATAACAGCCATTTATTTATTTATTTATTGGACTCGGTTCAGGAGTCTGTTCTCCCGAGGATTTAGAAGTGTCATGATTCGATTTGGGACCAACAGGTGGCACTGCAGGGCTCTCCCTGAGCTGCACACCTGTTGGTCGTTTAACAATTAGTAGTATAAGAGGACTCCCTCCCGAGCATTCAGTGTCGGGTCATTGTTGCTGTTGTTTGCTACTGTCATGTTTGTTTGTTTGCTGCCATCAGGTTTGTCATGTTTCAGTTACTGTTATGTTTTATCTTCAGTCATGATTTTTGTTTGATACTTTGGACTTTGTTTTGGACTTAATTTTCTGTTTTATTAAATACAATTCGTCAAGTACACCTTGCTCCTCTCTCCTGCCTGCTCTTTGGGGTCCACCACCACCACCACGCAACGTGACAAGAAGGATAGGAAGGAATATTTCATATTTAAGTTTCACTGACATTTGGACTTCAAAATCATATTCCTTCTTTGAAAGAAGGCGACCGTCCCAGTTATAAGAAATCAGAAACCTCCTAATATTCCAAAATGACCTTCACCACATGGACCCTCAACGCAGGAATCCTACTCATTCTACTTTTTGTGGGTTGTATCGATAACGCTCTATCAAATGTGGCAGTGTCCATTCTGATTCATGTAAAAATGTTAGATGTGGAAAAAAAAATACCGTATTATTCACACTATAAAGTGCACTTAAAAGCATTCAATATTTTCAAAAGCTGACAGTGCGCCTTATAATCCAATGCAGTTTCTATATGGATCAATAATCTGATTTCTTGGGCGTGGTCTTTTAAATGTTCTTTAAAGGGCTTTGTTACAGCTGCAGCGGTTGTGAATGCGCTATACAAAAAAAGTTGTATTCCCTTTAGCGTAGCTCTCTCTAGTGGATGCATAGCGCAACCTCAGCCACTATTGTAGCTTCTATTCTATGCGCCTTATAATGCGGTGCACCTTATATATGAAAACAGTTTTAAAATAGGCCATTCATTGACGGTGCGCCTTATACTCGGAAGCGTCTTATAGACGGCAAAATACGGTAATCAATACAGTGAGGTGAAAAAAATCTTGGGCGATGCAACACAGCAATTTAGTAATGGCACAGAAGACAACATTTGGAGCAACGGATTTGTTGCCATTTAACAATTGATCATTTACCTATCTTGTGATAATTGTCCCACCAATATATCATGTTGTTAGGTATTTAGTGTTGTACAAATAGCGGTCTAGAGATTTTCCTACTCCAAAATTTTGGTGAGAGCAGGTTGTATAAGGCCAGCATCTTAATGGCCTGCAACATGTTTGTGTGTGTACAGCTGAGTTTTGGGAATGTTTTCCAATGGGAGAAGTCGGTGCAGTCACTTGGACACTGATTGAAGTCAAAAGCATTAACCCATCAGACAGAGCGCGCTGACAATCGTTTGTGCTTCACACGGTCTCATGAGCGCAACTGGCACGTCACAAATGCTGTGAAGTGACACATTTGACACCGGCGGATGATCACGGCCGCATCCTACTGTGGATCAATGACCACTTCATTTTGGGAACAAGCTGGGCCACCATCTGTGTTCAGCCCATGTCTTACTAAGAGGTGTCAGCACAAAGTGTTACCTCTCCAAAAATGTCAGTTGTCATTCAAAACTCATTCACATCAAATTGCTTGACACGTCTCTGCATGTTTGGTCCCGTTTATCATGGCCGCTTTACACACACTCAGGGGCATTTCTAGACCCCCTCGTGCCCCCCAGGGATTATGAAGCCTACACATCCATTTATTCTTTTCAACATTTCCTCTTTTCGTTTCATCATCTTCTCATTTGTCCTTGTTTTTATTTTGTGTAGCCTGAGTGTTAAGTTTGCTTCATTTTGCTGTACTGGAGATGTATTCCGACAAGCCTGCCTGTTGACCGTCACTTTGGGGAGATTTCTGAACCTGAATCCCGACGTGTCACTGCAGTGTCTGGATCCACTTGTGCAATGATATGGACCTATATCTGCTGTCTCTCGGGTCCAATGCTCGCCACTAGCCAGCAACAACTATTACTGTCCCTATATGCCGGGGATTCCCAAAGACACATGTTGTTTTTATAGTGTCTAAGCAGTGCTTTGTCATTGATGTCTGCCAATGTCAACCATCTCTTGAGGCCTTTTCTGGGCCAATTGCATGGTTTGCCTGCGCTGTTGTGACATCTCTGTATGGACTGGGATCTGTAAATGCTGGAATAGCTTTCAGAAAATTAAAAAAATAAGGGTTCATCATTATTATATTACTGTTCAGACATGTGTGCAGTACTTATATGCAAACTGTGTAGTAGCCTAAAATGATCAGATATGTGTGTAATTACTTTATATATATAAACCATTACAAGCAAAACAGAACAAAGACATTTCTATGAAATACATTTTAAGGAGCATTCAGCAGCAAGGTGACCTTGAATAAAACACTAAAATGTCAAGTGAGGTTTGTGCTTGTGGTGGTTCAGTTTTTTAATGTACCTTAATTAGTAGTCATTCCAAATTGTACAAATTTAGGGGTATTTGAGGTATGGTTTCTTTGAAGGTGACCGTGTCCTTATTGGTTACCAACTGCATGTTTGCCACTGCTAGCATGTAGCAAGTGCTTCACAACAGTTAAGCAAATGATGCGCCCATGCCAAGTTAATTCCTCCCTTAAATCTGACGTGTGCCAATAACAACTCAAATCCACTTAATCTGCAAACATTCAAACCCAGACAGATTAAATCTAAAAAAACTCTTACTTTCTTTGGATAAATTGCACCTTTTGTTGCTATCACTGAGTCGCATAAAATTATGGAAATTAGCAATTGCAATCTGCCCATGGCAATGTTGCGCTGATGCTCTCACAGCAAGAGCTACATGTCAAGATGTAGAGTGATGACAGGATATTTGACAGCTGTTTTAATTGTTCACGAGCCTCAGGCTTTCAGTGACCATGACTGTTGGTGTCACAACAAGTCTTCAATCGTTGTATGTTTACTTCCATACGTTGTCGTGCAATATTCACTCTGGGAAACGCCTACCTAAATTCCAAATAAGGGAAATCATGGCAAGGTCGGTTCCACGATGAAACGAAGCATGACAAACACGCTAACCTAATCAAAGCTCAAGAAAACACATTATGTAAGCAAGCTGTTGTCACAGTCGAATTCAGATGACACTCCTGAGTCATTCATTTTGTTTAGGAAGTGAATGCGACAGTTCATTCTCTGTGGTTGAACAGATGTATTTGTCCCACTTGTTACACTCTGATCCCGCCAGGTTTTTGAAAGCATCATAGCGGATGACAAGACTAATCTCTGTCCTGTTACTGTCAGCCAAGTTGATGCACAGGACACTGCGTAGTACACCTACTGTATAGTGGCAAAAACTTTGTAGTCGGTTGCCAAGTACTACAATACATGAAGAGTTCTAAATGTATCCTAAATTATTCTATTCTTATGTGCACGTGTGCAGTGGGGTTTAATAAAATGATACACACACACATATATATATATATATATATATATATATATATATATATATATATATATATATATATATATATATATACACACACACACACACACACACACACCGTAAATTCGGACTATAAGCCGCTACTTTTTTCCCAAACTTTCAACCCTGCGGCTTATTCAGTGATGCGGCCAATTTATGTAATTTTCTAATGGCCGCCAGGGGCCTTCGAGTAGAAAAGGTAAGATTAAGACCGGTCTTTATGACACTGTTTAATTCCGACACTGAGGACGGTGACTTCGATGGCTTCAGTTCACAGGAGGAAGATGAAGACGGCTCACCGTGATTTCTACAAGTACAAGAAAGTTATATTATTATTATTGTTAAGTTATATTATTAAAACTTTGAAAACTCTCTGTGTACCGTCTTTCTTTGTAAATATGTTGACATGTTTTAATGTTGGAACATGCGGCTTATATACAGGTGTCGCTTGTGTATGTACAAAATTGGTTTTCCTCTAAAAATGTAGTGGGTGCGGCTTATAATCAGGTGCGCTCTATAGTGCGGAAATTACGTGTGTGTGTGTGTGTGTGTGTGTGTGTGTGTATATATACATATATACACATGTCTGTATAAATGTATGCATACATTTGAACATCGTATTTTTAAAAAGGTGGAAGGGCAGCATTTTGGAAGAAATTAGATAATTAAAAGAAAATCAAAAAGTACTTCAACAAAGTTATGGGTGTAGAATCAGGTTGTGGAAACTTATGTAAACAACTAATTTGTTTTCTAATCAAAGTGTAGAGGTTAGAATTATGCAAAACAAACTCAAAGGTTATGGCTGCAAGGGCAATGTGAGCCTACTTTAGGATAATTTTTGAGGGCTGTGTTGACAGAAAGGAAATATAAGCTGCATTGTTACTTTCATATCTTTGAACATGCAGCTTCCTAAGCTGAATTCATTTAGGATGGGAGTGACACTGCCCAAAACCAGAAAATCGCCATACTTGCGTAATAGCATGCATATGGGCCTGGATGCTTAGACCATATAACAGCCAAGGAAGTTTGATGTACTTTGTTTAAAAGGATTATTGTGAGGAAAGAAGTGGCTGGTCTTGACAGATAAAGAGGCAGGCAACTGCACAAGTGTGGCGAGGAGATTAGTTTTGTTTTCAGTGATTTGTTTTGAAAATGTCTGTGGATACACACTGCACTCAAGGCCTGGAAATCCTTATTTTTCCTGGCTGTTGAGATGATCGCAAACGTTCTTGGTGTGAGCGATAACGACAGAGTTGGCTTGAGAAACAATATGAGGAGGGCCATGAGGTTATGTCAGATTTGGCCTTCAAGACAGAACAGACATCATAATACATCCAGTATTGTGCCATCTTCTGTATGCTTCTTGCTTGGATGGCATGAGATAAACACCATTTTGTTTCTTTTTGTCACAATTTGAGAAAAAAGACATTCTGCTCTGGTATTCCATGCACCACCTGTGTCCATTAATTCCTGAAGTAGAATCCATTCATTAAGAATGTGGACCACAAATGGTCATTGATTCAGTTCATATTTTCCACATTCATGTGCGCATCCTGCCGCACCGCATGCCCTTGCGTCATGTGAGAAAACACATCAGGTGCCTTTCTGCAACGGCTAAAAGCGTCTTCAAGATGTTTTGTATGAAATCTCGCAGTCTTAATAGTGGATATAGCTTCATGGGTACATAACTCATAGTCAGTGTGAAGCACAGTGCAGCAGGCAAGTAGGAGGAGACCCGAAGGATGGATGACGACGAACCATTTGGTGAATCCCAACAAGGTTGCGGGAGATCTGATGCTCATTTAGAGCAACAAGGGATCCCTGGGTTGCCAGCAAGGTGCTGTTACAGACTTACTCATCTCAGCAAAGCAATGGTAATGCCAAACTATAACTCCCAACTGCTAAAGCCACCTGCACTTCCAAATACACCACGGTGTAGGCTGCTGGGAGGTACCCGGCTACAACCATCTGTTCAAATGGCACAGTCTAAGAGATGAAGAGCCTCTCCAAGCCTACGCTGTCTGGATTGAAGTAAAGTAGCACGTCGCTGCCTGGGCGGGACAGAGACTGTCTGCAGTGCAGCAATGGACAAGGAGGACCCCAAGCATTTCCTCCAACAGGCTGCTCAGTGCTGGGCCATAAGTACAAGAAACAGGAATATCTCGAAACATAAAGCCACAGACAAACTCATGACAGCCAAGACCTGATGAAGCACTCATAAGAATTTCCTAAAAGTATCCTTGTGGTGTTGTCACCACCAGTCAGAAAACGAGACAGCTGACATACATACACACGCATGAAGCATCAAATGACACACATACATCCTACGCAATGCTGACCCACCCTTCATGACAGTTTACATACAACTCTGCACACCACTGCAAGTTTAGACCGTATTCCTTCGCATGCAAGCATGTAGACGGTGCACACACAAAACTCTTAAAACAGAATGCCGAACAAATACGATCATGCCTTTCTGTTTTGCACTACAAATGAAAATGTGTTAAAAAAAATGCACCCTGGATACAGCAACTCCCATTTCTGCATAGGGATTTCAAGTTGCTGCAGTCCAACAGAATTTATTGTGGCGTCCACTTGCAAATATACAGTGTGGTTGTGTGATCAAACAGGCACATTTGAATACTATCTGCTCGCTAGATGTTTATCCTGTAACTTCTGCCAAAATATAATCTCAAATTTTTTTTTAAAGCATTGCGGAAAGCTGTTAAACCATCACATACAGCGAAAAATACATGCGGACCAGATAACTAACTTACCTGGCAAAGTGTCTCCGAGCGGGAGGCATCTAAGAGCACAAGCTGATTTGCCACAGAGGACAGCAGAAAATCACACAGTAATGTGCAAGGTACATTGAATTATAGACTTCCTGAGCTCTCCACCTGTATGCAGACTTCCCTATGACTTGCCCTTTCATTTATTAAGACACACTGTTCATAAGTGACGGCGGAAAAGCCACCAGGGTTGGAAAGGCGGTTAAATGTCAGTGAGATGCTGCGACCGCCACTGCGATGAGTTGCGAGCGCACTATTTGGAGCATCCACTGCAGCACAGCAGAGTGGCGGTGCAGCAAGAGAGAGGAGAGGCAGACACACACACACACACACACACACACACACACACACACACACACGTTTGCCGCTGCTGGTTCTCCCAGCATGGCTGGAGCTAAACTGTGACTGGAATATGGATTCTGGATTTCCAATACGAGGTCTTTTACCTGAACAGATGGAGAGTTATCTGTATGTGGTGAGGTGCTGTGAGACAGGGGACAGAAAAAGATCTAGACTGAGATATCAGTTATATATTACCGTAGATTAGATTAGATATGGCAACCAGCAGAGTAGTATTAATCAGAATGCACAGCCACCTGTCACAAATATAGTATATACAGGACATATGATTGTGTTTTACAACAATACTTAACCATATTTTAAAATTTCATATGTATCTGTGGGTGAAACAGTAAAGCTCGTGGTAAAAATGTGTGCAGGTGAATGAGATCTTGACCCATCTTCCAAAATATCCCCATTATCTTCTTTATTGTAGTCCACATCCACTTTCTGTAGCAACCTGTGTGCTACTTGCCTGACAAGGTTCAGTGTACAGCAGAAAAGTGCGGATATATTGAAAGATGCATCTCACTCTCCTTCACTTGAATGGACCCATTGACTTGACGTATGACATACGTTATATTACACACACTTTTTATTTACATTTATGTTAATATTCCTAAATGTTTTATACCCCAATACATTGTCTTCTTTTTCTTGGCCTGTATTTATATGCAGTTATGAGGTGAAATCGTTCATATATAATATAACCCGTTTAGGTTTTCTGATCTCACCTGCATAGTCTCTTACTATTCCAGTGGTTATGTGTTATTATATTAAAAAATAAAATTTAAATAAAGAGGTGTGCAGGGTCTGCAGTCAGCTGTGTCTCGCTCGCGTAAAACCAGGAAATGGGAGTGTGCAGTGAAGTTCCACCGCATCGCTCCTGAAAGAAACGCCTCCATCTGTCCATCAATTAGATGATAGTCACGGCCCTCTTCGGTCTGCGTTTTTGTGCCAAGTTGGAAGAGGTTCTGAGGAATGGTGCCATTGTCACCGCCTGGCCTCGAAAAACAACCACGCAGGGCTGTTTCGAGGGAGAACCGGGAAAGTGGAAGTGAAAGTCAACAATTTTGAATTGTGTATTTGGAAGCATTTTTGAGCAACTGACTTAGGACAGCCTGACTCACTCTAACAAGGAAGCAGGCTTTGACTTGTAGGCCATTGGTCCAAGCAGGAGTCAAGGTCGCTTGCCAGCGCTGCTTGTCAGAGCTGCTTACTGGCAGCCCGAATCCTTCAGTGATTAACAATGGCAGACACGATGCAGCATCTGTCAATCTAGATCTATAATGACGGCCAACAGAGACGGCCAGTCGGCCAGGCTCCAAACATCCCCTTGTTCAATCAGGTAGAAGGGAGATTTATAAGACTATGGCAAAAAATACATTCCTCCTTCAGTGGGGACATACATAATACTGATGCCGTTTCCTGTCATTGTTGTGGTTGAAAATAATAATAATAATAATAATAATAATAACAATTTTTAACAAGACTCCATATGCAGTGGGTGAAAACTCGATAGAATTAGCGATCCGCACCTGAAAAATATTTAAATAAATACCTGAAATTAAACATGAAACAATAGCACATTCTTAATATAGTAGGTTTATAAAATAATTATTTTATAATCGCCCTTCGTTTTTGTTTTTTGTTTTTTTTCTCTAGCACTTCCAGTCTTCATAATTGCTGACAACCAGCTCAGGGTTTCTATCACACCTTCCGTTTGAAGACAGCTGGGATAGGCTCCAACATGCCTGCGACCCAAATGAGGATAAGCGGGTATATATATTTTATATATATATATATATATATATATATATATATATATATATATATATACAGTAAACCAATAAAATGCATGTTTGTTGAGCCATTAGCATTGTATGCCCAAACAGCAAATTCTTCATACTATATACATGATGTACATACAATATTAATTTGGTATTAGTATACAGTGCAACATAATTTTCAATTCACTTATCTTCTTTCAATATAGGAATATCCAAAAAAACGTTTAGCCTAACCTATACACCCCCCACACTACTGTGTCTCCTCTCCACTCATTACTTTTTGTGTTGTCTGCTAAAATGATGGGCACACACGCCTTAGTGGTGATGAGGCGGGTCTGTTTATTTTCATGGGACTCAACATTGGAGAAATGGATGCCAGTAAAAGTTTATCCCAGCAAGGAGGAAACGGTTAGAATCACTCAGGGCAGAATTGTTCACTGAGGGATACATGTCATCTATTCGCAGTGAACAAATCGAGAGTCACATTGTTAATTTCCTCCCCACCTGATGGCTGACTGCATCACCCAAAGATTCATGTGTCAGTGACAAAATACATTAGTTCCACCCCTGGCTGCCAACCTTGTGGCAGAGTGAGCTCAACTGGACTAGGAATAGAAAAAATCAGTTCACGACCTGATCCAATTAAGAACATTTAACTCCTCTGCCATCAGGAGGGTGGAAGAAAAAAAAGCCTATCAATCTATCTATGGAGTTAAAGTCTATAAAAAGGGCTATACTGTACCCACCTCATTGAAATTAAAAAATAATTTTGGTCACTAGAATTTGTGATGTTATCTTGGTAACTACTCACCCCTTGCGACTACAAGTGAGAATAGCAATGAATCCACCTTATTCCTGAGGGCGCTGATGTAGAAACAATTATGTGCACGACTTCCTGTTAGACACCAGGAGTAGCAAGGAGCCATTTGTTACAGCGGCTTTCATTTCAGGGAGCAGTTTATTTGAATGTTTGTTTTTCCTTTATAAACAATCAAGTCCCCATAACACAGAAGAAGTTGAATCTGTGACTCTAATAGCAACGTTCTGAACTTGCCGGTTCTAGTGATAATTCTTCTCATTTCCAGCACCTACCCAGGGATGAGAAACACAAAATTAGTCTATGGATTTTAATTTGAAAAAGACTACCTTAGCGTTCTGTACTTCTTTCGTTTTATGGACATCAATCACGACACAACAGGCGGATTGAACTTTGTGGTTGTATTACAACAAACCACCAGAGAAGATTCGCCAGGTGGCACGTACTTGATTGAGAGCAGTGTCATGAGAACATCAGGTATGATTTTTATGTACATGAGGGACACGGCACTTAAGTATTACTCAGGCATGTCCACCTGTGGGCCTGGAGGGCCATCACCCTGCCGGTTTTCCATCTCTCCTGGCTGCAACACATGTGATTCAAATGATCAGCTCATCAGCCACCACAGAAGCAGCATTAGAATGATCCTGCTTATTTGAATCAGTTGTGTCGCTCCCGGTAGAGCTGGAAAACAGGCAAGAAAGCGGCCCTTGCAGGACCAAGTTTGGACACCCCTGGTATTACTCAACCTCTGAAATTCTTACAATGATCGGCACAAAATTTGGGAATTTTATGTACAGTTTTTGTCATGCCTATGGACAGGAAGACATTATGCTCATGAAATCCACAATACAGTATTGAGGCGATCATTCTAATAGTTGCAGCAGTTGAAGGTACATAAGTAGAATGTTCATATACAGTTTGGTGAAGATTGATCGCAGGTATATGACATCGAGTGATGTCAAGTTTTTATACATTAAGTGTTAGACTGTCCTGGTCATTTTTTTAGTTTAGTGGTTTGGCTAGGTCTTACGTCTGCTTAAAGCTAAATAAGACTGTGTCCAACCTCTTTTAATAAAACATGATTGACTGTGTAGATACAGATACGGCTCAGAGCTTTTCAGATTGCATATTGCCTCACCATTTGTCGCTGCCCATAGTTTTTTTCTCTTTTATGTCATTTCCAAACCCCGGCTACATTAGCAGGGAGCAGGCTTGAAATGTTTTCCCCAGAGTAACTGTGATAGAAAATGTCCTTGTGCAAACAGTTATCATGAAAACAAAACGCCAGTTCCCGTTCATACGGAAGTCACACACATAATTTCACTCGAAGGCTCATGGGGTGAGAGAAACCAGTAAATCGAGAACCGTTGCCCATTGGATTCAGCTTCTTCCTTACCACGAACGACAGATGCAGGGATCTGCATCACTGCAGCAGTTGATATCCCATTCCTTTTCACGAATGAACAAGACCCCAGGTCTATGGAACTTATACATTTGGGGTATTTCACCCTTTTTCTGGCTGGGACTATAGTCTCAGAATTGATGGTGCTTCACATTCAGCTGCAAATTGTGTCAGTGAGAGTTCTACAGCCTGATGGAGCCAGTAGAATCTAATAATAAGAATAATAACCTCATCTACAAAAGGCTGCTATGCAATACGGAGGCCACCAAATTACCCTGAAATGTTGTCCATGCAGGTTATGAACGAACAACGTTGGTGGAGTCCAACCGTCACAGAAAACAAATCTGACTTTGACTCTGGAAAATAATGCGGACCATATTCTAAAACCAATGTAGAGGGACTGAAAAACTTCAATTCAGAATAGGGGATTCAGGTTATATTCCCCCACTCACTGAGAGAAATGGTCAAACATCTGTAAACCCACAAGACAAACGTAGGCTGGTTTGGCGAACTTCCCCTTCACCCTCCAGGACTATGCTGAGGGTGTAAAGCGGATTCATTTTTCCACAGTCAGGACAAAACCCTATTGACTTTGAGGTTTGACTTCTGCACAACCGTCATCGTGTTGTATTGCACCACTGATCAACACCCAGTGAAAATGTCTGGTCCTGCCCAGGATGTGAGAGGAATGTGTTAGGTGCTAAGATGAACTGATGATCTATCCAGGGGTGTACGCTTCCTCTCAAACATGCCTCGGTACGTTCTCATCAAAAAGGATAACAACAAGACAAAATGCTGCCAGCCCTGCCTGAGTTGCCTTCTTACTTCAACATTTGAATGAGGAAGGATAGAAGGATAGGAATTTAGCGTAAACAAAATGGTAACTGCCTCATAATAACCGTTCAGAGTTGTCTTGGTGAAATGGCATGGATTTTTTTTCTCCGCAATTTTGAGAGCCTATTGTACCAATTTAGCATCATTTAAATGTCACAGTAAAGCATTAAAGTTGTTTCTACAAGCAGCAAATGGCACCCAGCATACTGTTGCTGCAAAAACAGTGTGATGCTAGCATGTGAGTAAATTCGACAATCTTTGAGGAGTGATCACATCACCTTATTAATGCCCAACAGCTTGTTAAATTAAGCTAAATATTAAGCGTTTGAATAGTGTGTGTGTGTGTGTATGTGTGTGTATCTAACATCTGCTAACAAGTGTTGGGTGTTAATTGATCAGCGCCAAGCCTATTATCTTTGTGTAATGTAACTGTAGTTCCAACAGAAAAAGAAATACAAATGTCATTAGTTTATGTTAAATAAAAGTCAATATCGACAGAGCATATTGGACGCAGCAAAGATGTGCTGTGCCACATAATAATCAGCCTCCTGATGTATGGGCTTTGTCCTTGCAATGGGGATGGTCAGTCAAAGAAATACTCGGCACTCAGTTTAATCATTCGCCAGCCAGCCAGCCTTATCAGTGCTCCTGTTTGACTTTGGCCAAATTATATGCAAAGGTGACATTCTTCAACCTGCATTGGGAGGCTTGACTGATGTGCTTCACTCTGGGCAGCTTGCCACCTTGTACAAATAAATATCACAAACACTACAATTCCCCTAATCAATAATTTCTGAAAATTATGCATGCATATTTTTTAAGGATCGGATCTTAGAGGAGGGCTGGGCAATTAATTTGCAAAGCGGCCACCTGATAAACTGCAACATTTGCCAAGGCAATATGCTAACCTCAACTTTCGAGTTTGTATTTCGAAAAAGCACATTGTCTTATTGGCGGCACAGTGACTGACTGGTTGGCACATCTGCCTCGCAATAAAGAGGTCCAGTGTTCGAATCTGAGTGCCAGCTTTCCTGTGTGGAGTTTGCATGTTTTCCCTGTGCCTGCATGGGCTTTCTCCAGGCACTCTGGTCCCCTCCCACATTCCAAAAACTTGCAAGGTAAGTTAATTGATCAGTCTAAATTGTCCTTCGGAATGATTGTGAGCGCGAATGGTTGTTTGTCCGATGTGTGCCCTGCAATTACCAGGCAACCAGTTCAGGGTGCAACCCACCTACTGCCCAAAGACAGCTGGGATTGGCTCCAGCACACCCGCGACCTTTGTAAGGCTAAGCGGTTTAGATAATGGATGGAAACTGGTGACCTGCCTCATTTTTGTACCTGAAATGCTTCATGTTGCCGTGCATATTGGTGAGCTAAACTGTCAAGCTAATTTGACTAATCTTAGCGTCGCAGTTCACACAGATAGCTTTCCTGTGTCACACAAATTAAGATAAACATTTTCAGTTTTGATTCTCTTACCTTTAAGTTGCCAACCTTGCATGTTGCTGTTGTAGTTTTTAATATTTCATCAAAAACATAATCCACATGTATTCATACATGGATTTTCCTCTATGACAGTTTCTCAAAAAAGCAGCCACAGCCCTTGTCTCATAGTGCACAAGGCACGTTATATACAAGCAAATGATTTTCAAATATATAAAGAATGACCTGTCAAGCAATGGACTTCAATTTAAAGTCAAGTCTCATGAATGCCAAGTCAAAGTCAAGTCGGGTCTTTCATCAAGCAAGTCACAGAAAAAAATACAAATAAAAATCACTGACTCGTGTTGACTCAGGTCCAAGTCATATGAGCCGAGTCCCCCACCTATGACTATAAGTGGAGCACCTGCAAAATGTCAAAGCAGTGAAAACAGCGGAACATTAAATGTATCGAAGAGGAAATATAAGTCTAACAGACAAATCTAATTGGGAGCTAACTGAATTCTCTGTCTGCATGCTGGGTATATCTGGCCCTGCTGGCTGCAGGGATAATGGTGCTCTTCGTTTATCTGCTCTCTCTCATCTCATCTGCGACTGCTTTGTTTGCGTCTTGTGTAAATGGGATGCGTGTACGTAAGCAAAGAGCCCCTTTGCTAAACAGCGCCACCGTCGTTCATGGTGATGGGTTCACATATTCTAGGATTAAAAAAATAACTTGCTGCTTGCTAAGCTATTCAAAGTTCCTCAGTCTATGGGAAAGGGAAAGCTGCCTATCTATACAATACAATACAATACATTCATATCCCTGCACCAGCTCGTACGTGGGCTGGGTCAATGCAGTGCTTGATGAATTGTGGTAATTTTGGAAAAGGTCTGAGGGGAGGGAGAGGGGTTAACAAAACAATGTGTTTCATATGCCAAGTTGTATTGTTTGCATTTAAGGAAAGCACAAGAAATTACTTAGGGAAAGTGTGATTACTTGGCTGAATTAAGCAGCACAACAGATATTCCCCAGGGGTATTAACACTGAACTGAGACAAATGTGTGAAATGAGGCTGCGCATGCATCAGTGGTGACTCAACAAGAGAGGCAAATAGGCCGCTAGAAACTAACACCAAATCAGAATTTTCAAATTTGATTCAGAACGGGTCACGCCAAAACAAAAACGCTAACTGTCTCTTGACAATGTAATTTCTCCCTCCCCTCCTCTAAAATGACTCTTTTATTTCTTTTACAGCACCCCCTGACGATTAGAAACCACAGAACTTGTCAACGTTGCTAGAGTATGCGTATATAGTGCACGCCATGTGTGAAAGCGTGCTGCGCTCAAATGAGCATTAAATTCAACTATTAAACAGAAAGTAAAAAAAAAAAAGAAAACAGTTGGGCAGTGTTATCAACGCCTTTGTTAACTTCGCTGCTGGCCAATCATGCCATCCGAGCAAGAGAAATGAAATATTAAAATGCCCGGTAAATTCAGTGCTCGATAGAAGCTGGTATGACAACATTTATGTCTGTACTCTAAAATTGGTCCACAAGAGCACCCTGCCATTGGTTAGTGTACGGTGAGGAATCCTGGAAGTTAAATTTATTTGAAACTAAAAAGGAAAACCTTTCCATTGGTTGACATGGCTATCATCACCAAGTGTAAATTTTTGGACCATGACGCCCCCATCCCTGAGCCATGACCTTATCATGGCAGACGGCTTTGTGTGTCCGAAAGATCCTAGGAGATAAGCTGTCTGGCGCTTTATGAACCTGGCTGGGTCATCCACGGCAAACAAATCCTTGGTGAAGGACCAGACAATGTATGGCTCATAGACTCCCTATGATGACTGAAACCTTTGCACCTCAAATTCCCTCACTCGTACACGGGTCACCGGGGCTCCCCTCTGGAGTCAGGGATGAAGGTGGGGCTCATTGCCGAGTGCCTTTTGACCAGACCTGCACCCATGGGGCTCAGCCGGGCACAGTCCGAAGAGGCAACGGGGCCCCCTTCCCATAGGCTCACTACCTGTGGGAGGTGGCAAGGAGGTCAGTTGCGTAGAGAGCGAAATGTGGGCAGAAGAAGCTAGCTCTAGGGATGAGGAATGTCACCTCTCTGGCAGGAAAGAAGCCTGAGCTTGCGTGCAAGGTTGAGAAGGTCCGATGAGATATAGTCTCGCTCACCTCTCCGCACAGCTTGTGGTTCTGGTACCAGTCTTCTCTAGAGAGGTTGAATGCTCTTCCACTCTGGAGTTGCCAATGGTGCCAGGCGCCTAACAGGCGAGTCATTTGGGAGTGGCTCAGAGTGGAGCCGTTACTCCTCTGAATCCAAAGAGGCAAGATGAGTTCCCATTGTGAATAAACAGCAATAACTGTTTATTTATGAGGACAGACATAGGCACACTGCTTTATGATTTCAAACCTACTGCATTTTTCGCACTATCGGGCGCACCTTAAAGCATTCAATGCACCTTATAATCCGATGCGCCTTATACATGGATCAATACTCTGATTTCTTGGATGGAGTATTTTAAATATTCCGTAAAGCGCATTGTTACACCTGCAGTGGTTGTGAAAGCTCTATATAAATAAAGCTGTATTGTATTGTATTCTATTTCCATCTAGTGGATGCATAACGCGACTGCAGCCCCTATTGTGGCTTCTATTCTATGCGCCTTATAATGCGGTGCACCCTCTATATGAAAAGTTTTAAAACAGGCCGTTGATTGAAGGTGCGCCTTACAATCCAAGCGCCTTATAGTGTGGAAAATACGGTAATCAGAACGTTATTGCATTTAAGAAATACTGTACTTTTTCTTTATTTGTTTGTCCAAAATGTGCACCTTAGTGACAGGTTTTTGTTTGGAAATTACCAATCATTTCCCACCACATGAAGTGTGAAGGTGAATGACATGCATTTGAGAGGGATTGACGGTGAATGTTGTACTCCGAGAGATGTAGTGGCATTTGTACAACAAGCTGTAGACTCGGTGAAGGACAGTATCGATATCAGTGCCTGTTTACGAGCTGGAGTGTCTGCAGAGTTGCAATTAAGTGAACATTCTGAGACTGCTGGTCTCAATAAAAGGTCATATAATTCTGATTATATCGACACAGTGCGAGTGTTGCTATTTCATGTAACAATCCAGCATGTGGTTTAAAGTCTAAATACCAGACAACCAGTATTAATCAACTATCCATCAAAACAATTATGGACATAGATGTAAAAATATAAATAATGTTATTCTTGATATACACGAGTGAAGTCTGATCTAAATTGGGTACATTTAGTTCAATCAAAATAAAAATAAAAAATAAAAAAAAGAAGAATTCCCCTAAACACTCCAATCTCACTCCAAAAATTACCAAGTGAGTCATTATTATGCAGGAAAATTCTGCCTCCACATGCTCAGCCTTCCATCTGGTGAAGTGGCAAAAAGACAAATTAGAGGTTGCACGCGACGCTCTGAGGACAATTAAAACAAAGTGCTCATACATAAAATTATGGAGGGCCTAATGCAGCATAGCCACGTACACATTGGGCTCCCTTTGATGAGATTTAAAAAGCAAACACAGGCGGAACATGCATCTGCCCCATAGTGAAAGGAGATCACACATAAACACAGAGGCTCTTGAGATGGATTTTCATTCAGTGTGTTTGTTTAAAATTAAGCTTGTCACAAGGGATATTAATTTACCGAGTCAAAAACACTAGCATGTCATTCTGTAATTTGCGTCTGACTGCAAAACCCAGGCTCCCGGAAACACAAGCACACGTCTGTTTGCAGCCACACATTGTGTGTGTGGCTACTAATCCTGTGCTTTAAAGCAAAACTTGTCAGGATTGCTAACATCAGATAATCTTGCTAATATTTGCCGACTCGTGAGCTGTTTTCCAACAGAGGAAAACATGATGACATAAGGATCACGCCGGATAACATGGAACTGTGAGCAATCTGATCTGACTCTCTACCAAGAGCGCACACAATGCCAAAACACAGTAACAGACAGTAATTCCTTTTCTGGGACTGGTTCAAAACGTTCTTGCAGAATTCATTTATGTTCTAGGATCATGCTTCCCAAACATTTATTGAGCCGAGGCACCCGTTTTGCATTGCAAAAAAAAAAATCTGGCTGACCAACATCAAACAAAAATGTCACAAAACGTTTGAATAACAAAATCATCGTGATTTTGTCTCAATTTACTCACAAATTTACTTCGTGGAAAAACTGGGCCTGTTTAGTTGAAAACAGAGCTGATGTACTCGCGGAAAGTCCTGAATTATTTTGTATGAAAGGCAACGGGTATGTGTGCTGGTTTATTGGACCTTCGGCCAACTAATGGGAGCACATTTCATTTTTCTTCCTGCCACTATGTCGCTGGCATAGACAGATGCCCAAACCTATACAAACCCCAAATCCAATGAAGTTGGGGCGTTGTGTAAAACTTAAACACAAACAGAACACAATCAATGTTTTGCAAATCGTTTTCAACCTATATTCAATGAAATACACGACAAAGACTAGATATGTAACGGTCAAACTGATGCACTTCAGTTATTTCTGTAAATATTCACTCATTTTGAATTTGATGCCTGCAAAATGTTCCCAAAAAGCTGGCACAGGGGGATATTTAGCATTGTGTTTCCGTTCAACATTGAATATGCATTTGGGAACTGAGGACACTAAATGTTGAAGCTTTGTCGGTGCAATTCTTTCCGATTCTTGCTTGATGTACAACTAGCAGTTACGTTGGGCGGCACGTTTTCAAGTGGAGACGCGTCTGGACTGCAGGCAGGCCAGTCTAGTACCTAATTTTACTACAAATCCACGCTGTTGTAACGTGCAGAATGTGGTTTGGCATTGTCTACCTGAAATGAGGAAGGACGTCTCTGAAAAAGATGTTCCGGTGATGACAGCACATGTTGCTCCAAAACAATGGAAACTGAATAACTTTCAATGGCACCTCTGATGATCTCCGATGACACCATGGTTGTGAATCCTTGTTCATGAGGTTGACAGAAATAATGTTTTGTTTGCAGCCTCGTTGTTATTTCAAAATTAGCCAAAATAGAACATTTTTGCTAAATAACCCCAGGATAGAAAGTTTTGCATTCTAATCGTCTTTGATCCTCAGTCTTAAATCTTAATCTTAGCAACGTCTGTATCTAATCTCAATAAAGTGCATCATCGTAATCATGCCAAAGAGCGTTATGTACGATGATTATGAGTCTGACAGTGATGCTGTCTTCATTCCAACTACGTTAATCAGTGACGGGCACATGAATTCTTTTTACATTATTTCCACAGTAATCATTCAAGACTGCATGTCACCTATTTTGTTCCTTTGCCCTCGCACAAAAGGTTAGGCTATTCTGAACAATGACTGAATAAATTATCGTGGGTGGTAAAACAACAATTAAAGGGAACGAAGAAAACATATGGTAAGAGTTGAAAATAGAAAACGAAAGGAAATGCACACAAGATGTGATTCATATCTTATCTGCAACTTCAACTCACGTGACTTCACAACACTTTTTTGATGGCGGCGCAGGCACCCGCAGCGGCTCCTCTTATTGCATGTTGTCTTGAGAGGGAATAAATTTCCTCTGACAATAAAGTTGTACTTGACTTGACGTTACAAGGTCAGCTCCCTGTTCCTGGGAAACTGTTGTGAAAAGTCGGTCTCGGAAATGGGAACTCTGGGTTCAATCAATAATGCAGTGCTTTGGCGAAGAAGCTCTAAAAACAAGAGGGACAAATCAAAGTCTCTCTGCTACCTCAGTAAGACTGGGAGTGTGTGCATCTATCGATGAGGACTTTCTTGGTCAACAAATTTATAATTCAGTGTGACCAAAAAGTGCATCGAAAATGGGACGTTAACGTCCATGTAGATGTCGAAAATAAACTAAGATCATTGTTTCATTGTCAGACGCCTTTGGTTGGAGAAGGAGCAGCCCACTGCCATACTTACGCAATAAATATCCATTCATCCATCTTTCCATCCATCCATTTTCAAGACCTATGATGTTCCTTTGCGCCACGAAAGGAAACATACAACGTACTTGGAAATGACCAACCTAACTGTGGCTATAAAACATGCATTACTGAAAGAAGAAAAATTAGGTCATCGTTTCAAAACCGATTATCAAGTAGCACAACAACAGCAGCAAAAAAAAAACACATGCGCACACACATAGGATCGAATTCCGATCCTAAAACTTGAAACTGTGCACCTGTGCCTTCACAAGGTCAGCTCTCTGTTCCCGAGACATGGTTTTGAAAAGTCCGTCTTGGAAACAGAGTAACGTTGTGAATTCAGAGTTGAATCAATAATGCAGCGCTTCTGCAAAGGAGGTTGAAGAATAAGTGAGATGAATCAAAAATCTTCCCGCTGCCTCACTAAGTCTCTCTAACTGTGCACTTTGAGAATGTTCTTTGTTAACAAATGTATCATTCGATATGAACAAAAAGTAACCGACAAAGCTATGATCAGAGGTGGGCATCGTGATGAATCTTAATGAATTTCTGTCTATTTTTCCACCCTTAGATCAGATCAGAGGAAGCACATTAAGTTGAACGTTACCATTTTCGGTATTACATGCCTGGTTTATCTTAACCGTCCTCCTGGCCCTTACTCTGAATTTTTAATTGAATTCTCAGAGCTTTTATCAAGCCTAGAAATGTATGCAGATAAAATCATTATAATAGAAACTTAAACATTCACATTGATATGGAAAATGAGATGAACTAGGAATTTATGTTATGATCAAATCCAATTGGGTGTGACAATTGATCAGCCCACTGTCCTGATCACAGGCTCAACCTCCATCTGTTTTTGAAATACAGCTGGAGCATATTCCAGCCACTTACGTTGACAGGCAGGATACACTCTGAGCCGGTGGCCAACCAAGTGCAGGTTACACACGCTCACGTACACACCTATACATCATCTAGATTCTAGACTCATAAGAGTCAATATAAATGCAACATGAGTGTTTTGGGAATGTGAGAGGAAGCCACAATACACAAAGAAAACTCATGATAAAAAAGGGGAAAAGAATCGTGTGATATTACGTGCCCAACTGCGAGCTGTGACCATATTTGCTCCATCAGAAGCAGTGGAAATGTGGGCGGCTGCAGGCAATCAGAAGCCAGCTTTTCCTTCAAACTCCAGTTTGCAAGTTGAAGTAAACAGAATGTGCCAACGAATG
The DNA here is from genome assembly GCA_026261675.1 of Hippocampus mohnikei. Lineage (NCBI taxonomy): Eukaryota > Metazoa > Chordata > Actinopteri > Syngnathiformes > Syngnathidae > Hippocampus > Hippocampus mohnikei. The sequence continues at coordinate 1,631,802 of JAKGUB010000336.1, forward strand.
AAAGAAGAATGAGTAAACAAAGCAATGAAAAGTTCCTTCCCATCTCTTTTGTGGTGGTTTCTCCAGAGCGACGTGGAGGACACCCTTGTGCAAGGTGTGCCGTCAAAAACGAGGGAATACAACAAACAACCTCAGCAAGTGATGAGTTGGAAAGTATGAAAATGCAAGCAGTTTGCACAGCCTGTCCACGTAAACATTAGCAGTTTAGCCATTAATAACTACTTGGCAGCCACCGTACGTGATTTGGGTTGGTCCGGCGTCGATTCCATTTATTTTCCTTTGAGCCGAGGTCTCCAGTCCTTTTTTGTTTCTTTGTTTGACTGTAATATTAGGACGAAATAACTCACTCGTTTGTCAATTGCAGGCTTCTAAAGAACCGTGAATGTAAACTTCACACTGTCCTCGAACATTCTTAAAGTGTTCCACAATAAGACATGTTTTCAAATGATTACATTTTGAGATTCCAAAATGCTGCAAGTCAAAAACAGCTCACCTCCTTCTTGCACTCCCTTCCGCCCGTCATATGTTCTCTGTTTGCATGCCAAATTATCACATCACAATTAAAAACAAAACTTTAGACTTAGGGCTCATCTCATCCAAAGCAAAAAAAAAAAGGTTTGAGAAGTGAGCACAGGACTGACCTTTTCAGGCATGGCTCAAAGACTAAACTTGAAGGAGGATGAAAACGTAAGGACCCATACCTTGAGTAGATGTCATTGTAAAAGAAAAAACAAAAAAACGGAACTTTTCAGATTAAAGTCCCTCACATCAGGCCACCAATTTCCAGACTCTGCTCGGACTTATCATAATCCTTCAATTTCATATTTTGGATGGCTGAAATAGACGACTCACATCTTCCACACACTGCTGGCACTCTCAAAGAAACAATGGCCATTCGGTCAAAAGATCACTGTCCTTCAATTCAAATCTTTCCTCGGGGGGGAAATGCAATATATGAGAGTTGGGATACAGTATGGAATGCAGCACTGTAAAAGTATCTATCTATCTATCTATCTATCTATCTATCTATCTATCTATCAGCTTGAACCAAACTCAAGATCTCCCCCATACGTAAAGATGTTGGCATGAAAAGAATGGTTACAATTGAAGAGGCAAAAAGAGTCCCAACAATGTATGATGGAAAAAAGTTTTTTAAAAAAAACATGGGGAACATGAGAAAATTTTTAAAAAAATAATTTTCACTGTAGAAAACAAAAAGCCACCTAAATAAAGAATATATGAAATGACTGCAGAAGAGGTCAATGATAAGAGCAAGAGCAGAAGTGATCCTGAAGAAAAAGCAATGATTTGGAAAAGCACGTTACCGAGGTGTAGCATGCTGTGAAATGTGGTGTGTTTTATCACGTTTCCCAGGAGAAACAGATCCACGCTACCAGGACAGAGAGTTATTTTCCTGATGACAAACCTACGCAGCCAAGCCAGCAATTTTCATTTCTTGTCCACTCCCCTGTTTCATTTTTTTTTTTTTTTTTTTAAATCGGTAGCCAACATGGAAGAATGGTAGCTAGCATCCTCTTGTTCCCCTGCATGGAAGCTTGTTCCATTACAAAAAAACCTGGCAGGAGATGATGTGTGAGAGTGTGTTCTGCCGCGAATAACTCTCTACACTTCAACCATCTCCTAAATCCCTTCACTGTGGGGTAGAGGCAGTAGATGATTTCTATTGCTAATCAAGCCTAGGACAAGCATGTCCAGCTCCAGGCCTGGAGGGCCACTGTCCTGCCTGTTTTCCAGCTCTCCCGGCTGCAACACACCTGATTCAGACGGTGAGCTCATCACCCAGCTCGGAAGCAGCATTAGAACATTCTTCATTATTTGAATCAGGTGTGTTGCTCATGGGAGAGCTGGAAAACAGGCAGGACAGTGGCCCTTGAGGACCGACTTTGGACACCCCTGGCCTAGGACATTCAAATACAAGAAAACATATTCTAACATCAGGTAAAAGTGTGGGAAAGATATTGGTAGTCTAGACCAGTTGTTTGTGAATTTGGGAGACGTGCGACGCCTCAGCGGGCGTTCCTGCTGCGCCCCCCGGCACATCTGCAAATTTAGTTACAAAACGTAGACTAGATTTTAGACATGCCAAAAGCAGATGTAACTCATAGCGCAAGTGGTGCGATTTTAGTGTATTTGAGCAAGACGCAGACACAACAATTCTGTGCCACATGGACGTGCGTGGTTGACGTCATTGGCTGTCATTTCATTCAGAAATATGACACCAGCGTGGGACAATCCCTCTGAATCATTGCAGAAAGCAATAAACTTTGCGGATTATAATCATTATCATCTCAAAAATAATTTAACAGCACACCTGTTACTATTGCAGGGGGTGGGGAGGCAAACACAGATGCACGTCGGGGGTGTCAGGCGGTCTCCAATTGCCCACTATATCTTCCGCAAGGGGAGAACTTGCAGTTTACCTGCCAATTCACGCACAGACCCCAGTGAGTCTATTTTTGGTTCCGCAATGTCAAGCATGACATACTCGGGTGTCCTGCGCCCTGATTTGGATGCAAATAAGGGACGCTGCTAGGATTAGCCGGGAAAAGATGACTTCGATCCCAGAAAGGCACAAACGATCCATTCCATCCATTTCTACCTTTGCAAAGCTAAGCAAAATACCTGAGAGAGAAAATTCCACCCGTGGGCACAGTTTGAATGTGCTTTGCTCTACATTTGCCCTCGGGACGAAAATAGGGCGCTGAGTGACTAAAAACTACAAGCGCGCAGGATTTGTTTCTCCATCATCAGAATCATATAACTCGATAATCACCAACTTAATTTTTAATAGACTACTTTAGACAATAATGCAGCTTTTTGCATGGCAAGATATTCACGGTCTCTGTCCCTGCTCTGATTAATGGCCGCAGTTTTGCAAGAGCACTCTTTCAAAATAATGTGTGGTCAAAACCCTATAAATTATAAATAAGATAATGTGTATGAACAGGATTATGGTGTATTAATCTAAATATAATTGGAACAACTTTAATGAGGGTTTTAAAAAATAAGAAAAATATTACCCGGTACTTAACATTATTTTATTATTACCCATGAATATTGGCACATCCAAATAACTAGATATTGATCTGAAACTCCACCAAAGCAGTCCAGTTTGTTAGTTTGTTAGTAATTTTGAAAGAAGTACATTTGAAATGTTCCACATTTATTCTTTACTCGTCTAAATGTTCACACAAAATGTTTGGTAAAAATAAGATGGATTGTTTTTGTGTCATCCTGTTGACAAAAACTGTCACGGTGTCTGAGGAAAAAAGAAACATCAAATAAAATAAGACTGTCTTGAAAATAAATGAGCCTGCACACTTCACCTCTGCGGTCTTGTTTTTGTCATCGCTCCAAACAGTGATCTGGGAATGCGTTTAAATTCGGCCTCCCAGCCTGTGAGTATTGACCTTGTAGTGTTTGGGCAGGCTGCTAACACCCCCTAAACAGTCCGCTAGTGTGATTGGTTGCTGGGCCGAGACAGCAGCCTGATGCATTGTGATGGCACACAGATTGAATGCTTTATGGGTCCTTGGTTTGCTCCCATGTGCCAGTACACAGTCTTCCAGAAGCTTCAGGGGCAGCGAAACTGATGTAAATCTACTGTGGAGCTGTTTACTTCGACCAGGAGATTCAACCTTTCAGTCATGCAGACTGGAGTTAAACTAGCTCCGTTTATACACATGTATACTGGAGTGGAGGTAATCGCGAAACAGAGCGAGAGTGGCTCAACAGTATTACTGGGAAAGAAATGGCTACGAACGCTTTTCTAATGCTGCTGTCTGTAACATATTTGAATCGTCTCTTGTCTACAGTGACAGCCTCTTCAGTGCCGTGTGTCAGATGGTGAGATTGAGGTGAGGCATGACTTAATGTCACAAGCATTGTGAGCTTCGGATACTATACATCATGTAGTTTAATCATGGCATCAAGCTTGTCCTTTTGGAGTATAGCACCATCTCATGGTCCCAGTGATAAGTTGAGAATCAGACGCTACATTTATAGACTGAAACTGCATAATAAAATGAGCCTAACATGGTTGAAACAACACATAACATTCTGAAACCAACACACACATAGAAAATGGTATGCCCCCCACCCCCAAAGGCTGACATTTACAGTCTACTGTCATCTACTCTATTTTAACAGTGGCAAAGAGGGATGGCATTAGTATGTGTACTGTACAATTAGCAGTGTTGCCATAGAACGTGAGAGTTAAAGACTTAGGACTTGACTTAAGACATGAAAACTTAAGAGATTTGCCTGTAAGTCCTACTGTCAGTTGAAAAACAAAACAGACAAATGAAGTTGTTCCGAGTATAAAACAATTTTGAGTCACACTCAGGTAACCAGTTGCATGATGAATGTTAAAGTTGTGTTTTGATGTGGTGTTGAATTGGAGTATGTTGCCTTCAGAAGTTTCACACATTACATGAGTGTATTTGGGACTTGCTGGAGACTTGAATGTTTCTTGCGGAAAAGCAAGAGTGATTAATAGCATTTCACAAAAAGCAGGAGTGATTCATAGCATTTCACACAACTATTACACAATTGCGCGGCACAATTATTTCAGAGGCAGAAGTAGAAGTCACTTCCTGACAAAGGCCTCCACCTTTTAAAAATCCAAAGTTAAATTCACACAATAAGGCCTCCGTGGACAACAATGGAAGCCACATTTTAGCTCTAGGTCAGTGAACAAGTGTTGTGATCTCCGGTTACAATGAAGTAGGGCTGAAAACTGTATTTTATTTCACATGGAGTTCAGACTCTTAGAGTGGAGGCTTGCATAATCTCTGTGATGCAGACTGAAGGGAGAGATAAGATGTCACCTTGAATGAAAGCAAGCTCCAGTTAAACTAATGGGCAAATGAATGGGTTGCCGGTGCAGAAAATTAAATAGGCCATGCATTACCTTCATGAATAGAGAATATTGCATGGCCTGCAGTAAAAGAATATTTATGCAAAATCTGAAGGAAAAACGATGAAATAGCATCATATTATCAAGCGGGGCTTCTCAAATTAAACTCTGAAAGGGCTACAAAAATGTTTTGTTTTTCAGTGAGTCAAAGGTAAGAGGTAAGACTTGAATATTTGAAACAAAACGCCTCTTTTGCTCAAAACAAAAACAACATTCAAGTTAATAAAGCAGAATTTCTATTTTGAGATAAAAGCAATTAAAAAAGGGGGGTTGCTTAATTAAGTGTGAAAAATGCACTGCCCTCTAGTGGTCAACTCATAGAATACAAAAACCTAAATTCAAAGCAGGTGCAGATCTGGCATGCGTAACAGGTTGGCCATCTTTGATAGCAAGCGACGGCAGCACGCTCGGACGAAAGAAGGAGCGTGCGTGGGTTTTCTCTGGGTATTCCAGTTTCCTCCCACATTCTAAAAACATGCAAGCCAGGTTAATCACTCTAAATTGTCCCTTGGTGTAATTGCTCAGCGCAAATGGTTGCTTGTCTATGTGGGCCCTGCTATTGGCTGGCAACCAGTTCAGGGCGTACAGTGCCTGCTGTCCAAAGTCAGTTGGGATATAGGCTCCAGCACGCCCACAACCCTAGTGAGGATAAAGTGGTTTCGATAATGGATGATTTGGATGGAAACAAATCACAGAAACGACTTTACAGGGTCCTTAATCTCTATTTTATGAAGCTCCTTTGTGCCTGAAGTGAAAAATCTGCACTTTATTCAACCTACGCAGCCAAAGGGATTTGCAAAGGCTTTTCACAGACAGTTCGCAGCAAATTGAAAAACCCAATATTTTAATTTGACTAGCAACAGTAAGAAATGATTGCAAGATTTTTTTTTTTATACTGTTGAAGAACAAAAACGGATGACTCAGTCATGAATTCAAATAACTAGGGTTGATGGCCTTATTTTCTGTGTCCTTGGAAGAAGGAATATATCTATTCATGCTGCTTATTGGTGACCTATCACGATGCACCAAGGGTTTTTGTCGTGATTATTTTGAAGGCGGCCTTGTTTGGCTGATCCCTCAAGGCATGCGCCAATCATTTATATTCAACTACATTACAGTAGCGTTGAAGGAAGTTGTAAAACATGTGATTCTGCTATGAAATGACAATGTCCTGATAGGCAAACCCAAACAAAAAAAATGGTCGGTGAAATCAGAGAGGCATCCAGAGCATGGGGCGTTTGTCTTACAGTAATGGTTCAAGCTTTTCTGCGTGGGGTGTGGATGGTTTCTCCAGGTACTCCAGTTTCCCACACCCAAATCGTGTTAGTTTAACTGAAGACACTATGTAAGTTGTCCACGAGTTTGAATGGTTGTCTAATTGTGCTCTGCGCTTGATTGGTGATTAGAACCGGCCTCTCGCACAAGGACAGCTTGGATAGATTCCGGCTCACCTGTGACCTTGAATGGGATAAGCAGGAGAAAATGGATGGAATGATTGAGATCAGAAAGGCCAGTGAAGAAAGAAACAGTGCTATATATTTTCAACCACTCTGCAATTCCCTCACATCCAGACTGTGCAACAGATTTTCCCTCCAAGCTGTTAGGCTGCTAAGGACTTGTCTACCCATGGCACAGAGAATGCTGTTTGCTATCATTTCACCGGATCATACTGCAACAGCATGCATCCTGCGTTACTACTTGCTGCTAATGTGCACTCCATTTGCCACAGCTGCGTCTGCCAGTTTTGCACACCACAGTGTTCATAAAACAGTGAAGACATCTTTGCAAATTGTTTTTATCATGTTATAATATATTATTTTAGGCTATATTAGCCATTGGACTCTCTTGCTCTCTCTCACTCTCCGAATATGTCCATCGAGATGTGTGTGTGTGTGTGTGTGTGTGTGTGTGTGTGTGTGTGTGTGTGTATATATATATATATATATATATATATATATATATATATATATATATATATATATATATATATATATATATAAACATCCATCCATCCATTTTCTGTTCCGTTTTATCCTCAAAAGATCGCACACACTTATATATATTAAATACAAAGTATTTTTGAGTGGCACTGAAGCTTGAGGACAATAATGCTGGCTAATATAGAAAACACGTTTTTTGGGGGTTCTGATTTATGGCCTCCTTGTACTTTTAAGTACTGTCATATATGGCTGTATAAACACAATCATGGGCACTGGAACTACACTGTTTTAGGTTTTATTTTTCAAGATGAACGGTGAACATTTCTGGCTGTCTATTTACCTGCAAAGAGCAAAAGTCCGGGTCCAATGTGATGAAATCTCAATGCAATGTCACTGCTTAGTCACTTTAATTGGCAAATAGTCTTTCTACGAGTAGCATTCTGTTCTACTTTGTAATTTGCAGCCCTACTGCTGAACTTATCTACAGTCATTAATGTCTCTGTGTGAGAGTACTGACAGCTATGATCACTGTAGTTGGTCTTCTGTCTTTCGGTGGAGTTCAAGACAAATTGGGGCTTCATTCTTTACACAGAAGGCTCCTCTTTCCCATTTCCTCACATTGATTAAGCTAAATTCTACAATAGAGAATAGATTTGGGAGGCGTTCCACACAGACAAGAAGCAAACACTGCAGCCAGTTGGGGGGCTTTTTCAAGACCGAGCACCATTACGAAAATATTATTTGTATTTCATGAACTCAAAAATGACTGGATTAGGATCACTTCATTGATGCACATTTAAAATGACATATTAAAGCAAATTTTTGAAACTGCTTCATCTGCCATCCCCTGTGTCTTCTGTATCTCAATCCTGCGCATCAGTGCCTCATTCAAGTGGTAGTTCTGTATGTCAGGATGCCATTCATAGCGCTTTCAACATCGGAGTGGCATGACATGCGCAAGCAGTGAACAGTGAATTGACGAGAGTGCAACTGAACTGTGAATAAATTGAAGCCATGATACCGGAAGGACAGAAAGAAGCAGAGATGATTGCAAATTTGTCAACACATCGACATATACTGCACAGTACCAATCAAAAATATGGTGAAAATACTGTACTGTATCTCCCATTCCCTCCAAACCCTTCTCATCATTAATCAAGCAAAAGCGCGACTGCAGTAAATCAACGCTTTATCCCTAGATTACTCATTTTGTCAGTGACAAGCCAAGGCAAACAAACCACACGCAGCAGGTGTCACCCCGCCAGGCATGGTGCTTTTCACTGACAGGAGTCCCCACTGGGACATACAAGAAGAATTACACTCACATTTTTACTGTCCTGGGCAGATAACGCTGTCGAGGACGTCAATTGAGCACTATGACTGCATTTTAACTGCACGCAGCTGTTTTGCTGCTCACAGTTGGTTCCTTTTATGAGTCCGAATCAACAACAGGATACATTGGCGACAGTCATGAATTCAAAGTTTGCTCTTATTCATTTGAATGGATCCAGATCTTTTAGGTTTATCAATGGTTTGACCACACACTTCACTTATTTCAGGTAGATGTGAAATTATAAAACATATACTGTATATATATGTATGTGTAATGTGTTTACTGTATATTTGTGTTCGCGTTTCGGACATACGTGTTTTTCACGGGACAGCACGGAGATCTCTCTCTCTCTCTCTCTCTCTCTCTCTCTCTCTCTCTCTCTCTCTCTCTCTCTCTCTCTATATATATATATATATATACAGGTATATCCATCTTGTTATCCACTTATACTCACAAAGGTCGCGGGTATGTGTGTATATCGATAAATAGATAGATCGATCGATCTCCATTATCTGAACCGCTTTACCCTGACAAGGGTCGCAGACCAACTCCATCCAGCCATCCATTTTCCGATCCGCTTTATCCTTACAAGGTTCGCGAGTATGCTGGAGCCTGTCCCAGCTGTCTTCGGGCAGTAACCAGGGTACACCTGAGCTGGTTTCCAGCCCATATCAGGGCACGCATAGACAAACAACCATTGGTACTCACAATCAATGTAGAGTGTTTAATTGCCCTACCATATATGTTTTTGTAATGTGGGAGGAAACCGGAGTACACGGAGAAAACCCACACAGGCACAGGGAGAACATGCAAACTCCACACAGGAAGGCCGGAGCCGGAATCGAACCCTGCACCTCTGCACATGAGGCGGACGTGTTAATCAGTCGATCACCGTGCCGTCGCAGGCCAACTCTTGTAAAGCCAATTTGAAGCAACGGCATCTCATTCAATCTCACAAATTACGGGTCCAGATTGCAACTAAATATGGTGATGAGACACATCTTGCACTAATTATTGTTGACAAGACTCACCGTTCTATGCAATGTTTAACAAAATGTCTAAATGCAGTATAGGCTTTCAGATATATGCATTGCAAGTGAGCACTACACAAAGCTTTTGTAATCCATTGGATTGCAATCAATTTGGTTGTGCAACCGGTCATTCACAGCAAGACAGAGAGGCGTGTTGCAAGGCTAAACTCGCTTGTAACAGTTTAATGGATCTTCTTTGATCGTGCTGGAGGGTTCTTCAGGGAGAGAGTAAAAGGAGAGGGTGGGGTAAAGAGTATTGGGCACAAGGTCTGAGAAGGAGAGATAGTGCAGCACTCATTATCACCCACCGCGCTTGAGAGTTCAGCGGAAGTCCATACCACACAATTTACTCAAAATCTGTTCAATTTAAATCGAACAGCTCTGAAGTCCATGACGCCGTTTATACTTTAAATGTATTGTGCTTCCTGTGGTACGTCTTTTGTTGAACTCCTGTGGAGAGCAATTCGGTTCTACATTACATAATTGGGCATAACATTCTTCGTGGTATCCTAATTAGTGCACTACTGGTCACCTTAAATTGTGTGACAATTCTCTGGATCACCTGCACTACCGTCATTGTACCCTAATAACCGCACTACCGGTCACTTTATTTTTGCTTGATGATTCTCGGCGTCATTTGCACAGCTGCCATTGTTTGGAACTACAGCACGAATGGTACCCTTACGTTACATAAAGACTTTGTACTTAGTCTTACGTCTTTTTTCTTTTTGTTATAGTTGCTCAGTCTGCAATACGAGTGTGGCTACGACTACCGGATTTCTTGTGTGTTTTTACATACTTGGTCAAGAAAGATGCTTATGATTGTGACTATTTATAAAGACGGATAAGGACGTCATCTATGAGTTCATCTGAGGTTCAGAACATTCAGAATGAAAATGTAACAAATGAATGATTATCACTGAGGTTGAACACGGTGAGACATAAAAGTGACCACTAATTACAGAAGCTGAGAGATAGGCTACTGATTCAATCCTGTGTCAGTGAGATTTACCGAGTGAGATGAGCAAACGGAGACAGAACATGCATAGCATTGATAAGGAAGACAAAGTCTGGGAGAGGAATCACTGAACTGATGCAGTTTCTGTTGTCGTCAAGAAGTTAGGGGAATTTTCAGTGGCTATTTGATATGAGTTTTATTGAAAAATTTCAAGTGAATCCCAATGTTCTCCATCGAAGTATACTAGATCTCATACACAAGCTCCTGTTATGTTTTTGTTTGGATTACATTCGGTTTTGTTCCCTCGTTTGTCTTCACCTGTTCTCGTCATCCGGGTCGTTGGTGTTAACCAATCAGCTCCCTCAACCCTTTGTGTCTTGCCCAGGTGTTTCTTGTTGTCTCATCACTGTGCTTGTATTTAGTTCTCTGGGTTCTCTCAGTCTTTGTTGGCTCATTGTGTGTTTCTGTGTGCACCTGTCATGGTTTGATTCTGGCATAGGTTTTTTTTGTTACTTTGGTTTCCTGTGGTTTTCGGGACTTTGTTTGTATACTTCAGTCAGTTTTTCCAGTGTATTCCTGCAAGTATTTTTGTTAATATATTTTGATGAGCCCGCCCTGCTCCTCCAGCCTCCCTGCTTTTTGGGGTCCTCGACCTACCATCACACAAAACATGTTTCATTATTTTATGACTGTAGAAAAATTTCAAAGACACTCCCAAAAAATGAAAAAAGCAACATTTCCAACTTTGCAATTGGAAATGGTAGTAGGGTATGATGGAAAATATGGCTATAGTGTCACTGTCGTGTGAGAAAACACTTATGTTCATTTTTGTCATTTATTTATTTTTTACTTAAAGGAGTGTTTCAGACATCCCATTAACGTTAAAGTTCGGGAAAAAAAAGACAAAAATGGACATGCGTTTTTCACAGTCGATCACTCATGCAAGGTGCAGTAATGTTGTGAACGCAAAACTGTGAATTCCCCAAAAATGCTAATATGATACAAGGGCTTCCCTCAAACTCAGCAGTTGGTTGTACATTATAAAATGCTGTAAAAAAATAAAAAAATGCACAAATACGCTCGACCTTTGTAAGTATAATTGGATAACAAGATGGATATACCTGTGTGTGTGTGTGTGTGTGTGTGTGTATATATATATATATATATATATATATATATATATATATATATAGAGAGAGAGAGATACAGTACAGTATATATGTATATATATATATATATATATATATATATATATATATATATATATATATATATATAGTACACTACATCCTTAATATTGGAGGAAATGCAAAAGCAAGAAAATAGCTCTGGTTAGGGACGCAACCAGATATTCCATATTCCACACGGACAAGTGGTGAAAGAATGATGAAATACGAATGCACTAATTAATGTCTCTAAAGAGAAATATTCTGAATTGCCTGTCTGGAAATGCTGAGTGCTCACTAGAGCAGAGGATGAACTGAAGTGGAGGAACACACTGATAACAGAGCGTGTACAATGATGATAAGCCTCATCACCACAGTTTCTTTGCACAAGCTTATGAATATGACAAATAGATGAGAATTAGAGGTGTCAAGCAAATGCAGGAGATTGTTCTTTTTCTTTCCAAGTGATGTGTTTGTATTAGTGCTCGAAAACTGCCCAGGAGAGGGCGCCTTTTATTCAATTGATTAGCCGTGCGCACACACTCAATGTCAAGTTAATCAACTAACTCAGCTGCAATAACAATATTTTTGCGTAATTTTTGGGGGGTAAGTCCTTTTGCTGCTCTTCAGTTATTCATGACATTTCCAATGCATGTCATTACACCCTGTATATCTGATAACATGATAAGATGTCCACTGTAGTAACCGCTGTCCCTAAAAGGGTTAATGAGAACCAAAGTCTTAGTCAACACTCAATCCTGTAATCACCATTCCTCGAACTGTGTTTTAATCTGAGAGTTACTCATATGCAAGGTGTTTTATAAAAACAAGATGCCGAGATAATTGTGATGACTGGAGGCAAACTAATTTGACCAAATCAAATATGTTTTCCCATACATGCAATGATACATTTGATTGCCATTATTTAATCAAAAGTAAAATTTAAAACTGCAGCCCAGTTTACCTTCACCGTTTTAAAGCTTTAAAACCTCAATTCACAGCAAGTTTCCAAGGCTCCCCCGGCAAGGTTGTCGCAACCTATTCGTCGGCCTTTGTGTCACGTCAGAGAATGCTATGTGCATACACCAAAGCTTCGAGGTAGAAAACATCAGTTCAGAAATTCTGTCATACACAGAAAAACAACAGGGAGACAAAAAAAAAACTTTCTGCAGGGGCAGATGTTGCTGTGATGATAATACAGCCACAATTCAAAGAAATGAGCAAACCAACGCACAGACACATTGTTTTGCATATCAGCAACAAAAGAGAGGTTTTGTTTGCAGGAAGGAAGAGCCGCATTCAATCAAACTGTAGTCGAGAAGTAGGCCTATATTATTAGGAGGACTGCAGTCAGGTACTAAAGTATATTTTCTTTTTCTTCACTCTCATCAGCAAACTCTTCACACCTGTAACAATGTGAACAAGCCCGTCACGATCATTAAATTACTTGCAACTAAGACCTATATTATAAAACATATAATTCTTGATATGTTGTTTTTATTTGTCAAAAGTTAAAAATTGATTTCTCTTTACTGAATCCTCTTTGGCTCATTTGTTTTTAATTCATGATGGTGTTTTGTTGGCGGCCCTCGTGAGGACATCCGTCTCAGAAGTCCGGGGTTTGAATCCGGGCACCGGCCTTTCTGTGTGGAGTTTGCATGTGCCCCTGTGGGTTTTCTCCGTGTACAGTACTGTTTTCCTCTGAATTGTCTTGTGAGTGTAAATGGCTGTTTATCAATGTGTGCCTTGTGATAGGCTGGGAACCAGTTCAGGGTGTACCCCGCCTGCAGCCCCAAAAGCTAGGACAGGCCCCAGGATGCCCTTGAAGATGAGCGTTTTGTTATTTGTAAAAATAGTGAGACTTTATTATTATGTAAGTTAATATTCAATTCCATTAACACGCACACACACGCATTTACAAAAAGTGCCAAAAATGTATCCCGTTGAGTTACGGTATCAACCGGGAATCGGAACTGAACCAGTTCAAACATGAATGGTACCCATCCTTCCTCCATGGAATACATACAACGAGATAAGAGTAGTAGAAGCAAGTTGCGACTGAGCCCTATTAAAATAACTCATTTTTCACAAATAATTACAAATATCTGCTTTTAAGAAGTGTCATATTGCCTGTATGCATGTGTTCCTACACTGTTTGTGTGTGCCTATTCATTATTTGATGGATTACCACTACCGGAAGTCGTGAGCATGTCAATGGTATTTGACATTGACTTAAGCATTAGCACTTGTGATTTTTTTAACAAAGCATGTGTTGCATTTCAATATCCAATAATAATAATAATAATAATAATAATAATACATTTTATTTATAAGCGCCTTTCAAGACACCCAAGGACACTTTACAATAAGAAAAACAATAAAACACAATACGGGTTGAGCAGCGGCAGCCAAACGCGCCAGCGTTCATGTGTAATTATTTCTGCTGTGTGTTCAGTTTTGCAATAAACCAATCGGGGCATCATTAAACAGTTTGAAGAACACTCAAGAAGGGCAGAGTGAACGTTTTCCGCGCGCAAGCAACATGATGCATTCAGGGCAACATCAGACAACTTGCAAGCATACCGCGCCTGCCGGTCGGCACATTCATTATTTTTCTTCGAATGTTTGTGAGAAGCCAAAATAGAAATTACAATTACATTTCAATTCATTGTCCAGCCCTACCCATGACAACACATTAAATTGTTCTTATTGTCACATCTATTTTTGGGAGGTTATTACCTGCATTCCTGTTTGGGAAGATACAGCAATGCTTCTGCAGAATGGCTGGCAACACCTGTGAGGAAACGTGAAAAAAGTAGTCCGTATTAGCAACTCCAAGCAGAGAAAGATTGACAACAAGGTTGCCATGAATTTCTCCTGTGTGAGTCCATTGTTATCTTTTACAGGATCATCCAAGTCGCTGACCACCAAAGTCCTGTTTCCAGTTTCCAAAGTTTCTGTCTGCAGTCACACTCAATGAGCTTTTGAATAGTTCATGAAAAGTACATACAGTAAAATATACTGTATTCTTGATGTGGTTCGATAAAACCGCAATGGGGTGGGCATATTTCAAATTGGATTTTCATTATGTATCACTTCAACAAGCCTTCGGAACCAGCGAGTTGAAACAGCAAATACAAAAGCCAATTATTGAACTGTTCACTTGCCGGAGGCTCCACATTCTACTCAATAATGAAAGCTTAACACATTTTCTCTTGGGTAATCTAAAATTGTAATTGATATAAAATACCGTTTTAGCTGATACTAATCTGGCCCCTGGAAGACGTCTGAAAAGGGGGCAGTGCAGAAGTGGACAGTAAAGAAAAAGGGTGTAAATTGCTTCTAAGGTCACTGGATTGTTTGACTTATATGCGCGTCACTGACAGTCAATATTAATTGAGTTCCAAAGGCTTTCTAACAAAAAGAAGCCCAGAGAAGAAATAACGTAGCTCAGCATTTGCTATCAATTTCCCCCTTTGTCCTTGCCACTGACTGACAGATCCAGAAAGATTACAGAAGAAATATCAAAATACCCATCCGACTCCTGTGAATGTATTGCTAACATTGCTCTACACTGACTCTCGGAAATCTCATGTACTTTACTGCTAGCTGAGAACGAACTAGATAAGTATCCCCTTTAATTAAGCTAAAGCTGTGAGGTACCTCTCAAGAGAAAGAGTAGACCAGACTGAACGGAGATGAACCCAAATGGCTTGTCCCGAACCATCAAATTATTTTCTTTCTCTTACGCGGGATCGGTTTGCATTAGCGGCAGCCTAAAAAGGAAAGTCTAGACTTCTCTCTCCCCAGCCACTTCATCCAGTGCTTCCGGGGGGATTCTACAGGTGTTCCGAGGTCAGCCAAGAGGCATATGCCATTTCCCAATTTCAAGTTTTGTCCCTTTTTATGTCTTGGTGATCTTGTGAAACGTTAGAAGTCGTATTGTCCAAGTCCTGTTCTACTGAAAGTCAACACAAACTGAGAACGCACTGAATGCCTGGATGTTGTTCTTGTGTGCTAGCTTAAACCAAGGATGCACCAGGTTGGTGACTTGTAAAGAGTTGGCTGCGAAAATATTTCAAAATGCATTTGAAAGGTTTTTCTCACCCCCTTTATCATTTTGGGCAAATACGAGGAGCAGTTCAAATATAATGTTCTATTTACCGGACTTATAGTTCATATTTTTTATTATTATCAATTATCACACACACAATATATAGTGTATTATGAAACATCTATTGAAATGCATCGTACAGTACGTATACATAACATACGTTGCAAATTGAAACACCCAAGGAACATTCATCGATTCTAACCAGAGTTTATTTATTAGGAAAAAAAAAACGTTTGAATTTTTTTTTAAAGATGCCATCGCATCGAACCGAAATGTTCTCCTTTGGAATATAATCAAGAAGAATGAATTTGATTATAGCGTATCATATACTGTACCATAAGAGCTGAAAACATCCTTTTGAACTAAATCTCCAGTTTTCGGATGGAAGCACAGCTCACCCATTCAACAGTAATGTGATACAGCAAGAGAACATCTTTCTTATCTTATTACTACGACAGTGTAAAGATTGCCTCCGTGACGTTTCATAGGTCAACCCGGCCACAAATTTCACTTCAGTAGTCAAGTGTGAAACAAGTGGTGGCTTCTGGTGAAAAGTTGCTATGTGGCGATGAAAACAATTCAAATTGATGCTGGTTGGCAGCGATGTACTGTACCGGAGGAGTGAGGAGAACAAACTGTCAGTTCCTCATCTGTGTCTCAGACACACAGAGCTGTCGCTTGCCTTGTTAAAAGGATTACAGACAAGCCATCTAATTTTACATACATCAGTGCTTCAGGCGTCGGTGTTTTGTCTGTTCAAGCGGGGAGGATTGATGACAGACACAAATAGAAAACACGCACGGGCAATCCCAGGAACACATAACTGGGACATTTATATTTAGGGGTGCTGAAATGCAATTAGTTTCCTCACAGTCATCATCAATATGAAAAGACAGATCATTTGAATCACTTTTTATGAAAAGGCACATTTTACATGAAGTGCACACACGCTCATGTCTAAACTGCGTATATCGCAACTAAGGGATTTTAATAATTGATTATGACCAACTAGTTTACTTAAGTATGATCAATTTTGCAAGACGTCTCGAAAAAAAAAGAGATCCTCAAAGATATTTCAAGTGAAGCTCTTGGAAATGGACTCACACTCTTCAAATAAGTTAGCAATGTTCCATCATTGGCAGCACGGTTAGCACGTCCGCCTAACAGTGCAGAGGTGCAGAGTTTGATTCCGGCCCGGCCTCCCTCTTCAAAAGTCAAATTAAGAAACATCTGGCAAAGTAACAGTTGGATGTTCAAGAAAACTTTTAATGTTGTTTATAAAATGATGTGTTAATTGATGACAGGGTTTAATACAGAAATTTGCAGTTGGGCTCGGTCCCTACTGAAGTGTATAGCGGCGATGCTATTCTTCAATATCTCAAGTACACTTGGATCTCTGTGGACTATTTTTGCTTTGGTTAGACAATTGTAATGACATCATACTAATTTCCTTCGCAGTAATATATTGATTTTTGGTGGAGCCAGACAGTAGCTTGTGATACAATGATTGTATTTTAAGACAAAAGGGACCTATTAAAATGACAACAAAGTACATGTGGTGTAGCAGCAGAAACACACTTGTGCAGGGTTAAGAGTCTGAAAATAGAGCTTGCTAAATGTTTCAGGACTAGCTCCTCTCCACTCTCGATCAAAATGGCATCACTACTCACATACATGTGGACTTTCAGCCTTGCTTTGCATCTTGAAACAGGTCGTAAGAGCCTTATCGTGTCCCTGTCAGGATGGCAAATGTCCACGCAAGCCTTGTATTGATAACTTTGAGAGAGCACGGGTGATGTCATCAAAGTTTGTGCTTCCAGAGTGCCTACTTCGGGCAGTAAAAGGGTGTTTAGCAATCTATTTTTGTCTTCTGTTCATCAAACATCTGTGCTATTTTTTAATTATGTCCTGCTCCTTTTATGTAACATAAAAGCCTTGGAGGAATGATTACACTTAAATATGAAATATAGATATCCATCCGGATAGGGAAAGGTAGAAGTTGGGCAAATCTTAGTGGTGATGTTTGACAACACACACAGGTCAGGTGTCATGTATGTATTTCAGTCATCCTACAGTGCATGGACTGTTGTCACAAAAGAGATTACATTTGAAACCTAAAACAAACAAAGAGTTTTGATCAACCAACACCTTCACAAAAAGATCTTATGGCGTCTGCTTTGTTCTGTGTGTGAGAAGAGGCCGGAGTTGTGCTCATACAACTAAAGTCAGCTTCACCGTGAATTTGTGTCTGCTCACAAGTCCCTGAGCATCTGACAGTTCCTGGTTGGGAAGAACATCATCGTGCTGGAGAAACCTCCCTACTCAGCCTCTCCAAGTCTGTCTTAAGGTGGGTCAACAAAGGGGACCTGGTCTGAAGACGTGGATGACATTGAGATGGAAAGGTGCGGCTGATGCAGGAAGAATGCTTGCGGATTGCATAAAGGCCCTTTTTTTCCCTCTGTCTCAGGTTGACTATGGGTTGATATATAGGTCATGTATATTGCTCATACACTAATAGACCATCATTGTTGATAATTGTGTGATTGGAGAGTTTTACTCTGAATGTTCCAGAGCTCCTGTTTTAATGTCAGTGTCATCTTGAGAATAATAATGCTGCCCCGAGGTAATGTCACCATGGAGATCTGTGTGAATCCATTTTGACGCATGTTTCAAGACATAATTAATCAACATTCAATTCCAACAAATTCTATTCAATCCCCTTATTGATTTTCAGGTCCATCCCTCATCTAAATGTACCTTAGCCTCAAGAGTAATACCATCACGCTTTAAAACAGACACATACACACACGGGAACCTTAACTACCCTTTAAAGTTGTACAGTTCAGATTTCGACCCAGAATTACTGTAAAAGCATACATATGTTGTAACATAAAACTTAAAAGTTTTAAGAGAAACCTCAGTTCACTGAAGGTATTTTGTTTTTTCTTTGGATTTTGATGGCTTATTTGCAAGACTTATTCCAAAGGTTTGTGGGAAATATGGGGACTCATTCAAAGTGGAAAAGCAAATGACAGTCGAATTGTTGTTGAGGTGAGTGGTTGGGTGAAGTATTTCTTCTCGCCAGGTCTAGACCATCGGTACAGGCAGTCATGGGGACTAGTGAGAGACTAACTAAGCAACATAAAATTAATCATTTTTATATTTTATAGTAAAGTACTTCTTGTTACGGTGTGGACAGGTACGACTACTAGAAAATAACACCACAAAGGTTAATCGCGTGAGTAAAATTTACCCAAGTAGTACTTCAATTAAGCTGATATTCCCCCTTATTTTTAACACCTCAGTGATAATGATGTCAGGTGATGTGACGATGGCAGCAAGCACTGTCATCACAGTGTGTGCTGTGTATGGTGTATGTTTGCTATGCTGAAGCTGCCATTCCTACACCATATAACTTTGTCTTCCCATGTCTCAGAAAATCTGCTGGAGCTTACACATATATCCAAATAGACAAAGATAAAGAATGAAGATCATCATTCTCAAACAGCAAAAGAAATAGGCACTACGAGTGAGCTTATCCTGTACTTGCTTTACCAGAATGCAAGTGGGAATAGCATGTTTTAAAAAAAAGCTGCAAGCTATTATGCAACCTGTTTATTGCACATTTGTAGAGGTACAAAATCCTCAATTCATGCAAAGCCTATTTTGTGACACACTCTTATTCAGTCCTGGCAAGGACTCACTAATCATTGAAGCATATCCACCCACGACAACTACAGCGTGCAGGGAAGAAAATACAGGGTTCTGTTAAAGAAGTTAACCTTGTACTCAGCAGGCTTCTTTCAGACTCAGTTGCTCCTCATCCACACCTCCTCCCCATGAATTGATGTATTTGCAGAAAGCTGAGGGATGGTAATTCATGTCCATCCGGTTTTAAACAAAACACCTGCGTTTTTGTATTTGAATCAAAATGATTGAGACATTAGCGATGCTCCCACAGTTCAGTCGTATAGAATTAAGGGTACAAGCAATGCAAGTGTCTCGTTATCTAATTAGATCTTGAATCTTACATATATTTCTAATCATACATATGCACAACCCATTCTGAATTATATTTTTGTGCATCTGATAAAATACCTCATGCACATGACCACATTTTTGTGATGCAATGTGAACACAAAGATTACCATGAAGGAGGGAGGGAGGAGGGTGATTACCTTCTTAAAAGCTGGCATTCTAGGTGGTTCCTCCTTCTGCAAAGTCGCTTCACATGTTGAAATCCCAAGCCAAGTTCGGAAGGCACGTTAAAGCCAACTCAGCCAAGTGATGATGCTGAGCCACGAGGTGCACTCGAGTTGTCTCCTCATTCTTCCCCTCCTCGCTCTCGCCCTGCAGCTGGCTCGACGAATGTTATTCCAGCATCCAAACACCGGGGGGGCTGTGGTGCATAATACAGAACTGTCATTCATAAGTTCTCGGCTCCTGTACAGCAATTTACATTGACCAAATAATCACCTGTCCAATATATTTTGGCCGGGGGGGACAAGTGTTTTTTGAAAGGTGATCATTGGGATCACATATTGTACTGAGTTGTCTCATCAAAGTATAGTTGTTGACATCTAGTAGCATTCATGTATGCACTTGCCTTACACGCCGAATCATAGAACGTATGTGACACATACTATTATCGCATATATCGGTGCTATAAAGTAGGCAGAGCTTTTCTTATATGGACGCCAGCATGCAAATGCTAATACAGTATGTTGAAGGTTGTTCCGGTCCCGGCTTGTTGCCACTTCAGTCCTTCGCTGTCATGATGATCGGGTGATGGGGGGGACGTGTCACACCCTCGCCAACTAGGCACAAAGGCTACTGTTTAGGTTGGTTGAATATAACGCATGGTGTTATTTCATTTGTAAGTGTGTCTAAAATATAGTCGTGTGGCAAGCTAATGCTAATGTTTATAAGGTTGCTCGAGAGTTAGCTAAGTTAGCTAGCAGTCTTCTCGACACTACTACGCGACAAGTCACAATTTATCGTCTTCGCTTTCACGCAGTCCAGCTGACATGGCACACAGGAAAGAAGGTATGTATCACACATGATTAACTGTACTACATGCCACGAGCGTGTTTCGTTTGTATTAAGTGGCTAGCTAACTTTGCTAGCTAGCCATGTTTGGAGCTTCTGACTGTAAACAAATGCACGTGTTTCTCTGTCTTAAGCTTATCGCCGAAATTAAATGGAAATGCATAGACAGAAGAGTTCCAATTTTGACTTGCAGTCACTGCAGGTAATGCAATGTTACTGTGAAATACACGCACAATCGACTTGATTAATGAATTGCGACAACGCAATATCTGCCCTTTGGTAAAGTAGTTCGGTAAACAACAGGATATCTCATAAAAATAACAACTCCGTTTGACTGCAGTGGTTCTCGTTCTCCCCCCAGGACTTGCATTCCGCTACTGTCGCCAAGTCACGACCCAAATAATTGTTATTTTTTAATTATCAGTGCAATGACAGAATAACACAGACCTGATATTTTAACTTCAGCGAAATACCACATTAGTGGTTTGCCTCCCTTTTAAGAAAAAAACGAAATGCGAACGATTATCCTAAAACAACAACCTAAATATGTGTTTATGGTTATTTAATATGGTTATTGTTTCCGTCACATCTGACAAGAGCAAAAGAAGGCTGTGCTCGAAATATAGTTTGCGCCACCCTCGTTTCCTTTCATGCCTCGCTCACATTCGTTATTTTTACCTTTTATCAATAAATAAAATCACCATTTAAAAACTGCATTTATGTTTACTTGGGTTATGCGTCTCCGATATTTATATTTGTTTTGGTGACCTGATACATTAAAGTGGTGCAAATTATGCAAAAATGAAATAATTAGTAACAGTGCAACTTAATGTGTTCTTTCATTAAAACTGTGAGTCACTTGCCCTGAGTATGAGATGAACAATTTGTAATAGAACATGTGCATTCCGCACAGTATTCCAGTCCAAGGTACTCCAGAAGCTTTACCCTGCAGCCCCTAAATTGGAGAAGGAACCCTCCCCATCATGCATACTAGCAGATGCTTTGGTAAAGAAAAAACAAGTGAAAAGAAAAACTCAGCAGGATATTCCTCACAGTAAGATTCGTTGTATTTCTTGACTTTGTGTGTAGTTTGCATTACTTCTTGTTTGATGATTAATATGCTCTATTGGGGCTTATGGTGAAACTTTTTTTTTTTATATAATAGGTAATGCAACAATGACACCAAGTGCAGCCATTCGAAGAAGAAAAATGTACACGGTTCTACCTCCTCCTGAAGACTTTGATGGAGAATCGGTGAAATGTGTTACATTATCAAAGCTTGAGAGCACAAAGAGTGGGGAGGGCCCATCTGGTAAGGCAGTGATAAACTTCTATTGATGTGAATTTGTGATTTGCATCATAATGATAAATTGGATTTACAAAACACCTTGAGGTGGCCTCGGTTCTTGAGTACCAGTCAAGTATTTCACTCTGTAAAACTGAGAATTGTTTCTTAGATGCAGCACATATGGTCTTTTAAGCCTGCTGGTCAGATGTTTCATGGAAGAAATTAATTGATCACTGAAGCTATATTTCATCAAATGTGATGTTTTTTTAATGGTGATAAAGTGGTGTGCTGCGTTTGTCTCTCTTTGCACAAATCACATTTTAATTACAGTTTAATTACAGTGGTGGCTCATTTCACAGCTCACTGTGCTTATCATCTAACTTAATGTTGACCCCCACCTGACGTTAACTCAATGAACAGGACAAAATTAGCTGGCAAAACAGCTTCTGATGGTCGATTTTTGAATATTTTTCTCTGATTTCACTTGCCACCATATTAGGTACGCCTGTGCAATGGGATTAAATGGTGGTGCCAATCAAAATAAATCATTCATTTTTACAGTGTCCGCTTCAAGTGAATGAAGATTCAAAAGGTGTACATAATCTGGAAGTGTATGTCAGAGTGGTTTTGATTAGATACATAAAGAAATGATTAAAATGGAATCTGTAAAACTGTGATTTGGGTTGCCTCTTTTTGCCATATTGTTTTCCCTATATTGTTGTGCTGTACTGTATTATAATCTGATGTTTGAAGATTTTATTTATGGCCATGACTCAATCCGTCCAATTTTTTTGCTTTGAGGTTAAATGACTGATGCTTTTTGATAAAAAAAAATCAATAAAACAATTTCTTATTTATGTCCTTCAGAACATGACATACAGGAGTGCAGTCAAGAGCTTGAGCAAGAGGTCGAAGCAAATGAACAGAAAAGAAGAAGGAAGAGAAGGAAAGGGAGACGAAACCTTGATGCGGATAAAGACTGCACAGTTTCAACTATAGTGTCGAGTTTTGTTCAGATTGGGACGCTGATGGATGAGGAAGGCGTGCGCATAAGCCGGAACAAGAAAAGGAAACTGAAGAAGAAACGGCACAAAGAGAAAATGCTCTCAATGGGTTTGATGCCTCGGGCTTCTGCCCTGGAGTTCACATACCAAAGAGAAAATGAGGAAGAGGAGGAGGAGAAGGAAGAAGAAGATGGGATGAGAGCTGCTGAGGTGGGAGATTTCCTCAGGACCACAATGGAAATCTATAAGTCAGACTGTGAGTGCTGAGCTTTGTTGATCAAAATCGGTACCGGTATGTTTATTGACTGTGTTGGACACTGATTAAGGCAGTTCTAAATGTCCACACAGTCTCACGGTGGTTTATTCAATTATAAATTTGATAGTGTTGCACCAATTAATGGGGCGTCCTGCGGTCATTTAGCTTTCCTGCACGGGAAGAAGCTTCCTCACCTGCCTGGTGTGTTGGAGGATCTTTTGAGCGGCATCGCCAGCGGAAGCAAGCCCGCCTCTCTCTTGACACATCTTCACATTCTCAAGCGATGTATTCAACACAAGGACACAAACAGACTGGGAAAGGCACTGCAGGACCTCAGCAACACTACCCTGATGTCCGCAGGTTAGTTATTTAGATGCTGTAGGCGTCAAACTCAAAGTCAGATCCAGAAATTACCGTTTTTTTTTTTTTTGTAGCCCGCAAAAGCTTGCCGCAATTATTCCTTGAATTCATTCAAAAGCCATTAAATGCAAGTGCCTAGCCATTAAATGCAAGTGCCTTCGTGTGGTATGATGGGCTAGTGTTGTCACTCAGGCTGCCATAAACAATTATTTTGCTGGGCTAATAGTCACCGATAGTTGTCGTAAATAGTCAACCCATCGGGATCATTTGTAAATTACATTTGCAGTTTGTTTTTTCCCCCAAAGATTTACTCTGGGTCGATTTGTCTTTAATTTTATGTGCAATACAGTTTGATCGTTATTTAAGAAAAGTTGTTATTTTCTGATACCGTGTTTGTATTTTTGGGTATTTAGATAACTTGTGTTTCAGTAATTTATTGAGTATTTAGGTGACTTTATTTAGGAAGTATCTACCCATATCTAGGAGTATTTTCATTACTTTTAGGGAGTATTTTAGTACATTTTGAGAGTATTTCAATCATCTTTGTGCCGAATTCCAGCAAATGTAAGAATGTTTAGGTCACTTTTAAGAAGTGTTTGAATACATCCAGCATCGTTTAGGTCACGTTGTAGATGAACACATGGGCCTACTACGCAGCTCTATTTTAATGTTGGTAATTTTTAATGTGGTATTTAGTCTAAATGGTTTGAGAACCACTGCTTTAAATGATCACAAAATGTGCGAGAAAAGATGAGAAAACAATGTGTGTTGGAAAATACTTGAACTTGACATGTGCATGAACTATAAAATAATGAATAATAATTATGAGATACACAGCATTTAGGCGAGATATTCTAAGATGCTGGAGTGTGTCTTGTACAACTTTCAGAGGTACATTTGTGAGGTATGGGGTCCTAATTTATCACAAATCCGTTTGGTGGGCTTGAGGTCAGGGCTTTCAAAGTTCTCCCTACGCCAAAAAACTCTGGCTTGTAGGGAGCACTGTCACACAGGAACAGAAAATGTTCTTCCTCAAACTGTTCCCACAGAGTTGAAAGCAGAGAATTGTCCAAAATGTCATGGTAGGATGAAGACATACAGTAAGCTTCGAGGGAACCAACGGGTCTAATCCAACCGCCGACTGATTAATGTTATTAAGAGATCTCCGTCACTCGTGTTGTTCCAAGCACGCTCCAAAATAGATGCTCAGCAACATCATCGGCACGTCCGTGCAAGTTTGTGCTTGTCTTTGTCAGCCCGTGCTTGCCACTCATGCTGTACACACTCACACCTCTGTATGGTTCACCTCAGTAAACCTGCCCTGACCTGCCTCAAACTGCCCTCCTCATCCTTCACTTGCACATACATGCCTTTAATTTGCAAAAACATGCACTTGAACTGAACCACGCATCGCACACATTGACACCTGTTACTTGCCCTTAACTCTTTGTCGACGGCCAATGCACACCAAGCCCGGAGGCACGTTTTTATCCGAGCGTGATTGGTTAAATGGTTTCTAAATAGGATTAGCAGGGCCCTGTCAAGGGTCCACTTGTGTGTCTTAGAAGACTCAAACAAGGAGAGTCAAACCTCTGAATGCACGTCTGTCCATCCACATGAGCAGGATGGGGCCTTTTGAAGTCCACTCTGTTGCCAAGCTTGCCGTCGGCTTTTTTCCCCCCTCCCTTTCCTCTCCGTGCACCTGCTCCACAACTGCATGAAAGGCGCTCAAACATGCCCACGGTCTTCACGGCGCATGAGTCATTCTTGTGTCAGTGTTTCATAATGCAACTCCCCCAGCAGATTTGATCAAAGAAGCAGTCTATGAAACAAACTCAGAAAAGGAATCTCCAAATGTTCCTTTTTTTTTTTGTTGCTTGTGAGGATTATAGAAACCTATTGACTCACTCTTTTCTCTCTCTCTTTCTCTCTCTCTCTCTCTTTTAAGGGAATGCACTGACCTTCACATCACATTCATGAATTTTGAAATTCTGAACATACCATCTTCTAACTCAATCCACTTCAGTTTAGTTCAATCCAATAACCCACGTGTCTGTGGACAAGCGCTCTGAGAGCAAGTCCCCAACAGCTCTCCCCTTCAGCATATTTTTCTGCGCCGCAGAGTTCCTCCGATAAACCACTTAACTGGTCCACACCTAATGTTCATTTTATGCACACCGAAATAGAATTCTCTCTGACCTTTTTTTTCCCCATTAATGTTGCCAAGCAAGTACTGTACTTATCTGCCTCAAGATGCATTCTGTTCAAGTACCACACTTTGTTGTCTTGTGTTTGTTTCAGAGGAAACAACTGCGGTTGCCACATTGTTCCGTTACTGGATGACAGACATTCTTCCCATGAATGGAGGCAATGATACTGAACTCTCTGAGAAGCTCAGTCATACACCAAGACCGTGTCAGGATTAACTATGTTAGTTTCATATCGCCATGCTAATAACATAACTGCCGGACTACATTTTTTTTTTACCAGATCGATTTTCATAGGGAATGACTTTCCATAGTCCAGTGCAGATATTGCAGACAAAATTATATTGGAGCGTTCATATTAAAAATGTGTGTCTTGAGTCACCCTGTGATTCGATATGAATGTTTTGGCTTTGTGTAATTTGTGGATTTTTCTCCCTCTCTTACAAGAATGAAACAAAGCTTTTTGTTCACCCCAATTAAGAAACTTCAGTTGTATTGATCTGTTATTTACCTCATTGTTGTTTTTTCTATGCTGTTCAAATTAATGGAACTTTCTAACACACGTCTGTCATGTCTTACCCCCAATTACCAGCAAGGTAAATGCCAGCACTGCTGGAAGTCAGTGTTTAGTTGTTGTCATGACATTTAAAACTGGCAAATTTATCAACTATACCAACTGTCTGCAAAACACTGTTGCATTCCTTTCAAAAGACAGTCTTTGCTCATTCAGTTCCACTCAAAGGGGTGAATAATTCGGAATAAATAACTAATTTAGCAACTTTTGTTTCACAAAGACTTGTTGCCGTTATCTAACTTTATACTGAATATAGAAACACAGCATGTTGGATGCATGTTGCGCTTTGAGCACCCGCGCCTCCTGGGGAGCCTGACGCCAGTTGTATTCTATTCTGGTGCGTTTACCCAAAGCTTGTTGCCAAGGGAGGAGTTCGTGATAAGGGCAGAGCATTAACAAAGTGTTATTGTGTTGTGTTGACTAAGAGCTGGTGTCTTCCAGAATTGAACAACTTGCTCTGCGGCGAACCGAATGATCTGTTCGTGTATATAAACTGGGGGCTATACTGTAATTATATGATCACCTGTTGAATTTAGGGGTTTGCTTACCAAAAAAACGGTTCCAAGTTAAATATAATAATAATGTGCACTATATTGCCTGAATTAAGTGCAGATTATTTGATCGCCTACAATTTAGCTTGAACTGTGGCTCTTACAGATTGGGTGGTACCCATGTGGCACACAGGCGGGCACAATCAGCCCATTACAATTACTCCTGAGCTCTAGTCATGACTTGCAAAAAACACAAATGTGCCAAGGGGTCAATTTCAGTAACAGCAGGACAGGTCACGGGGTCGTGCCCACCCACCAAGTTGATCTCTAAAAACTAATAGTTTTTTTTTTTTAATCATAGTCATTATTTTGTGTTCAGAAATACTAGTGTTGAATTGTTGAGCACTCAGACTTTTTTAAAAAATCATATTTGCTGTGGCTGAACAATTTGTCTTTATATCGGCTAAATCGACATGCCAACATTCAATATATTAATACCTCCAAATCAACTATGTAGGTTTTCCCTACTTGAAACTGCATGTGGCACTCAATTTTAAGCTTGCCTTATAACGCAACGCAAAGCCAGCCGATCCCGGCCGCCGTGATACGTCAGCTCAAGCCAACCGATGACAAATGTTTCCTGGCTGAAATCTTTGCATGCTGTGATTGTCTGAGGCGTAATCATGTATGCGCCACAAAATTCACAATGGGGTGACAATTGCCCCATCACCTGAATCCCATCAGCATTGTATGCCATTGAATATGTATGATGTTATCGTGACATCAGTTCCCACATTAAGTCTGAATTTTTTTGAAGAATATACTTTGCGCCTTCTGTTTGCCTACGGTAGGATCTGTCTTGGTTGTGTTTACTTCTTAGTCCCCCGCATGCCAAGTCCTGTAATCTCATTAGAGCACCAACCGCCAAAGCCTGTTATAAAAGGAGACATTATCAGAGTAGACAAGCCTGCTTTGAACTAGACAGGTTGAAGTGATCGCACACACCGGGGTACAGCCTCTGTTGACGGGTTTCCCCTCCTGGGAGTCCAGGACGGGGAACTGCAGAAACCCGGGTCTTTGTCTGTGCATCAACAGCATTGGCAAAATGTTTTTCAGACTCTCAATACTGACTCCAGGCTACATCAGGTTGCTGCAGGTGAGATTGAATTGTTCTTGTGTTTGTATTAGCTGTTTATTCAGGCAGGTAGAAGAGTGACTGCTAAATAAAGGTCCTATGTGGCCTTTGTGCATACAGAGGAGTAGTTCGATAAGACTGATGTAATCACTGCTTTCAACGTAGTGATTTTATAGGCGCATACACGGTTTAGCCGGAGGCCAAGCATACATCAACTTTATTTCACTAAGCTTTATGCTGCCATCAGGTAGCCGTTTATCTGGCTGGTGACTCAACTGCTTCAGTTCCAAATACAGTGATACGCACACACGCTGCACTATATATACACACACACACACAGTCATTCCGCGCAACCGTTTCCATAATTATAGTATGCGTTTTGTTTTAGCTCATGTCACATAATTACCTTGTCTGTGACACAAACAATGAAGAAATGTAAGCCTGTGACAGCCCGTTGAGTTGTCAATGGCGATGAGAATTGGGTGAGTGCGCTTCAGGAATGGCTTTTTAACTGCCTGTGACGCAACTGTTTTGGAAAATGAGGTTTCAATTATTTGCTCTGCGTTGTTAGTGTGAGTCTGCACAAGTTTGTCCATGTTGCAAAATAGAGTATAATATAGGAAAAGAGAGACAGGTGGGTCCTATTCTCATAGTCATTACGGGAGAACTGAAATGGGCAGAAGTCTGAGGTGAGAGTCGTGTCATGGAAAACTGTTTGTTAAATAAGCTATGTAATAACCTGGACTCACTGAACCTCAAACTAAGATTATCCATCGATACATATACCTTGAACTAGTACATAATGTTGAATTTTTCATGATGCATTAGGTTGATAGCTTGCAGGCAACTTGTCGCGCTCCGTCAACAGAGTTGTCGTCTTTCTTCTCTTAGACCCAGGCCTACCACAATGTGTGTGTGGTGCGTCCACCCGAGAAGACCATGCCTGGCATGGCTATGCTTCTCGGGGCCGTGGGGATCGGGATGTGCGGGTACAGCTCCAGGCAATTGGCTCTCAACCATCGACCTTCCAGCCGTGTGCTACAGAGTGTTGGCTCGCGTACCGATGCTAGCACGGCAGGCGCAGCGGCGCTCAGGAGCCCCTTCCTGGATGCTACCCGCAAGGCTGGAGCCTGCCAGGAGATCCCACCTCCCTCCTTTGTGGCCCAAAAGTTTGTTTAAAAGAAGCTCATTGGTCCGGTAAAGATTGGCCACGATGGGATGACTTTCAGTAACCGCACTGGCGCGTGTTGAAGATTGTAGCTATGCTGGCCCATTGTGTAAATGAGGCCCATGTGCTCTCTGATGACATGGAAGTGGAGTTATCTGAATAGTCAACCTTTGTGGGCGGAACGTTGAATGTTTGATTAGTTCTCTGGAGTCCTTGTAGTTCTTTAAAATGTGTTTTCCTCTCTCACAGCAGTGCGATAGTCAGTGACTATGTGAGTACTCTGCCGTTTAAACGCTGTATACTGATATCAGAAATACTGAATGGAGCAACTATAGATTTAATTTCGAGTCCTTGGATGAAATTGATTGAGGAATGGCAGTGATCCTTCAAAGACAGCTGGTATACTTAAGTTTCTTAATGGCATCGCCACCCAAAACGGAAGTAAAAGAACAGGTAATTTAGCAGCCCGTCCCATGATACCTGTGACGAGAGAGGCGCTAACTAATCTCGAACAAAGCCTTTACGTAAAACAACCAATTAAGGACAATGTGGAGGTCAGTGCTTGGCATTGTGACTCAATTACTAGCCCTCTAAGAATAGGCGACTAATTGAGTCACAAAGCTTGGTCAGAATGATGAAGTACAGCACGAGGGAGCGGCGCTTTGTTGATTAGGCCAGATTATGGGATGGTGGCACGCAAGGTGGGTAGCAGAGTCTAAAATCTGCAATTTGTATACCAATTAACTCACACAGGTGGGAAGCCACACTCTAAATGTATGTGGTTTAGAGTCCCTCCATTCTAGCACCTCATAGACAGACAGACCCTGTGCCCCCAAACCGTACCCTTCTCCCTGCAATGCCCACCATTTTTCTCTCTGTATGCATGGGTGTGAATATTACAGCATTGGTGTCTGTGTTCACCCCCCAAAAAAAAGTTGCAAAGAGAACTGGATGCAAATTGGCGAGGCATTGAGCGTGGTTGAGAATGTGTGCTGTGCCTTAGGGAGAGCACAGGGTCTAACTGTCAAATGGTTAGAAATAAAGTTGTTCCCCCCATGTGCGTGATTATAGGCTAAAGGTGGCGTGGGAAATGGTTTCTTGGTATCGTTCTTGGCGCAAGTTCCTTGCTGAAAAGCAAATCTGATTTGTGACAGGTTGGGAGTTAATTTAGAAAGATGATCATCAACCTTTTCAACTCGGTCGTGCAAAGGGAATTAAAAAAAACAACTAATGTTGGTTCTGCTGAGGGAGAATCTGTACTACATGCACGTATAGTATGTCCTACTTTTCCGACTGCACACAGAACCACTTTCATGTTAGGAGAATGCTCTCTCTGGAGTGCTTAATCAACATGTGGTGGGTTGCCCATTGTTTTTAGTCGGCATTGCACTATTGCATATTGAGCACAGAGCTTAAAGCGAACCCACTGAACTCTGTTTTTTGATTTGGGAAGGAGGAGAAGACGACTTGGATCACACCTCTATGCAGGAAAAACGTTTTGATTCGCCACTCTGTTATTAAGGATTACTGCCCATGATGTGCACTGCAAAAAGGGAATATAGAGTATTGGCAATTTCTGGATCCCCAACATGTTGTATAGGTTAAATTATATTAACTCTATAGATTTATAATGTCTGTGAACAAACATGATGTCACCTGGTCCTTTGAAATGTCAGATTTGCTCCGTTCGTTATACAAGTGAGATGTAATGAAAACAATTCATGTCAAATAAAATATTTAGCAAATTCCATGTTTTGCTGGTGTCTGCAAGTAACATTCTTTTCATGTGTGACTGCATCAATTATTGATGATGATTATTATAATTATAATAATAATAATACATTTTATTTATAAGCGCCTTTCAAAATACCCAAGGACACTTTACAATCAAAAAGAGCAATAAAACCACAGATAAAATTATAAATAATAAAAAGTGATGAGTTTAAACTGTATATGCAATTTTAAATAGGTGGGTTTTGAGATGAGTTATGAATATGGGAAGAGAGTCGATATTTCGGATGTCGGGTGGGAGTGAGTTCCAGAGTTTTGGGGCAGAGCGGCTGAAAGCTCTGCACCCCATCGTGCTGAGACGGGAAGAAGGTACACAGAGGTGGAGGGAGGCTGAGGACCTGAGGGAACGAGAGGGAACGGAAATTATCCATCCGTCCAGTCATTATCGGAACCCCTTGTCCTCATGAAGGTCACGGCCATGCTGGAGCCTATCCCAGCTGTCATTGGGCAATTGGTGGGGTACACCCTGAACTGCTTGCCAGCCAATCGCGGGGCACACATAGACAAACAACCATTCACGCTTACACGTGGCGTCCCTTGTCAGGGTTGCCCTCACAGGCCACATTTCGACCCCTGACATCAGCACTGTGAAGCAGTGTATAATAGGCACGAAAGAAAGATATTGTTTGGCTTCTTTTGGTGAACTAGTATGATTTGTCTTTTTAATATACATATTTACAAGTATCTGTAATGCACTTCGAAATAATTGCTGAGTCAGAGTGTGACTACCTATGACACAATGGGAACAGTGTGTCATTCACAACATTATGCAAATCTGATCTCAGCGTCTTGTGTGGCTACATTAGTGCACAATGGGGACGTCAGCCAGCAAATTAGAAGATGACTCAAAAAGCAACCAGTTTTTTTTTTTTTGGGGGGGAACAGCGGCAGTTCCTCTCCGCCCTCTGGTGGATGCATACAGCGGAAATCCTCACAGGCAGCCCTCGCTTTACATCGTTTTAGCGTGTCTTCTCGCCCCACGGACTTGTTAACTTCATGTTGGGATTCTTCGGAAAAACCTAACCGGAATTAAAATGTGTTTCAAGAAAGTCGATGGAGAAACTTGAAGAAGACTCGGCGAGGCAGTGCACCTGGGGAAGACGTGCTGGTGGAAGTTTCGTGGGGACGCTACCAACTAAACGGATTTTTGGATTACTTTGTCCGCTTTCAAGGGTTTGTGTCCATTTAATATCGAAGTAGTGGCATGCTATTTATTTTCCCTTAAGTAGATTGGGTAAGCGCTACTTTTCAACACTTGTCACACACTTTATAGAAATTGTATTTGTTGTTCATTAATATTAAGGGTTTCAACTACTGTACTCTGTTTTATATGTGTTCACGCATGCTCTACATTTTGGCACATTGATTGCAGTATCTCATTGAAATGCTTTAAACCAGGAATGTTTGCCGGCCCGGGATATATTTGCGTCTAAACGCAGGGTATATTTTATTTGGGATTACTGTATATTTATATATTGCGGGGTATATTTATTTATTTATTTTTTCACCCGCAAAATAATAAAGCACGCGGTTTTTGTAACCTAACAAATGCAAGTTATTGATATTGAAGCTTTTGTTATAATCTGTTTTTCATTTGAAAAATTATGTTTAAATACATTTATTTGCAATGTAGAATATGATAAATTCACACATATTTCGATGAGAGTTTAGTCACACCTTTACTAATAACTTTTTGCTTTGTCACCAGTTGCGCCAAGCTGAGATTTTGACTTTTTTTCTTTCATCATTTTTAACTGCTTATCATATGATAACCTACAGTGTATTAAATTGGGTATGAAGCAGCCCCCACTGCCTTCCATTTTTGTCTGACCCAATGGAAGTTTGGACATCCCTCCCTTAAACATGTGCAATTGCTCTGATCTTTTCCTTGATAAGATCTCTTCTTTTAAAATTGTAATGAGAAGCACCAGTCACACGTGAAGGTCACTATAGTGGGTAGGAACTAAGTTTAGAAATGTTTTAAAGAGGCTTGAAGTTACTGGGTTGTTTTACCAAAGTGATAGGACCTCATCCATCATCCGTATCTGCCGCATGTGCAGGTCATCTAAAGCGCCACTTTGATCTGGGCTGGGCAGGGGAGCAGTAAGAACCAGCAAGGCCCTTCTGTGGCCAGACTTTCTGCAGGATGGGCAGCTTTTCCAGCAAGGAGAGCCATGGACTCACCGGTGGGTCACTGACACACACTACATGCTTTGACCCTGTGCAAAAGTTGGAGAGAAGGATACGTGATGGCCAATCAGGATGAGGAAGGTTACAAAAGGGGAAACAAGTGGAACGGCTGTGCATGCGGAGGCAGGAATCTTGGCAGCCCTCCTGTGTGTTGCTCAGCGAGTGGTCATTCTCCCCGCGTCCCCATGTGATCCATTTGACCCAGCTGTGATGAATCGGCAGAATTCCCCGGGTTAGCACAAGGGCAGCGGATTAATCATTGAGGCTTAATGCTATCTGACATCCACGCTCAATCACACACAAACCTTATTATATGCACGTGCACGCACGCACACACACACACACACACACACACACACACACACACACACACACACACACACATTCATTCAGTCAATCTACCACCCATGTACATGGATGGACGAACACATTTACGTCTGCAATGAAGAAATAAAAAGGGAAGGGAGGCTTGAGGAAGTTATAAAACAATCCTCCCATTCTTTCCCAATGAGTTGCTGCATAGTTGCTGCTTTCACGTCATTTAAAAGTAAATCCCCCTTTTTTTTTAACAAGCCATGATGCTTTTGTCTTAAAAAGAAGAAGAAAGAAGGACAAGGAGATCTGGTTAGTGCTCAATGTCTTTGTGATTTGTGGCATATTCTGAGGGCCAAGCAAAATTCAATGACCCTGCAGACCCCAAAGAGTTAAGATTTTAATGTTAAATTTGGAAATTCTTGCTTCTATCGTCTGTCTGTCTGTCTGTCCCAGAATGTTGTGGTTTATTGATTTTGCTGTAATTTCCCTGTTAAATAATTCCCACCGTCATGGGCAGTTCACTGAATGGTGTTTTCAGTGATAACATGCTAGAGGAGTGACTATTAAAATATTTTCGTCCCATCATTCCTCCATGACATCATCTCCTGATGATGCAGACACTCACTTGGCCATTGTCAACTGTTTTTTCCCACTCCACTCAAACTGTATTCACACTCCCTTTCTTAAAAGTATTGCTTTATGTTTAATGTGGATGTGTTTTTGAGAACACTGATTTTGAAAGATTTTAGCCAGGAGGTTTGGTACTATTGTTTCAGGGGAGCAGTGCTTTGTGTGTGGAAGCAAATACAAAGAATGGACTGAGGCACTCCCTCCGTGGTGGAGGGGTTTGTGTGTCCCAATAATCCTCGGAGCTAAGTTGTCTGGGGATTTATGTCCCTGGTAGGGTCACCCATGGCAAACAGATCCTACGTGAGGGACCAGACAAAGCACGGCTCAGCAACTCTGATGATGACCAAAAACGGTGGACGGTGTTTTCCCTTGTCCGGAGGCGGGTCACCGGGGCCTCCTTTTGGAGCGAGGCCTTGAGGTGAGACTCGCTGGCGAGCCCCACCTCCGAAGAAGCAACGTAGGCCCCCCTTCCCATGTACTCAGCACCTATGGGAGGGGCCAAAGGGGTCGGGTGCAAAGTGAACTGGGCGGCAGCCAAAGACGAGGTTCCTTGGCAGTCCGATCCTCGGCAGTTCATGTATATAAACTGTTGGGGGTACTTCGGGAGTATATGGGGTATCGAACGTGCTGATACAGGCTGTTCGGTCCCTTTCCCACCGATGTGAGCGTTTGGTTCGTCATTTGGATTTATTCCCAGTGAGGGTTGGACTCCGCCAAGGCTACCCTTTATCACCAATTCTGCTCATAACCTTCATGGACAGAATTTCTAGGCACAGCCGAGGCATTGATGGCCTTGGTGGCCTTGGTATTGCACCTCTGCATTTTGCAGATGATGTAGTTCTGTTGTTTCTTCAAGCCGGGATCTCCAACTCTCACTGGAGCAGTTCACAGCCGAGTGTGAAACGGTTGGACTGAGAATCAGCACCTCCAAATCTGAAACAATGGTCCTCAGTCGGAAAACGGTGGAGTGCTCTCTCCAGGTCGAGAATGGGATCTTACCCAAAATTTAAGTATCTCGGGATCTTGTTCTCTTGCTCTCTTGTTGAGGGCAGGAGGGAGCAGGAGATCGACAGGCTGATCGGTACATCGTCTGCTGTGATGAATCACAATACCACTGAATCGTTCCACTTGAAAATGTAGCATTCCTGAATCGTATCATGACCCACGTGTAGAGATATCTATTGAGTGATCTTCATCATTTAGTAATCTTTAGCAACAAATACACCCACCTTCTCTGTAAAATTAGCTAGCAACACCGCTACTGGTTTTACAGCGAGAAGATGTTGACATACTGCTGAATTTGTGATTGTTTCCTCCAGGGAACCAATTGGATAGTTTCCACACTCCTCCTGCTTCTCCACAAAGTGACGAACCTGGAATTGTACTCGGTGCCCCCAGGCACCTCCCGTCCATATCACCGAAATCTCCTGGTGCAGTTCCGTCTTCACCTCCTGCCTCGGTGCTCGCATCCTCCAGCGTTAAGCGATCGCAGCCAAGCTGTCCCATTCCTCCACCTGAGTGGAGGCCTCCTCCACCACGGCTCAACTCAGACAGCTCGGCAACTGTCTCTGCAGTCAGTCCAGTATCAACCAAGCCGGAAAGTACATTAGCAGTGAAAGGACACATTACCTCTGGCAGAAATGGGGCTCCTTCTATTTCTACGCCTCGGACTGTGGTTG
This sequence comes from Hippocampus mohnikei, assembly GCA_026261675.1. Taxonomy (NCBI): domain Eukaryota; kingdom Metazoa; phylum Chordata; class Actinopteri; order Syngnathiformes; family Syngnathidae; genus Hippocampus; species Hippocampus mohnikei. The sequence goes on from JAKGUB010000336.1 coordinate 1,667,420, forward strand.
CACAGGGCAAGTGTGCGCCGTTCAGCCCTGCAAAGAGCCCATCGTCTACGTGTAGCTCCTCACTGGCTGTGAGCAGCTCTTCCGGGCCAAAATGGAGAGAAAGGGACGGTAGCCTGAGTCAGTCTTTCTCGCCAGGTCCAGAGGCCAGAGATGTCCAGTCCAAGGAGCTGGAGAGGCTATTGGACGAGTGTCGGATAACATTAGGGACCTCTGACAGTCATGATGGGCCCACAGATGTCATAGGTAAGACCTGCAAAAGATTTGTGCGGCTTTCTTGTTCCATCACAGGCTCGTTATTTTCTTGCATCGAGAAGCGCAAAATGGTTCTTTGACCTTTAATTTTGTATTGATGTGACATTGTCTGACAGAAATGCTGAAACATCTCCAGGCAGAGGTGAAGAATTTAAAGAGTCATATGCAGGTGAGATGGTATTCAATCATCCGTCAGTCCACTTTCTATAGTGTTTGTCTTCGTGAGGATCACGGTTGCTGAGCTTGCCTAAGAGGCGGCATACACCCGGGGCTGCTTGGCATCGTGGGTCATGTTCGTTTCACACTCAGATTGGCACCATTGTGCAATTTTGAGTCTTCATTTGACGTAACATGAACGTTTTTAGAATGTTGGCGGGAGCTGGAATACTTCACCTAGACCAGAGTTGAGATTCGCCATGTGTATATATCAGCGGTGGAACGATAAAAAAAAATAATCAAAAAATGGACAAAAGGTTCAGTTCGAATGTTTGCAGTAGCAGATTTCATACACAAGGCAACTCAACGTGCTTCACACAATCAAAAGCACAACACCTAAAAACACCTACAAACAAAAAGCTAAAGCCAATTTAGAGAGAACAAAGGTAGCTTTCTAAGAATCATGAAAAGAACATACATTGACAATAATTAAACACATTTACGATCGAGGCATTAAAAAGCAAAGCAGGGAAACAAAAATTGCTGACAGTGAAATTGATATAATGCTCAAAAGACTTTCATCACATTTCTGGGGAATAAAGGATAGTTTTTAACCTGGATTTAAAAGCATGTACACTTCTCAATGTGTCACCAGCCATACATTTCTAGTTAAGTTTACAGAGATGGACTGTCATAGTTGACAAGAGTACATAATACCTCAGTGAAGGAGAGTCTTGTCTGAATAAAATTTCATCACATTAGGAAGGCATTTCCACAAACATTCCTCGGTTTGCTTAGATGTTTCCCACTCCTCTGAAGATGTTGTAATCTGCAGTGATTTCCTGTTTCCAATTCTAACCCCTCCCTTAGGAGAGCAGCTTGAGGCTCACAGCTTCCTTCAGGTTACAACAGATGGAATATGACACAAAATGGGCCCTCCCTTCTTAGCTTTTCCATCTGCAATTGCCATGGGATTGTATGACATATATCAAAAGTGACACACTTACAATTTGACCCAAACCTTCAAGAAAAAAAAAAGCACAAAAAAACGTAATCTACTATAATGTAGAAAAACCTTTTATCATCGCGAAACAGTAAATAATTCTAAAACATACTTTATGCTTGCAGCTGTTTGAGCCATGAATACAGTAGATTCAAGTGTAAAAATGGAGGTCATCCTGCCTCTTGGAACCGATAAGCAATTGACTCGCATATATGTGATGCTTGACTTTACGTTTAAAATCCCAGCACACGTGTTTATTTGTTTTCTTGGAAGTCTCTCCTTCATGTTTCATGTCTCCTTCCTCTTTTTGACCACTTTCCTACAGCCCCAAAGTGGCTTGCAAATATAATCTCTGCATGGGCCAGCACAGACCACAGGGAGAAAAAAAAAACATTGAGAGGTAGCCGTGTATTAGAAATTGAGGCAATCCAACACTGTGTTTACATGGGCCCTTGCCGGGCCAATAGAAGTTGCAAAGCCTGACTTTATGAACCCACTCTGTCTGCTCTGCTGTCCTGGGAGCCTTTTTGTGGGGAGCTGGCGGAAGGAGGCGGGGGAAGTAAAAGTGCGGAGGTGGTTCTTCACAATCGGCCGTTCAGGAGACAAAACTTCTTTTGTTTTGCTCAGTGTAGTGAGGACGAGGAGGGAGGAGGGAGCGAGGGATGATGCGCTTGATCACACTGGCCATTTGTTTTTACGTCTGTTGCACACGTGAGACAGAGCAGAGGTACAAATACACGCAGGGAAATGCTCTATGGATGATTTCTACTGTGAGAAATGACGTCTCTCCCTATTGTGCCTCTCAGTTTTCTTCAATTCTTATTCCTGTGCGCAAGAGCTTGAAAAAAAAGTGAAACTGTTTTCTTTCTGATGGGATTTCTTCATCTCTTCCCCTATTCCACCACTTCCCTATCAGCTCTATTGCCTCCATCTCTAGTCTGTGTTTCAACTGTAAAAGGTCTTTTTTTTACATTTTTCTCATCCCCTTTCACATTTCAACATAACTATTGGGATATACCTTTTAGTCAGCGGCCCGGTGGGCAACTGGTGAGCACGTCTGACTCACAGTGCAGAGGTGCAGGGTTTGATTCTGGCTCCGGCCCTGCTGTGTGAGGTTTGCATGTTCTCCTGTGCCTGTGGGCTTTCCCCGGGTACTCAAGTTTCTTCAAAAATATGCATGGCAGGTTAATGGAACATTCCAAATTGTCCCTAAGTGTAATTGTGAGCATGAATGGTTGTTTGTCTATGTGTGCCCTGCGATCGGCTGGCAACCACTTCAGGTTGTCCGCTGCGCGAAGACAGCTGGGATATGCTCCAGCAGCCCCCGCGACCCTTGTGAGTGGCTTGGATAATGGATGGATGGATTTTTTTGTTTCATTTTCTTTGACCAAATTCAGTTAAAACTACTTTTTATATTGGACATGCTTATGGTGTGGATCGGACCTTTGTTTGCATAAATGAGAGAACCTCTCAAATAAGTCATTTTCTTTTTTCTCAGCACACCCATATATTGGACAAGTCGACTGTAGATTTAAGTTGTAATATCACCAATCGGCACTAGATGGAAGACATGTCTAGTTGCACTTACACTGTGTCTTAAAGTGACCGATACTACAATGTTAGTTGGCCTGATACTGTCAATATTTTTGGAGGATTTGGAATGATATGCAGGACAAATTTAGTACCTCAATAATACTAACATTTTGAGTGAGTTGATTTTTGCAACAACAAAAAAGTGTGCAAAATTATCCATCTATCCATCCATCCATCCATCTTCTACCGCTTATCCGGGGCCGGGTCGCGGGGGCAGCATCTTAAGCAGGGAAGCCCAGACTTCCCTCTCCCTAGCTACTTCTTCTAGCTCTCCCCGGGGAATCCCGAGGCGTTCTCAGGCCAGCTGCGTGACATAGTCTCTCCAGTGTGTCCTGGGTCGTCCTCGGGGTCTCCTCCCGGTGGGACATGCCCGGAACACCTCACTAGGGAGGCGCTCAGGAGGCATCCGAATCAGATGCCCAGCCACCTCATCTGGCTCCTCTCGATGTGGAGGAGAAGCGGCTCTACTTTGAGCCCCTCCCGGATGACCGAGCTTCTCACCTTATCTCTAAGGGAGAGCCCGGACACCCTGCGGAGAAAACTCATTTCGGCCGCTTGTATCCGGGATCTCGTTCTTTCGGTCACGACCCATAGCTCGTGACCATAGATGAGAGCTGGAACGTAGATCGACCGGTAAATTGAGAGCTTCGCCCTTTGGCTCAGCTCCTTCTTTACCACGACAGACCGATACAACGTCCGCATCACAGCAGTTGCTGCACCGATCCGCCTGTCGATCTCTCGCTCCCTTCTGCCCTCACTCGTGAACAAGACCCCAAGATACTTAAACTCCTCCACTTGGGGCAAGATCTCCTCCCCAACCCGGAGAGGGCACTCCACCCTTTTCCGACTGAGGACTATGGTTTCAGATTTGGAGGTGCTGATCCTCATCCCGACCGCTTCACACTCGGCTGCGAAACGCTCCAGTGAGAGCTGGAGAGCCCTACTTGAAGGAGCCAGCAGTACCACATCATCTGCAAAAAGCAGAGATGCAATAAGAGGCCGCCAAAACGGACCCCCTCAATGCTTCGGCTGCGCCTCGAAATTCTGTCCATAAAAGTTATGAACAGAATCGGCGACAAAGGGCAGCCTTGGCGTAGTCCCACCCTCACTGGAAACGATTCCGACTTACTGCCGGCAATGCGAACCAAACTCTGGCATCGGTGGTATAGTGACCGAACAGCGCGTATCAGGGGGCTCGGTACCCCATACCCACGAAGCACCCCACAGAACTCCCGAGGACACGGTCAAACGCCTTCTCAAGTCCACAAAACACATGTAGACTGGTTGGGCGAATTCCCACATACCCTCAAGGACCCTGCTAAGGGTGTAGAGCTGGTCCACTGTTCCACGGCCAGGACGAAAACCATACTGCTCCTCCTCAATCCGAGGCTCGACTTCCTGATGGACCCTCCTCTCCAGCACCCCTGAATAGACCTTACCAGGGAGGCTGAGGAGTGTGATCCCTCTGTAGTTGGAACACACCCTCCGGTCCCCCTTTTTAAAAAGAGGGACCACCACCCCGGTCTGCCAATCCAGAGGCACTCTCCCCGATGACCATGCAATGTTGCAGAGGCGTGTCAACCAGGACAGCCCCACAACATCCAGAGCCTTGAGGAACTCCGGGCGGATCTCTTCCACCCCTGGGGCCCTGCCACCGAGGAGCTTTTTAACCACATCGGTGACTTCGACCACAGAGATAGGAGAGCCCACCTCAGAGTCCCCAGACTCTGCTTCCTCCAAGGAAGGCGTGCTGGTGGAGTTGAGGAGGTCTTGGTACTCCACCCACCGGCTCACAACGTCCGAGTCGAGGTCAACAGCGCCCCATCCCCACTGTACACAGTGTTAGTGGTGCACTGTTTCCCCCTCCTGAGACGTCGGATGGTGGACCAGAATTTCTCGGCCGCCTGGAAGTCGGCTTCCATGGCCTCACCGAACTCCTCCCACGTTCGAGTTTTTGCCTCGGCGACCACCGAAGCCGCATTCCGCTTGGCCATAAAGGCCCGATAGGACTCCTTCTTCAGCTTGACGGCATCCCTTACTGCTGGTGTCCACCACCGAGTACGGGGGTTGCCGCCATGACAGGCACCAACTACCTTACGGCCACAACTCAGATTGGCCGCCTCAACAATAGAGGCGCGGAACGTGGTCCATTCGGACTCAATGTCCCCCGCCTCCCTCGGGACATGGGAAAAGCTCTGTTGGAGGTGGGAGTTGAAACTCTTTCTGACAGGGGATTCCGCCAGACGCTCCCAACAAACCCTCACAATACGTTTGGGTCTGCCAGGACGGACAGGCATCTTCCCCCACCATCGGAGCCTACTCACCACCAGGTGGTGATCAGTTGACAGCTCCGCCCCTCTCTTCACCCGAGTGTCCAAAACATGCGGCCGCAAATCCGATGATACAACCACAAAGTCAATCATCGAACTGCGGCCAAGGGTGTCCTGGTGCCAAGTGCACATATGGACACCCTTATGTTTGAACAAGGTGTTCGTTATGGACAATCCGTGACAAGCACAGAAGTCCAATAACAAAACACCACTCGAGTTCTGATCGGGGGGCCGTTCCTCCCAATCACGCCCCTCCAGGTCTCACTGTCATTGCCCACATGAGCATTGAAGTCCCCCAGCAGAACGAGGGAGTCCCCAGCAGGAGTACTCTCTAGCACACCCTCCAAGGACTCCAAAAAGGGTGGGTACGCTGAACTGCTGTTGGGTGCGTATGCACAAACAACAGTCAGGACCCGTCCCCCCACCCGAAGGCGGAGGGAGGCTACCCTCTCATCTACCGGTGTGAACCCCAATGTACAGGCACTGAGCCGGGGGGCAATGAGTATGCCCACACCTGCTCTGCGCCTCTCACCGTGGGCAACTCCAGAGTGGAATAGAGTCCAACCCCTCTCGAGAGAGCTGGTACCAGAACCCAAGCCGTGTGTGGAGGTAAGTCCGACTATATCCAGTCCAAACTTTTCAACCTCACACACCAGCTCGGGCTCCTTCCCTGTAAGAGAGGTGACATTCCATGTCCCCAGAGCTAGCTTCTGCAGCCGGGGATCGGACCGCCAGGGTCCCTGCCTTTGGCTGCCGCCCAGCTCACATCGCACCCGACCCCTTTGGCCCTTCCCATGGGTGGTGAGCCCAGGAGAAGGGGGACCCACGTTGCCTCTTCGGGCTGAGCCCGGCCGGGCCCCATGGGTGCAGGCCCGGCCACCAGGCGCACGCCAACGAGCCCCGCCCCCAGGCCTGGCTCCAGAGGGAGGCCCCGGTGACCCACGTCCGGGCAAGGGAAACTGGGTTCCATTTATTTTGTCCATCATAAGGGGTTCTTGAGCCGTGCTTTGTCTGGTCCCTCACCTAAGACCTGTTTGCCATGGGTGACCCTGCCAGGGGCATAAAGCCCCAGGCAACTTAGCTCCTAGGATCATTGGGACGCACAAACCCCTCCACCACGGTAAGGTGACGGCTCACGGAGGGGTGTGCAAAATTAGTTCTTGCAAATAATGTTTTTGTTGCTTGTTCGGCAGTTTTGTGCCATCATTGAATGGCAATTTTTATGCAATGGAGCCGTTTGCACTGGAAAAAAATGTGGTTGTTTTGTTGTTTGCTTCCAACCCTTTGTTGCTGGGGTAGGATCGTGGATCTTTCATAGGTGCATTGAAAATTGAATGATCAAAAATGAAATACAGTATATAAAGATATTTTAAATTGTATTTTTGTCATACATCTGGTTAGGAAGTGCATGGTCCTATGCGGTCCCGCAGTAGAACTGGTGAAAAATTGTCACCCCCTCCACCATTTAAGTTGCCCATCTCTTAAGTAGATCATCTTATACACCATCTGTCTGTGCTTATGAGCACCATCCGCCATCCGCCATCCGCACTATCCCCCAAAAAAACAATTTCTGCTTGTGTAATCATATTTGTTCCCCTTCTGGATATATTTCAAAACACAGCTTTGGAATCAGTTCCAGGTGACCGCTGACAGACATTTGCCACAATTCACTCGTATTCCTCTTCTCCCTTAGCTGAAGTTTGTGTTGAGGTCACAAACGTTGTTTGGAATGAAAAAAATGTTGACTTTGTCTAGACTGTGAGGAGGCAGTCATGATGTTGAATGTGAACACTGTGCTGAATTATGCGGTGTGGAAAACATGGCACTGATTTGGAACACCTTTCACTTTGATGTCCATGTGCACTCAATGCAGCTCGTTACATCTCCTGAATTCTTTTCAGGTGCAAGGAATGTGGTTAGTTGAGGTGGTATTCAATCATTTTTGGGTGGCTATTGCAGACTTAAGAAAGCTCGGAGAGAGAAAGTTTCAAAGTTTAGATGTTTCTCCAAGTATGTGTCAAAAGAGAGGGAATAACTGGGTGGAGACGACAACGAGAGAAAGATGGATTGAACAATAACTCTTTATGAGAATCACCAGAAATTCTGATGTCAAAGTAAGTGTGCGCGTGTGTATGTGTACGTGTGTGTGTGTGTGTGTATCTGACTGAACACCACATCTGGTCTTGCTGTGGGCCACGGGTCAGCTCTTCCGGGACTGTTTCTCTCTGTGTGTTCCTCCTGACAATCCACACCCTTATCTCAGTGTGAACTGAGGAGCACCCCTTCCTGTTTCCTGAAACAGACGTGCTCCGATTGGAGTGCTCATGACCAGATAAGCAAGACAACGTGAAGACAAGATCCTTCAAACCCTAGTGTGTGGGTTATTTATTTATTTATTTTTTTGTAATACTTATTATAGGACTGAGTTTTAATCGGGCTGTTTGACATGATTCCAGGATCGAGTGCCAAATTGCACAAAACTGAAAGGTCAGATCAACTGATCACGGAGTTTTGTGGCGAGGCAAAGGAATCAGGAATGTGTGTGTGGGGGCGAGAAAAGAAATGTGAGATGTGTGCGTACAGTATAATGGGGTCCAGCTGTGGTCTTGAGTCACCGGTCAGACCAGGGAGCGTCGACTTGGCTCCATGATTACTTCCTCCTCCACATCTCCATCCGTTGTTTATCTAATTACTCACCTTCTAACCTTTGCCCCTTCACCAAACTTCAGAACCATCTGCCTTATATTGCCTGGCAGTCTGTCTGCTGCCGCCATTAAATATGTACCCCTCTTCTTTGATTTCTCGTTTCAGCTCTGCTATTCATACTAGTGACTGCTCCTTTATTTATTTATTTTTTTGTCCCTGCCCGGTGCGCCCATGATATCAAGAGCGTCAGAAGGATAGCTCTAAATATTTAATCATACAATCGTAACACAGAAACTATTTCGGCACGATTGTTATCAAATCTTGTAGTTTAAATGGAACACCTCAAATAGAGGAAACCCCCCCCTTTGAAATGGAGTAGACTACAAGTATTAATGACACATGGTTCATGTCATTAGCCTTCCTCGTAATCCTGTGTTAGATTGTTATTTTTGTGTGGTTTCACAGTTGGTTTTTTTTTTGCATAGTTGGTCTCATATATCAGACAGATACACCTCCCTTTTTGCTTGTCAGGGCTCGCAACAGCATATCATTGAATTCACATTGATCTCAGCTAATCACACCCAAATATTAGGCCAAAAAGTAATGCAAGTAGTTAGTGATAGATTCCCCCCTCTTTGTGGAGTTGCGGAATATAATACGCAAATACGTAATAATAGCTTTGTCCAAGACATGCCTAAGGTGTCCACATTCGAGATAAAAAAAAAGTATAAAAGCATAGTAGCCAACCTCGGACCTCTCGATTGTGAGGCAACTTCTGCCGAGCCATTTGTGAAATTGCTCAGTCCGTAACAGCGGTCAATCGTTTTCTCTAAAGAGATTATCTCACGGCCCGGTGGTCCAGTAGTTCGAGCGTCAACCACACAGTGCAGAGGTGGTGGGTTCGATCCCGGTTCCGGCCTTCCTGTGTGGAGTTTGCATGTTCTCCCGGGGCCTGCGTGGGTTTGCTCTGGGTACTCCGGTTTCCTCCCACATTCCAAAAACATGCATGGCAGGCTGAATGAACACTTCAAAATGTCCCTAGGTGTGAGAGTGATTGCGTTTCCCCCACCTACTGCCCGAAGACAGCCGGGCTAGGCTCCAGCACCCCCCGTGACCCTTGTGAGGATGAAGTGGATCGGGAAATGGATGGATGGAGTTTATCTCATGAGAAATTGCCAACATTTCTTTCTTATGTATCCTTAGCACATGCCACACACCTAAAAAAATACAATAACTAAATAATGTAATAAATAAGTAAAATAAGGTTAAAGGCACGTTAGTAACAATCAGGCAAAGATGAAAAGCCTCGTGCTGATTCATGGTAGTTCATCGAAACGCATCAAGGCATCTGCTTGTTGTTTCAGAGTGAGCGGACGGAATGGCTGCAATTCCAGGCTGACCTTCAGGTTGCCGTGTCAGTGGCTGACCGTCTAAGAGCCGAGGCCGAAGAGGAGCTGACTGCGCTCCGAACGGCCCATAAAGATGTGGAGAGGGAACTGGCTGCTGCCCTGCACAGACAGAAGGAGACCGACATGCAGCTTGTCACTTTGAGAGGGGAGCTGGAGGAGAGCAGGCATAGGCTGGCTACCCCGAGTCAGACTCCAGACAAAACTAATGCCCGAGAAGGAGAGAAGACCGAACCTCTGATGAACTCTGACAACAGTGAGGGAAGCCAGAGGGGCAAGGAGAGAGGGGTGTACCGGCTGGCAGGGAGTGCGACTGACAGCGTGACAAGTATTGTCAGGGAGGACTGTGTGGCTGTCACTAAGCGATACCTGAGGAATGTAACCAATGAGGAAAGGAGGAGGGAAGAGATGCGATCGGGTGAGACGAGAAGAACAGCAGCCACTGAGAGGTCAAGGTGAGATCAACGGTTTCTATTAAGCTTTACACGATCATTGTCTGGGGTCGATCAGGAGGTTTGGAGAAAAAAATTGGAGACGCAATCACTTATTCGATCGGAAAATGGAGCAATATATCTACCGATATTTAAATTCACAGCTGGAATAGCTTTCATCTGATCAACCATTTCTTTTCATGTGCCATAACGCTCCAGAAGCCTCTCCCGATTACCAGCGCACTCGGACTCCCTCACATTACAGAATGGAACTTCCCAGTCAACCGCCTCCACAACACTTGAACCAATAATCAAAGTGAGATAGTTTTGCTTCACATCGTTTTTAAATCATGAGATATGCTTGGAAATAATTTCATATATTTTTTCAAAGAATTTGGTACCACTTAGAGGACGAAGAAGCCTGGACCAACAAGAGAGCAGGTCAAACACTGATACAGGTGTGTGTATTTCAAAGGTCTTTTTCAGTGTTAAGTATATGTTTTACATGATCGTGTTGTTGTCTGTTTTTGACATTTTTGGGCACATCCTGGCACTGTGCATATTTCTTAAAAGAACATTGCTTGTTATGTAATTCAGTACTTTTTCATTGCAGGGAAACGTGAAGAAACTCTAAACAAGTACAACTCAACTCTCTCTGACCTGCCACCAACCAAGTGAATGGGTTACACATTAAAAATTCATTTCATCAAGCCAAAACATTTTTTTTTCCACATAGAGTAAGTGATGTAACAAAATCTAACTAGAAGGTCTAAAACCTGCCTTGTTTAGGTTCCAGGATGGTTTCAACCTGCTCCTGCGTCGTCATGGAGGCTCAAAGAGGAATTCTCTATTACGTTGGTGTCAGAGCCAAACCCAAGGCTACAAAGTAAACCTTGATTCTTGTTCTTGATATAGCATAGACAATTGAAGTCGATATTGTCGTTAGTAGTACATGACAACGGCTTGCTCGTAAATGCTTACAGGCTGTTACCTTACATTTAAAGCCACTCTAACACACAGTATATTGGAAACAATTTGTACTTGGTCTTTGGCAGAGTCGTGGCTCACATAGCTGACTTGTTTGCATTTGTTCTGTTCCTGGACAAGAAGTATTCACAATCATCCAATGATGAACTGCTGGCCAGTCAAGGGAGTAATCCACCTTTGCAGCTTGACTTCAGTTCAGTTATTCATCCCTGAATAGGAGATGCACTTTTATGAAATTGATGGATTGGTTGAAATCTTTGGCCTTACGTCCATTTTCAAACATTGTGACAAATTTACTTTTTAATACAGGCATACTATTCACTATGTGAATTTTGCCTGTAGACAAGAAAAATATTTCCTCAAGTTAGCATTTATCCCTTCATCATAGCTGATGTTCTTCAGGCTTCAGATTGGCCAAATGGCCTAATGTGTTGGGCACGTAATGCCTCCTGTTTCAGAAGTCTTTAGCCTGCCTTTTTATGCCATGTTAAAAAAAAAAAACAACAAAACATGATATGTTGACATGGTGTTCATAAATATCTACTGCTATGTCTGAATAGTGAGTATATGGTCTGTATTTCAAGTGCATGATGGGTTTCTTCTCCCTTATGTCATTTTACGATATGTTGTAATACATTAACTGAGGTTATCCCATTTGGTTTTCCTTTTCAACAGAATATTGACATTACCAATTTTAGCAGCAGCTGGGTGGATGGCCTCGCGTTTTGTGCCGTTTACCACAGCTACCTCCCCTCACGTATTCCTTATAGCAGCCTCAACCCAGATGACAAGGTGAGCTTGGTCCTTTTAGATCTTGTTGTTCACAATACATTGATGTTTTTGCGACCTGACACACAACTCCAATAACTCAGTCTCTGGCTGCATAGTCATCATATTGCAATGAAACCAAAATATTAGAAACACCTTCCTGGATGATGCGCCACAGTTTGACCGCACCATGACTAATGATAAGGCTTGGAAAACATGCAGGACAGCGGCCCTCCAGGTTCTGAGTTTGAGACCCCTGCTCATGACAGTAACTTAAACAATAGTTGAATAAACCGTTATTCTTGACTTCTTTTAAATGGTTTCAGACATCATGGCCCTCCAAGGGAAACTGTAATTAAAATGTGTCCCGCGGAAAAAAAATGAGTTTCACACCACTGTCCTAACCAATCCGAGATGTTGGAGTGACTTTATTTTAACCCCACACTGATTCATATTTTCTCATTTTGTTTCTTTGCAGAGGGACAATCTCAGTTTAGCATTCAAAACAGGCGAGACTGTTGGGATTGTCCAATCTTTGGTAAGCCACTGAACCAGAATAGGCTTGTGGTTACCACCAGACCAAGCCTGACTATGACTATATATGGTCAATTAAAAAAGAAATCCACTTCTGTATGACAAATACACAGCTGCATAAAGACTAATTACTTTTTAAACCATCTGTTTAACAGACTGTTGAGGACATGCTGCGTGCAGGTGGTCCTGACTGGCAAATGGTCCTGAACTATGTGGAGAGCATGTATCGTCACTTTGAGATGTAACTGATGGAGGTACTAAAAGTCCGTCTTGTCTATGAAATTGTAATCCTAGGGCAAACTAACTATAACAGCAAAGATGCTGGCTTGGCGAGTTTTTCTGTACTTGGGTTATTCAACAAAAGTTTACAACCTGTAGCCTTTTGACCTTAAAGTGAAGCAAAAGATGATCTTATGTGAAGAAATGTGACTTTGTTGAGACTGGCTCATATAAAAAGCGTTACGTTTTGTTGTATGTGTAGTATAATAACACATAATATTTGCCTTGTGTATACCGAATGTATTTTTTTAAATTCAAGTTGTTTGTAACACTGAAGAAAATGGTTGACTGCGTTGCATTGCAAAAGCATTATTTTTAAAGTATGTCTCATCAATGAGTTTTATAATTGTGATTCAGATCTTATCAGTCTGAGTCCAAAGTGTAAAACAATGATTCATCCCAATGAATACAGTCTAATTTATTCAGGAAGTGCCATAGACTTGTGTTCAAAGTGAAAGTACATTATTGCACTTCTAATAGCCCGTTGGTAAAGCACATTAGTTGTAAATCTCTCCACACTGGTACTTACCTTACACAAGTACTGTATTCCGTTCTGGTTTTGCCAATTCTGCATGTGAATGTTATTGTATACATGCTATATGTTCTGCCTGCATCACTTATCATTTCACGTTAAATGTACAGTCGAGCCGATACCTTTTTAGCAATTGCCTAATGTGCACTTATGACCGGCACTTTGTCTATCTGAGAATCTATTGTAAATGTGGACTGCTGCTTTGGTAATGCGTGCACTTATTTGGTTGCGGGAACAGCGTGGTAGCCACGGTTGAAATGTCCAGGCCTGGCTGGTAATGATCACAATGTAAAAGTGGCACATTGAAAGTTTCATGGCGTTAAATACTCAGGGATGTGCATTAGAGGGGGGCAAATACATCTAATATACAAGGCAGCACAGGATTGCACATCACACTAATACTTAGACAAATGCCTTTCTGAGACTTCTTGACCGGGGACTTTGTACTCGTTATATGTACATGCCAAATATTTGACAAACCGCCTTGTAAAATGTTAATATGTAACTATAGTGTTAATACCAAAGAATAAAATGTTGACATGAACTAAATGTTGAAGCCGGACGTTGTGGTTTATCTAAGATTTGGGAAGATAATGCACAACAGGGTTTCCTCCACTTCCAAGTCAAGGCAGAGGAATCTCTAAATAGGCTCCCGTTCCATAAAACAATTCCGCTTGTACAGTACAGTACAGTAGTATGAACAGAGCCCTGGCTTGATGATGGATTATCATGGTCTCTACTACCACCCTGTGGTAAATTGAAGTTACTACAGCCAAGTTACAACTCCCCATGCTTCTTTTGTGTTGGCTGATTTTCCATGCAATACAATTTTAGAATACAAACAAAATTAACTACAACGACACAACAATTTCCCTTGCCTGGCACAACAACGGATTCACTGTTTATTTGTGACTTACAAAATAACTTTGACATTCTGCCCGGAATCAACTGTGAGAGGCTCCAGCACACCAGTGAGCCTCGTGAAGATCAGGATGGATGGATGGGACAACACTGAAAAAAAAAAACACTTTCCCATGAAGTAAAGTAGTCAGTGTTCAGATTGTATATCAGTGTAAATTTACTGTGGCTTTAAAAAACTAAACAAATAAATCAACACACAGCGATGAATGCCAGCCATTGGCAACAAAAGTGAGTAGATCCCTTGGTGGAAATGTCAGAATTGTGCTCAGTGTCTCATTATTTTTTATGGCGACCATTATTTTTCCAGCACTGCATTAACTCTCTGGGGGACGGAGTTCACCAGAGAGTCACAGGTTGCCAATGGAATCCTCATGCACTCATCTATGACAACATCACAGAACTGGTGGATGTTAGAGAGACCTTTTGTCCTCCACTTTCCATCTGAGGATGCTTGACAGACGTTTAGTACAATTTAGGTGGAGAGACCAGTTCATCACCTTTTTTCCCTTCTGTTTCGGTAGCAAGGCATCATCTTGAAGGTGTGTTTGGGGTTGTTATGTTGGAATACTGCCCTGCGGCCACATTCAGAAGCGAGGTGATCATGCTCTGCTGCTGAATGTCATAGTACACGTTAGTGTTCATGTGTCCCTCTATTAACTGCAGCTCCGAGTGCTTTTGGTGTGCTTGACAACATCTGAAGCAATTCATTTTATCAAATGAACTCAACTGTATTTATCTTATACTTTTAAACAACCACCGCTGTATACAAAGTGCTGTACATGGAGCCAAAGTCATATATGCAACAATAAAACAATAAATTACTGAAGACAGGAGATAGTACAAAAACGGTATAACTAAAAATCAAGTCTCCCGCTGAGTCAAAAGCCACAGAATAAAAATGAGTTTTGAGACGAGTTTGAAAGATGGGCAGCAAGGGGGCTTGCCGAATGTTCAGTGGGAGGTCATTCCAAAGAGAGGGACCAGCAACGGTCAAGGCCTGATCCCCTCTGAGCCTCCACTAAGTTCTTGGTATCTCTGATAGTGTCTGGTCCGCAGACCTGATGCACCGAGCAGGTGTGTAGGGGCGGAGGACCTCAGAGATGTAAGGTAGAGCGAAACCATTTATTCATTCCTTCATTCATTTTCCGAACCGCTTTATCCTCACTAGGGTTGCGGGGGGTGCTGGAGCCTATCCCAGCAGTCTTCGGGCAGTAGGCGTGGGACACCCCAAACCGGTTGCCAGCCAATTGCAGGGCACACAGAGACGAACAACCATTCGCGCTCACACTCACACCGAGGGACAATTTGGAGTGTGTAATCAGCCTGCCACTCATGTTTTTGGAATGTGGGAGGAAACCGGAGGAACCGGAGAAAACCCACGCGAGCACGGGGAGAACATGCAAACCCCACACAGGAAGGCCAGAGCTGGAATTGAACCAGGTAGACCTCTGCACTGTGAACCACTCGACTACCGGGCCGCCCACGAAACCATTTGAAAACAAATAATAGGATCTTAAAAAGAACTCTAAAATGTGAAGGGAGCCAGTGAAGGGATGCCAGAGTAGGAGTTATGTGCTCCCTCTTACGAGTACCAGTCAAGAGGCGAGCAGCAGCTTTCTGGACCAACTGGAGACGCTTAATGGAGGATTGGCTGACTCCAAAGTAAAGTGCATTACAGTAAACAGGATGTGACGAAGGCATGAATTACTGTTTCAAAGTGCTTATGAGAAAGGGGAGGTTTTACTTTAGAGATCATCCAACGCTCCTTTTAAAGTGACAGTGCTCCATTTATGAAACGAGGCATCATTCACTACAAAAGCCATAGTATTGTTCATCTGGTTACATATACCAAAAGAAAACCTCCCAAAAGACATTGTCATGAAAGTTGACACAAAACCGTGGATGGTAGAAAGCCTAATGAAGGAATGGTTGACCGAGTGTTACGGCAGGTGAGGATTTTTTTCATTTTAAAACAAAGCATTACTCAACAGGGAACGGGGCCTTTTTTAAAACAATTTTTAAACCAGCCGTGTGAGTGCTGTCTTACCGCCGTGGTGCTGCCACGTTACAGGCAAAGAAAAGTTAAGGTGTGTTATTACACATTGAAACCACTTTCTGTTTACCGTCTTTCTTTGCAAATATCTCATGTTACACAATATGGGGCTGTGGCTTGTGTGTGTACAAAATTGATTTTCCTTTAAAAAGTAGTGGGTGCGATTTATAATCCGGTGCGCTCTAGAGTCCGGAAATTACGGTATATTTTTTCCTGAAGATTTTGACTGACTTCTGAATTGTGACTTTTGAGTCGTGTTTTCAACTCCTCATCAAGCAAAGTTGCTCTTGGCTGTGCTACAATTCCAAATTCAATGGGATTTTCCATATTTCAGGTGCAATCATGCAATCATTGCTTCACTTTGTGCTTGCAATGTTTGCTTTCAATAATTAATTTTATAAGTGCATAACTGTTCACAATTAGCAGCTATAAATGAATCCTGCCATGTCCCCCCCAAAAAAATTCCTCTCTGATTGTAGGAATGTTTTCAACATATTGACTTCCCTCTAAATTATCGTTTCATTGGCAGAGCATGACCAGAGTCTACTGAAAATTGCAGCTGTGCATGAGACAATGTATTGCATTGTTAATGCCAAAACAAAACACAAAAAAAAAACCCCAGCTAAACGCAAATGCAGCATGATGGCCTCCCGCCGATTAACATCTGCAACGCATAGTGAACTTTAGAGTTTTGTGTCTCCACGTGATTACACTCCAAAGTCTTTGGTTAAAGGCTAATCTTTTCATCCTGTCCAATTTAGAAGCAATACCGCTCTATCTCACAGCTCTTCCACCTGTTTTACTTTCTGCAATTCATCATGCTGGATTTTACATCCGTGACTGCAATGCAGCAACTTTTCCGAAACGTTAAATTCCGGTAGTTTTTGCGGTGCGTTTGTGTCCTGTATAATCGTTGGCACCGATGTCAGCCAATACATGAAAGCGTTGCGTCATAAAATCTAATAAATGATGTCTTAAATGTCGCATAAATTCTTCCAGATGAATGTCTTTTACAACCTGGAGAGCAAAGCCTTTTTACAGAAGCGCTTTTTGCATGCCAGAGACCAGGAGGCTTTTGGATTAAACGTGGATGTGACAGACTAGGAAAACCACAACAGCTTGCTGTTATCTGTGTGTGTCGGGTAAGATAGTTTTTATTTGAAATGTAATTGACCGGGCGGCCCGGTGGTCGACTGGTTAGTGTGTCCGCCTCACAGTGCAGAGGTGCAGGGTTCGATTCCGTCTTTGGCTTTCTTGTGTGGGAGTTTGCATGTTCTCCCCGTGCCTGTGTGGGTTTTCTCCGGGTACTGCGGTTTCCTCCCACATTCCAAAAACATGTGGCAGGTTAATGGAACACTCTAAATTGTCCCTAGGTGTACGTGTTCATGGTGTATGCCGCCCACCTCTCATCCAAAGTCATCTGAGATAGTCTCTCGCCCTGCTGTGACGGATGAATGAACGTGTTATTACCATACAATGTATTTGGCTGATTTGCCAACTTTATTTTCTATCAATTAATTTAGTTCAAGGGCGGCCCGGTAGTCCAGTGGTTAGCACGTCGGCTTCACAGTGCAGAGGTACCGGGTTTGATTCCAGCTCCGGCCTCCCTGTGTGGAGTTTGCATGCTCTCCCCGGGCTTGCGTGGGTTTTCTCCGGGTGCTCCGGTTTCCTCCCACATTCCAAAGACATGCATGGCAGGCTGATTGGACACTCTAGATTGTCCCTAGGTGTGAGTGTGGGCGTGGATGGTTGTTCGTCTTTGTGTGCCCTGCGATTGGCTGGCAACCGATTCAGGGTGTCCCCCGCCTACTGCCCGGAGACGGCTGGGATAGGCTCCAGCACCCCCCGCAACCCTAGTGAGGATCAAGCGGTTCGGAAGATGAATGAATGAATGAATTAATGAATTAATGAATTTAGTTCAACACCTACAGAAAGTGAATAAAATAACACTCCCAACCTATAAACGTTCATCCCTATTTCGATCTGATTCCATTTTATAAGTGTCCCCACATGGTTAGTTGCGTCATGCGCCAGAAGAATGCAGACTGACCTGCAGGTGTATGTGGAGCAGACACGCAGATGTGTCTCATCACTGAAAAGTAATCAAGCATCTCCTTTGCTTGAAAGATTTCAATACACATCACTCGGTCCAAATCACAGCATCATTCGAGCCACCTAATCCTCCAGATCAGCGCTTTCTTTCTACGACTGTGAAAACGTGTCAAAAAATGTTTCCACACACATTGTACATCAATAGTAGATAAAGTGGTACTGTAATTCCAAGTCAAATGTGCCAAACGTCTATTAACATTTTCTACAAAATTGCGTCAAGAGTCCAAACAGGCAAATGTTGCGTGTGATGCAAGCAAAAATTTTGTGACATCAACTCAGTGAGCATCCAAGTGTGTTGAGCCTTTTTTATGGCTTTCCGGTTGTTTGTGATGCCACCACATCACATCGTGGCGACAGAACCATTGGCTGTCCGATGCAATTCATGAAATGTCAAATAGATCTTAGCACGCTTATGTGATTGGAAGAAGCATGTAGTCAATAGCACACTGGCGAATGTACGCTATCGCGATGAAAACACCTTCTTGTCCCTTCTCCGCAACTCCTCTGTTATTTGTCTTCAAAGGTTGATTGATTGTACTTTATTTGAGTCGTATTATATAGTTGTAGTTTTACTTTACTTTATTTGGAAGTTAACTAGCACCATGAAACAGAACAGACTGTGTTTAACCATAAATCTTCTCTTATGTTTATCTCTGTTATGTATTTATGTGGATGAATTGCCCCTCATGTGAAGTCTTCAGCTTGTTTTGGTAACAGTGGCGAGGATAAAGCAGACACAACCGAAAGGTCTAAAGATGAAGAAACACCATTTCAACTAGTAAAATTGGGGGAGAACTTTAAAAATGTCAAAATAATTCATTGTTATAGTCCATTATTGGCGGATTAATGACCCCTTTTCACATTCTATCCGGATATGTTAAACCTGCTACGCTATCTTTTGATCCTTCACCGGATGAGCTGATTGATGAGTTGGATGTTTTAGAAGGGTTTCCTGGACAAACGCAAAGTAGTACAGTATTCTTTTTTTTTTTTTTTTTTAATCAGATATGGATTGAAGTACGATGTAGGGGGATCAGTTTCCCCACCAAAAAATCTTATTATAGAAGGACAGTGTATCATTCCCTTTTGGATGTTTGTGTTTGGCTAACAATCAAATGGTGATGTTTCAGTCGCTGTTCCTAAAGTTCCCCTCCAGGCTGTGCACTGCCAGCACCGGTAAAACAAAAACCTTCTCAGCGAAAAACACTAGATGTCAGGCTTGACATCAAAATAGTCAGTCCTGAGCTCAGCACATCTGCAGGAAGGTATTCAAGTATCGGAGGGAGAATGTCATCTATTTTAAAAAAATGTAGGTGATCATTTGATATCACAACTGCATACATCCACAATAATAAAGATTCTTTGAAAATTAAAACTAGAGTTGGGTTCCCGGATTGACCCTGGTGGTTTGACTCCCAGTGTAGGAACAACTTTTGGGGTAGGTAATCTGTAAGGCCTTTGGTTTTGGGTCATTGATGTACCTAATATTGTGGCTGCTTTTATACATAATCATCCATGTGTGCTGCTGCGCAACTGCAAACGTTTGTGATAACAACACACACATCAGGGTCAAGTTAAATAAACCTCGCGCTCCACGAGCCTTGTTTGTGGGCCGTGTTCTAATAACAGTTCATCAATCGCGACAGGCATGATGTCATGTGCTAACTATGTCACAGGCGATGGCGCCCTAAATGAGATGGGTTTTTTTAAATGTAGCCCTCTCCCATAGTTATATACGTACACTTCCAAATAAAATTGAATTGATTGTTTTTTACCATTGTTGTTTGTTTAGGCTAATTGCTCTGAAAGAATGTAGCAACTTATTAGTGCGCTGTCATGTTTCGGTTTGTGACCAACAGGTGGCACTGTGGGGCTTTTCCCTGCAGCTGCACACCTGTTGGTCGTTTGGCAATTAGTGGTATAAAAGGACTCCCTTCCGACCACTCAGTGTCGGGTCAATGTTGCTGTTTGTTGCTTTTTGCCACTGTCATGTTTGTTTGTTGCCGTTTGTCTGCTGCTTTCAGTGTCAGGTTTGTTTCGGTCAAGGTTCTGTTTTAGCTTCAGTTGTGATTTTTGTTTGCTACTTTGGACTATGTTTGTTTTGGATTTAGTTTTCTGTGTTTTATTAAATACAATCTGTCAAGTACACCCTGCTCCTCCCTTGTGCCTGCTTCTTGGGGTCCACCACCACCTCGCAACGTGACATACGCTGTGCTAAATGACTGACACACTCTGAATGTCATTTCTGTGACTTACTTGGTATTTTGAATTATATTTTGTATGTACCAGTATTATTAATATTAAGTGGCTGTTGCTTTACATTTGAATCCATGATGGCTTTTCCATTTTCAGGTTTAATCGATTAGTCTGTAGTCATAACTCCTTTTAATTTAATTGTGGTGCAGTTTTGCCGATGTTGCGAATTGCAGCGAGTGCTCTGCTCACAGGTTATTTTAGGAAGCGTTTTGAGTTTCAGTTAAGTGAAGTGAATGCACTGAGAGCTTTGTAATGCTTCAGTAAAAACATCTACATGTGACAGAGGCAAGTGGTGATCAGAGAGTGTCTTTCAGCGGCAGGTCAACATCTGCTTAAGGTGACGCGTTTGGATCCGGCGAAGGTTTCACGTCAGTAAATCAAACCTCGGGGCCATTAGGAACATTTAATTCCCATTAGTGTGGCTGAAGAGGAGTGAGATTGGCACATAGTCTGTCCTCTTGGCAATTGAGGGAGAGGAATTCATTCCTTGTTGTTTCCTCTTCTGATGGGACAAACAGACAATATTGTGGTTGGACGCCATGTGACAGACTGCCCCAGAAAGAAAAAAAATGTGTTTGTTCACATAAGCGACGGACTGTCAGCGGGTTTTGGAGGATGAATTTTCACCCTGGGATTTATTGCATAACCATGGAGATGAAGAGGTGGAACCAAAAGTTTGGAAAGCTGATATTCACAGGTTGTGTCACTGATGTGATATATACTAGTTGCATCATGATTTTTTTTTCTGAATGTCGTAGCCGTATAAGCGGAGGCATTTCCAGACAGGCTAATGTGGTTAGGAGTTCCTGCCAAGTTTGATGCTTTGATTCAAACTGATATTCATCAGAAATCTAATACCATCAACAAACAAGCAAATCTTACGGAAAGCCAAAAGTTGTTGATCGCGTGACAGAAATCGAGGGTGACGTTGTCACAACAAGATGAAAAACCTCAAACTCCCTGCTGACACGACTCAAACGGCTCCCTGGGTTGGCCGCGGGGAAGAGTATGATGCAGTCGTTTGGCAAGACGCGCTTCACCGGGGGCGAGTCATTGGAAAATCTGTTTGAGCTTGCATCCCACTCAGCGTGAGTGTGTATTTGCACAACCCCCATTGGACCGCGCACAGGCCGGCCTATTGCGTCCTGTTCAGAGGCAGACAACTCCATCCCAACAAGAGGAGGCTCCGGAGGAACAGAGCAGGCCTCGTGGTCCCCTCGATCATCTCCCTTGAGGGGAGCCGTACTTTGTGCTAATCACGGGAGGTAGCACAGGTGGCTGACAGCCTCGCAGTGAGTCATTGTGGTGTGTCAGTGTTTCTGTCTGCTCTACTGCGTGAGTATTCTCCAGATTAGACATGATACAGCCAATCCTTCAGTGGACCTGCTTGCAGAAGTCTCCATTCCTGAAGGCATGTATGCATGCAGGTATCAAGGCAGACGATGAAAAAAATAATGTCATTCATTCGAGTAAAGGTATTGACTCACTCGGCACATATCCTCCTCTTTTAGGTACCTGGGAAAAAAAAGCTTTCTGACTGAATTTTGAGAGTCACAAGTCTGTCACGTCTACACCATAACATACTCGGATATCTGTGAACGGGTATGTTATATGACCAAATTAGACAAGAGGAATTCAGTTTTTATGCTGACTTGGCTGATTGGCGTTGACACTAAACAGAAAGATATCCAAAGATATTCTGGTGTATGTCCCTTCCTCAAACATAACGAAGAGTCAAAGGTCACCAGTTGCATGTATTGCCCACTTTTTTCTGTTCAGGGTCGCAGCTGACTTTGAGACGATACCAGTCGGCTGGGTAAGAAGCAGGGATGTTCGATGTCGACGTACACACTGTTCGAATTAGTCTCGTTTAACGCACATCTGGAAATCCAATAACCAGACCCCTGATCAGAGGAATTGAAGAAGTGCTCAAGATAGGTCCGATTATTAGTGCGCTTCTCCTCATGAAGGTCGCGGGCATGCTGGAGCCTATCCCAGCAATCTTTGGCCAGTCGGCGGGGGCACACCCTGGACTGGTTGCCAGCCAACTCACAATTACATCTACTGATCATTTTGGGTGTTCCATTAGGCTACCATGCATATTTTTGGAACGTGGGAGGAAACTGGAGTACCCGGAGAAAACCCACATAGGCACAGGGAGAACATGCAAACTCCACACAGGAAGGCCAGAGCTGCAATCGAAGGTTGGACGTAAACGCATCCAAAAAAAAAAAAAAAAAAAAGGGCATTTTGCATTTTCATAAACTCCTCATAAAAAGAAATAGAAAAAAATGATTTGGCGCATGTGGTAGAGGGAAGACA